>JARHVA010002883.1:1400000-1452500 GCA_037957365.1 Torreya grandis | reverse complement strand
ATTTTACCATTCTGATTAAAACTAGAGCACCATCATGCCAAGTCTTTATTCTCCTTTCCTATAACCTAAAAAATAAGTTAACATCAAGATCCAAACTATAATACCTATAATGACTAGATTTAGTAGCATAGAATATATCATGCCAAATAATCTCAACACAATAAATGTTTATAATCCCATTATCTATCATGAACCTAGGCAACAAAAAAATTAGTTTGTTAAGCAAGAAAACATGATTCTCAACATAACTCATCATGGTGTCCCAGAAATGATGTGGATTAATCTCTATTAGTTGGATGATACAAATGATGACATTAGTTTTAAAAATAAAATTTAAATTCATAGCTATCTTGGGAGTTATTCTACTATCATAAACTGATAGTCCCTCACTAACACTCAATTTCTGAGTGTTAAAAGGGAGGCCCTGTGTACACCAATTCCCAAAGTCAATTGTAATCATCACTACATCTAAAAAAATAAAGGTTGTCAACATAAAGTGATTGAAAAAATTAGTACTCACCCATGTGGAAGTTAGAAATAGCTGGCCCATGTTTGAAAAAGTTCCCAAAATACGCTACCATACAACTTACAAGTACTCAAAATCAATCTTTTCAATGATTGATTTTATCAAAATCACCATTGTAATAGTGGGGTAGTAGTTGCAATGATGAAAAATTCTATTTTGCATCTGAGATGTGAGCATGGAAAATATTGAAAGGACTTATCCAATGATAATATTACCTCTACCAATCAACTCCAACCTGAAAATACTCCATTCCTTGGATGGAAATACTTGCCAACCCTTCTACATGAAAATAACAAAATTCAAGTGTTGGTTGATTGGAAGGTGGAAAAAAACTTTACATCTAAAATCTTATCTAGTGACCTTCCAAAAAATAGTTCCTAGAGATCCACTATGCTTATGTTGTGTTACTCTTATTTTCAACTCCATTTTTTGAAAATTCTACAAGTACTTCTCCATAACAAATGAAGAATATGGCTCACCTTTATCCATGAAACAATTAGCTTTAAACAAAAGGAGAATCATAACTTTGAATTAGACATCTTCATGGGATAGCCAACCTTGCCATAATGTTTCAAAAATCATATATTTCTCCTCTTTATGACACCATTTCCAAACATGCTTCCCAAATTTCTCATCATAGTTATCCATGTACCATTGCCTTAATACAAAATTTGAAAATTCAAGGGTACATACCATGCCTGACAAGATCTAAATCTCTAACCTTGGATGAGGTTGCCCAAAAAATTAGAATGAGAGATTTACCTTGACCCTTAGTAAGCCTTCTAGATCCCATATGCACCAAAAAACTTGGATTTGAATTTGAAAATCCACATGCTCACAGCTACAACTTGTGTCTTTGGATTCAATACACATCTTAGCATACCTCCTAAGAACATGCTTATATAATGGATTAACAACAATATTAGAGAATAATGTTTTTGTTCTAGCAATCATACCATGGATTTTGACTAGAGGGTAGTCATATCCAATCTCTAACACATAAAGAATCATATCTTGGGCCTCAAATCTAAAATTAGTAAACTTATTTGAAATCAACTCTGATTTTTCCTTACTTTGATGAAAGGAAAAACTACAAATATATAGAAATCATAATTGTTACCTTTGTTGATCTCAAAATATTCCTAGGATCCCACACTTCTATGATAATAATTATCAACTTGAATCCAGGGGTCCCCATGCTTCATGTCTCAGATCTTGACTAAAGGATAGTTAGCTCCAATCATCAAAATCTATGCATGTTATCCAAGATAAAAAAATTAAGTGATGACATAAGTGGAAGCCAAAAATATAAACTATTTTCATACCTATGGCTTCCATCATAATGCCCATTTTCCTTTACTAAAAACTCATGGGTTGAGATGTCTTCCATACCCTCAACCTTGTGAAAACCATGGATTTCCAATAAGCAGCTTGTTTTTGTATGCCAACCTTCCAATATCAAGTTGTGCATGTCTATATTCCTCCATACCCAAAAATAATTTTGATTCCTTCTTCATGTCCATGGAAAATAACTTAAAATCAGAATTGAGAACTTTTATAAAACTTAGAAAATTACCTGGATCCCATATTCTTATGTGTGGACCATTTTGAACTAAAAATAAAGGATCCTTTTATCTTTTCTTACAAATTGTATCTTTCATCCTCTTTCCATCCCTAGAGTTTTTATAATGATAATAAATGTAAAATGGCATAGCAGGAAGCAACAAATCTGAAATATGAATTTCCTTATCATATCTTGGGATATAATCAATTTTCTTACCTCAATTTTCTAATTTAAAAGAGAGATTTGCCTTAACATAACCATCCTTCAAAGTTATGTAATTAGTGGCATCCATTGAAACATTCTCTTTACCTGAATGCTCTTAATTTACATCATTAATACCAATATTTTGTTTATCAAAATTCACACCTGATTTTATTAACGATCCTTCTTCACTTTGTAAATCAACATGGCCATTTGGTAAACCATCCTCATATAACATTGGAAACTTCTTTCCAATATCATGTTTAATACATATCATATGTTCTTCCTTGACTTATTTAATATAAATATTTTGTGTAAATTCAATCGTAGAATTCAATGAAATATTCATTTCTAAACCAAAATCCTTACCTTTGATTTCTTGTAGGTGTTGTTTTGCTTGAGTGGCTATCATCTTGGATCTCTTAGCTTTTTCCATCCATTCATCACACCTTTTTTGGGTCCTCATTACATCCTTTATGCTTGTATGCAATGTGGTTAGTTTATTTGAAACCACATTTTCCAGTTCCATTATTTACTTCTCTTGCAAGCAAATTTTCTCCTCTTTGTGTGCACTTACATGCACAAACTCTTGAGGTTCTAGTTCTAGCCTCTCTTTCTCTTTCAAGCATGTTTCTTCTATATTTTCCTCTACTGTCATAATTTTTGGTTCCTCTATCTTCTTTTCATGCTCTTTTTCAAAATCTTCTTTTGGAATGATTCCTGCCACTACTAAAAAATCATGAAAAGATATGGTTGCCTTAATTTCTTTAGATAGATACTAATAATCTTTATGCAAACTATTAAACTTATAACTTATGGAATAGCAACAAATTCCTTTCTATTTTCCATTGCTTATTCTAGAAACAAATCCCTATGATCTCTTCTCCAATATCTAGTTTCCCTATCACTTAGAAGCATCACACAACACAAGACCCACAGAATAGCAAGATGACCAACTCTAATACCACTGAAATATCCCTTTTTAGGATATTTGATAAAACACTCTAAAATATAAAATTCCCAACTCACAACACTTGTACTAATTAAATAAAATCTGAAATTCTATTCCCAAATTCCATTCTTACATTGATTAAAAAAATACATAATGCAACTTTCACACTACCAAACATTTCTTATATTATGGCATTGTAAATTGTTGATTACAAATAATAGATTACTTATTATATTATTGGAAGAAATATTCATATACAAAAAATCATACAATAAAGATACAATATTGTATAAAATAATGCCCTTACAAATACTTTCCACACACTGACTCTGCTACTACAAATCTGAATCTGTTATCAACTAGCTAGGGGGGATATCTCACCACCAAAACTAACAACTCTGATATGAAGCCCAAGTGCAATTCGTGGATGGAATTACAAACATCATCTAGGGAGGATATCTCACCACCAAAATTTACAATCAACACTCCATGGAACTAATCTAAGAAAGGAATAATTAAACGTGAGTTCAATATTTAAAAATAAGGGGGTTTATGATTTCAAAAGATGAACAACAAAGGGAGGAATTTCATACTTATAGAATTACAAAGAGAAGGAGAAAGAGATGGAAACTAGGAGAGATAATAAAATGCACCATACTTTGAAGTGGTATCACTATTCATCAATAGTGCATTTTTTCTCACATGTGTAAGAGATCTTCATGATTTATTTTTGACCAACTCCCATGTGCCCTCAATTTAATTTGCATGCGACCCTCAATCAGGAATAGTATATCTTGTCTCCCACTTTCCCATGTGCAAGCTAATTAATAAAAATATTCTTTCAATCACATGATTGAGGGGAATGATGAGATTTCCAATCAATTTGTCCCTCACATGCTTTCATTATTCCTCCCATGTGGCCAAGTGGAGAGTTGTGCCCCACTTTTCTTTCCTCCATTTTCATCAATTAAATATTATTATGTAGACCATGCCGAATCCCCAAGGGACACCTCATCACTATGAGACCTCGTCACTATGAGACCTCGTCACCATGCCACATCATCATGTATAGTCACTCATGAATAGTGGTCCATGAATAGTACTAGTGAATAGTAATTGGTGAATAGTGATTGTGAATAGTGTTGGAGAAATATTGGAATGGATAATTTTCCAACAACATCAAATTAATTGCATTAGGGGACATGACATAAACAAAATATGAATAATGTATTTATGTGTATGTATTAATATATAAATATATATTATACATATAGATGTGTTATAATTATTATAACAGTGAATATTAGATGCTTGTTTATATTTGGTTTGTATAAAAGCATTGACATGTTTAAATATAAAGCATTAAATGTATTTACTAGTTTAATTGTATTTATGGTCTGTCCATTGTTATATGTGGAATATAAATAATTTATTATCTAATATTATAAAATTATTTCATGGAGAAATAATATTATAAGTTGCTTAATAGGTGGTCTAGATTTTCATTACCTACATGGTGTGGTATATTGAGGACTATTTTTGTATTCTATTTATTATTTATAATAAACTATATGCTTGGATTCCATTCACTTCATTTGATGGATTAAATGAATGTTTGTGATATTTATGTATTTAACATATTTTTCATTAGCTAAAGTGAAATATTAAGATTAAATCTTTTAGTTTTTTAATATTATTATTTATTTTATTGAATCTCGCATTCATGACCTTAATTAAATAGTGGATGGATTTCACTAGCTTAATTATTGCCATCAATGCAAGATAATAGGTAATTCAATCAAGTGGTGTGTATGAATTTGATTGATCTTAGAGATCATTTATTATTGAAAATTTTAGCCAAAATAATGTTTGATAAACATTATCATTTCATATGTGTATATAGTTTTCATATTTATGTGATATCATATTAGGATGGATTTATTTATGGTAAACATTATGTATTAGATATCTTCCACACATAGGTTATGGTTTGTTACTCTAGATTCCTATATCATCATTATCTACCCATTCAGGAAGGGAGAGTCATCCCCCTATTTGGGAGATATTGTAGGGGATCTATGGTTTGTGGTTGATGTAGAAAAGTGCTCGAATGATGTTCTCCCTCCTAGTTTGAGTACTATATTTGAGACTACACTTGAGATTACATATTGATATTTGAGTCATGAAGACTCTTCTTAGAGGAGCTTTGTATCATGTTTTATCATTTGAGATATTTAATGTATATCTAAAAATTGTAATATATAGGCATTGTACTTTTTATAGTAGAAGCTATAATATTGTTTTAGTTGTGGCTAAACTTGTACTATATCATTTATGTTGAGATGCATTAATTATGGTTATTCGGTATTGTTCATAATTTATTTATCTATTCATGGTGATCCTTAACTAAGTGGATTATTTATACCTTGATGGTTAACTAAATTAATATAGTTAGTTATATATCAATAAATAGGATTTATCATGGTGAAATCTATATGTTGAATATATGTATTTAATTTTTTTTAAATATTGTAATATTCCAAGAAAAACCCAGTGGAGTTGTTATATTGTAGTATCATAGCCGAGGCTCAAACTATAAGACTTAATGTGTCCACTAACACAAACTTATTCTCTTGATATAGGAAGAATAATGGTGCATGCTAGACTATGAGGTGAGGGTACTTAAAATATCAAACCCCCTGTGGATCCAAATTAGTTTGTAGCTGAGTAAGCTGTGGAGTTAGACTAAATCCTCACAACTATGTAAGATTAGAGACCAAATAACATTCCTATAATATGAAGTGCATGGCCATGAAGAGGAGAATGTTTAGGAATAACTTGAAGATCATCCTAATGACTAGTAACATCTTCAAGAGCAAAGGCATTTGGATGTGCCATAGGATGTGAGAGCTCAAGTAGTTATAAAGTTAGCACGTGACATGAAACTATTGAATCCACCCAAATTCAATATAATTATATTGGGGGATGGAGATGAAGTATGGCTAACATAAATGGAGAAATATTTTGAGATTCAAAATTATTTTGAAGTCACAAAAGTAGTCTGGGGAGCTTATCAGCTTGCTGGTGAAGCAGTGACTTGGTGGGTAAACAAGAAGCTTAAGATGAAACTAAACTCAACCACCACCACTTGAGAATAGTTTGTGACATTGTTTAGGTCATGATGGCTTCCACAACTATACTTTGACCAAAAGATGGATTTTCAAAATCTTAAGCAAGGGGATTTATTAATGAATGAATATTAGGATCAATTCACTAAGCTTCTTAAGTATGTACCTAAATATCAGGTAGATGAGAGGTTCAAAATCAAGGAATTCATCATAGGATTGGAACCATAAATAGGTGATGAAGTAGATGTGTATGGTCCATCTACCATGGATCAAGTGTTTGAGAAGGTAGTCTAACAAGAATAGAAACTAAAATCTATTGCCCAAGTCAGAGATAAGTTCAAAAAGAAATTTTGAAGTTCTAAACCAACTTTCAAGAAGAAGAACTAAAAGTAGAGGAGTGGAGATTCTAAGGGTCAGTTCAAGAATTAGAATGCCAAGTTTAATAGTGGTTCAGGGAATAGGAAACCTAGTAATAGTTTCAAGGGTGGTTTCAAGGGAGACCAATAGACTGAGAAGAAAGGACCAATTGGAGGTTGCTTCATATGTGGAGGTGACCAATTTTATTAAGAATATTCCTAATACAAATCAAAGAATAAGTTTTCAACTTCTTAACAAGGTACATTTTTGCATTAGATTGATACACCTATTGATAATCGATAGGCTAAGTATCAAACTTTGCCCATAAAATTATTAGTTATTTTGTTCAATCATCTAGTTTCTATTTTAATTGATATGAGAGCTAATGAATGTTTCATTACTCTTAAGAGTGATTAGTAATTTTTATAAAAATGCTATAGTAATAGAAAATGCATGATCGGTATAATATGGGAATGAGTCAAAGGTCAAAGTTGATAAGTGTCTAGTTGAAGCAGAGATTAGACTGTCTGAGTTTACTATAGTAGTAGATCTTTATGGAGCACAATTGGGATCATATGATGTGATCCTAGGAGATAATTGGCATGAAAATCATAAAGCTAAGGTAGACTATTTTCTTAATAAGGTGGACTGTCAAGATGATTTCAAAATTTATACAAAATTTTAGGGCGAGAGAAGAGAGTTAAAACTAAGGCAGATTTTTATAACTCAACTCAAGAAATCTCAAAGGAAGGGATGTCAAAAATTTATCATTAAGATAAATGAGATGGAAGAGTCTAAATAACCATCTATTGAATATTATATTTTTCTTATAAACTTTTATGACATATTTTTGAAAGAATTACCAAGATTTTCACCTAGGCATGAGTTTGATTTCTCAATTGATATCATTCCTAGATTTGAATCACAATCTAAGGCACTGTAAATGATGATAACCACTGAATTAGTTGAATTAAAGGCACAAATTTAGGAATTATTATTTAAATGTTTGATGAGATTGAGTGTGACACCATGGGGTGCTCCAGTTCTCTTCATTAAGAAGGATGGCACTCTTCACTTATATATAGACTATAGGATATTGAATAAAGCAATGATAAAAAATGGATATCTATTACCATGATTTTATGATCTCTTTGATCAAATTTGAGTAGCCACAATATTTTCTAAGATTGATCTTAGAGCAGGGTATCATCAGTTGAGGATCCATGAAGAAGATATCCTGAAAACAATGTTTAGGACTCAATATGGGCACTAAAAATTTATATTATTACCATTTGGATTAATGAATTCTCTAGAAACATTCATGAATCTTATAAACAATGTGTTTAGAGATTACTTAGATCACTTTGTGTTGGTCTTTATTGATGACGTACTCATTTATTCCAAGGATGAGGAAGATCACTTATAACATCTAGAATTGGTTTTGAAACATTTGTGGAAGCATAGAATAGGTGGCAAGTTGTCTAAGTGTGTATTTTTATAAAATAAAGTATAGTATCTAGGACAAATTATCCTAGTGGATGGTATTTTAGTAGATCCAGCAAATATAAGAGCCATTATGGAGTGGTTGACACCAAATAATGTGCATGAGATAAGAAGTTTCATGGGATTAGTGGGATATTACAAGAAATTGATTTTGAATTTTTCTAAGATAGCCAATTTGATTACCTCTCTTTAGTGTAAAAATCATATTTTAATCTAGTTAGATAAGTGTGAGGTAACCTTTTAGGAAGTAAAAATGAGGCTTACTTCAGCATCAGTGCTAAGAGTTCATAATCCTAATGGTCAATTCTCAATTATCACAAATGCATCTAGGGATGGACTTGGAGTTATTATGTGGGAAGGTTCAGTGGTATCCTATAAATCTAGGAAACTGAAGCCATATGAGGTGAATTATGCCCCTAATGACCTATAACTTATAGTAATTACATATTCCTTACAAGTTTGGAGGCATTATCTATTGGAAAAACTATTTGAGTTCAAGACTGATAACTTGGGACTCAAGTAAATTTTCACCTAATTAAATCTAAATGTTTATCAAATATGATGATTAAATTTCTTGTCTGACTATGATTTTGATATTAACTATATCAAAGGTAAGGATAATAGAGTAGCTAATGCTCTAAGTTGTAAAATATACATAGGATTTGTGGTTACTATCAATAGTACTTTTAGAGATCAAGTGATCAAATTCTCACTAGAGGATGAATTTTAAAATTGGGCTAGGAAATCATTATCTGAGATTACTTAAAATCCTAGGTATAAAGGATTAAAAATAAAGAATGATGGTCTTTTATAGTACAATGGTAGGATATATGTACCTGATAGAGAGAATTTAAGAAGCACAGTGATAAAGAAACTACATAATGCCTTATATTTAGGAAATCTATGAGTAACCAAGCTCATGGCTAAGCTTAGACCACTCTATTTATGGAAGGAAATCAAGAGATATGTATAAAATTTTGTATCTCATTGTCTGTAGTGTTAGCGTGTCAAAGTTGAATATGTGCATCCAATAGGATTATTATATCTACATGGCATACCAGAGTAGAAGTGGTAGGTGATTAGTATGGACTTTGTCCAAGGGTTATCATTATCTTAGAATAGGCATGACATGATCTTAGTAGTAGTTGACAAACTAACCAAGGTATCTCACTTTATACTAGTCAATTTGACTAATGATGCACCTACTCTTGTGAAAAAATTTGTAAAGTGTATTGATTGCATGGTTTTCCAGAGAAGATTATTTTAGATCATGATCCAAATATGACATCTAGATTTTAGTTGACTCTGAATTTAGCTCTAGGTATGTATTTGAACTTTAGCATTGCATATTACCTCCAAACTAATAGACAGACAGAGTGAGTTAATCAAATTCTAGAGGATCTCCTTCATATGTAATGCATGTATCAATAATACAAATGGGAATAATATATTCCATTGGTTGAGTTTGATTACAAAAAATAATACCAATTAGCATTGAAGATGGCTTTGTTTGAGACATTATACAGAAGGAGGTGTAGAACACCAATCAATTAGAATAGGTTGGAAGGAAGGGTAGTATTTGGACCTGAGATGATTTCAAAAATAGAATAGCAAATCATGACACCTAGGTAGAGTTTTTTCAAGGATAATAATAGACAAAAAATTTATGTTGATCCAAAAATAATAGCTATGAATTTTTTAGTAGGTGATAAAGTGTTTCTACGAGTTAAGCCTCAAAAAAGCTCAATTAAATTTAGGAAGTCAATAAAATTTTCACCAAGAATATGGAACCCTTCGAGGTTTTGTAAGTGGTTAACCCTGTAGTTTATAAACTTGCATTGATATAAGTTATATCTCTTTTTCATAATGTCTTCTATGTGTCTTATCTTAAAAATTATATCATTGATCCTTCGCATGTGTTAGATTAGAATGCTTTGCAAGTTATGGATCATATGGTGGTCATGGTAGAACCAATCAGAGTAATTGACACTTGCAAACTTCAATCACATAATAGATAAGTGTCACATTGCAAGGTCCTATGGGACCAATACTCTAAGGATAGTGCCACTTGGGAGGACTATGATGATTTTTACATGATATTTCCACATTTTTTTGCTTAATTTGTTACTACTTGTTATATTATTTTTTGTTGAATAGTGTTTTAAATCCATAACTTATGTTTGAATAAATGTCATTGGGATGATGACCAACTTTAGTGGGGAAGGATGTCATATCCTTATTTTTCTCTAAGTTAATTAACTTGTTTAATCCATGGATTATTATGGTTTATTAGCTGATTAACTAATATTTGATTAAGCTTGATGACATATGTTGATTATGGGATAGTTTGTGCTACTTAATTTACATGATTAGATTCTATGAGTTAGTGGTACTTTTATATTTTATACTTTGTGATCGTGTTTGATATTATACAACATTATTTTTATGGATATAATGATGTTTCAGGCTAACTACCTTCATTGGCATGAGGTGGATGTAAGACAAATTCTTCCCTCAAATCATGATAGAGGGAGAGTATCATTGGATAGGGTGGTTAGATGGAGATGTTGTGGGTCAACAGAGAGAAAATCTGGAAACCCTTATACACACCACTTAGTATATTATATTTCATAATTATTTAATATTGATAACATAGAATGTTTTGTGTTATTTTTGTTTAGATGTTTTTTAGTATGCTTTCTAGTAAAATCTTAATTATTGATATAATCATGTTGATTGTTGAGTGATTTCATTATTTTTGTGATCTTACATAGCTCATCTTGTTTGTCTAAATGAAAGAATTTGTTTGTGTTTACTTATATCGTTGACTTATTATGTTTGGTTGAATAGTAAAACATTATGATGTTATGATAGATTCCATAATTATTATTTGATCTATAAGATTTATATAATAATAATTAAATATTATTATTATAATCATTACATTATAATGTCGAAAGATAACAACATTTTTTTAAGAGAGATTGTATATGATTAACTATTTATTTTAAGTATTTGTATTCATATATATAAATGAATATATTAACATTAATTATTGAATGATTTTATGAATCATTGTAATTTTTATATGTTAGTGGATAAAATTTAACGTAAACTCTAAGTATTGTTATGCATAGTAGCATTGCCAAAGTTATATGATTTTATTGTCTACTCATTACATGGGGGAAATACATTAGTCCATGACTAGTTTATAAGTCTTGCATGGAAAATAACATAAATTTGTAACTTATGTAAATGAGGTGGTTGATGATGGATTGATTATTACCATGCGGATTTGATAAAAGAATAATATATTATTAATTAGGGATTGCTAGAAACATCAAGAATGATTTAGTAAACTAATCATTTGTTAACTTTAGTTAAGCATTGTTTTGGGAGGAAATTTTGGGGTTTTGTTGCATTTTCATGGAGGTAGACTGTGAGTTGGTTAAGTTATTTGGGCATGCAAAATTTTGAACAAGTTTTATTGGTCAAAGAGTATGGAAAGTGGAAGAAAATAGAGGATGGAAACAAAATAAGAGGAGGCTAATGGAGGTTTTGAATGAGAGGACATGGAATAGAGGACACATGACATATTGTGAGGATAAGGAAGAAAGTGGAGAGGAGGTGAACAAGTGATAAGGAGAAAGAATTAGATTAGTTTCTTGACATACATATGCTCTAATAGGTTGGTAATGTATTCAAATACTTATGTGTGTGTGATACATTTTATGAATGGGATTTCAAATTTCTTGGGTTATGGGTTTTTTAATTGTTTTTAAGTTTTGGAAATGTACAAAGGGATGTTTATAGGGCCCTATAGAGGGCTCAGCCTCCATAAATCCCTATATCCAACCTAGGGAACTTGGGAAGGTTAGGGTTAAACAATAGTTATTAGCCATAATATTAGAGGATTTATAAATTATCCTATCCTTCCTTAGTAATTTGAATTTATTTTTAAAAATGGGGAAATCACAATGTTTACTATATATACAAATTGGCTTAAGTTATTTGTCTTGGAGTAGGTTGTTATATATGATATTGGGTATTTTGGAAAATAGACTTAATTATGAATATATGTAAGATAAATCAAATGTTAACCAGTTCATTATTTTTTGGTTAAGAATATGGTTTTTAGTGATATATATATATATATATATATATATATATATATATATATATATATATATATATATATATATATATATATATATATATATATATTTGGCTGATTCTGATGGTATATAAATTAGTATACTCATATATATTTACATAGACATAAATATTTATACCAACACACGTGTTTGATGAATTGACAAACTAAAATGTGACTGTACGCACACACACACACACACACACACACACACACACCAAGCATTTGACTATTAAATTTTTCATGCGATTGTGTGTGTGTGTGTGTGTGTGTGTGTGTGTGTGTGTGTGTGTGTGTGTGTGTGTGTGTGTGTGTGTGTGTGTGTGTGTGTGTGTGTGTGTGTGTGTGTGTGTGTGTGTGTGTGTGTGTGTGTGTGTGTGTGTAAACTAGTAGTTGGTAATCAAACTACATTGGATAACTAGGTATATTGCATTTAAATGATGACTTCGTACATATAAACAAATCAAAGGATATTAATTAGATTTGTTTTATTTGGATTAGATTTCAAATGGAATTATATTAATTGAGCATAATTTATAGTCAAACTCCAAACTAGGTTATAAGATTTAGTATTATTCATTTGGTTTAAATATGAAATTGGGATTTTGTCTGCACAGTCAATTGTGAAACCTAGATATAAGTAGATAAAAGTCTTTCATTTTAATTAAGGAAAGTAATTTTACCTATAAATTATTAATGGGTTAAAGGCAAAGTTAGTTATTTATTGTGATTTACAAACTTTGCATTCAGTTGTGTATTTGATATGTAGTCAAATTGTGTACTAATTGCATAGTCCATAGGGGAACGTGGGTAAACATGTTCAATAGTATAAATTGCCTTGTTTTATTTGGCTAAGTTGGAATAATTATAACATACCCAACAAGAGTATATAGTTTTATGTTGTTAATTGTATTATTAATACTTTAACTGGGTAAAGACAACTGTGTTTCATCCATCTTCTCATTTGAACTACATTGAATGGAAACCTTGAATGATTGATTGGATTTCAATGATTAAGTAGTTTTGATATTTAATAGATTAACTTAATTGACTTGTAAAATTTGGTGTATTTAATTATCTTGGCATATGAATTTATCAGTTTATTTTGCATGTATGTGATTGTATACTTTGCATATATAATATACTATAAGGAAAATGCTGGTGAATGTCATATTATAGTATAATATATAAATTAAATATGAATTATGTATTTTTATGTATTTATTAATATATAAATATATAGTATACATATAGTTGTGTTATAATTATTATTATAACAGTGAATATTGGATGCTTGTTTATATTTAGTATAAAATCAGTAGAATGTTTAAATATAAATCAATAAATTTATTTAATGGTTTAAATACATAACATAATTGTATGTTATGGTTTTTAAATTATTTCATGTGTAATATGAACAATTTATTAGCCAGGATTATAATATTATTTCATGGAGAAATAATATTATAAGTTGCTTAATGCAAATGGTGGTCTAGATATTCATTACCCAATGTTGGAAGCAAAATTATTGGGGGAGAGGGGGAGGGTGAATAATTATTTAAAAACTCTCTTTAAAAAACTTACTTAAGCAATCATAGATCATTTATACAAGCATGTACATCTTAGCAAGCATAAGCATCAATCTACAAGAGCATGAAACACATGAACATAAAATATATGTGGGAAACCCTTGAAGGGAATAAAACCTATTGATGATGAAAATTAAATATATCCCTATAAAAAAACACCAATTTATTGAATCACCCACTTCACATGGAGCACCAACCCCAACTAGCTAAGCACCAACTCAACTAGACTTTAGCAAGCATCCACTTGCAAGGAGGCACCAACCCCCTAGATGACTCAACATGAAATCAGCCAACTAAAACACTTGATCACCTTCATAATAATTTATTTATCATAAAACTTATGATGATCTCCTTCCTCAGATCTTCACACATTTATATCCCTCTCAAAACTAGTCTTTAGCCTTCTTCGCTCAACTAGCCCTCTTCTTGACTTAATTAGGTCATATGACATTGATCCTCACACATAGAACCTCTATTAAATGTTCATCACTAATCCTTTATCTTCTTTTGATGGTATAAAATACCTCATTTTTCTTTGTAATATCCTTACTTATTCGCTTACACACTTCACACCCTAATAGGCCTTAAAATGCCTAGTATTTATACAAGATTCTTGTTCATCTCCTTCTTATTCAACCAAACATCCTTACCTTATTAGTTAGGCCATGAAATAGTTCTTAATATATCTCATATACATGGATCCAATTTTATTATATTCCCTTTACGGCTATCCTTTCTCAAATAGGCCTTAACTCTCCTTTAGGTCTCATGGAGACCTAATCCCATTAGGCCTTCTTAGCACACATTACCATTTGATATTCTTGGAGAACATTCAAACACTTTAAATATTATAGAAACATCATATTCCATCCCAAATTACCTCTTATAATTTCATATAATCTCTAAAACACTTTTTATCTCAAACCACTACTTGAAGCACATCATTAGTACTGTTCATATTAGGCTTGTGCATACCCAAAAAGTTTGTCTTGAAAATTTGAAGCACAAACATAATTTTTAAAAATAACCATGGAAAAAAATACATATAAAGAAGTAAAATTACCTTATTTTCATCACCATGTAAATTATACTTCATAACTCAAGGTAAAAATACTAAAACCCTTCTCTGCAAGTAGCCCACTTAGAACTGCCAACTAGACTCAAAACATAGTCATGAAAACTTGAACTTCAATTCCTAAAAAAATAATTCATATCACTTCTGACACCTTCAAGATATTTTTTTACATATCTATATCATTCTTAATCACAAATATTTCAATTTATAATGTAAAATATTGGTCTTACAGAATAATCTTTTATCTTCAGTATACACAGTCAAATCTGAACTAGTCAACCCATTTTGGCTTTACCATTTCAATCACTTTCACTAATTTATAAGCTTCTAAAAAGCATCAATATTAAAATAATGTTATAAAAAATAAAATCATATGCATTTTATGCTTAATATAATTGAAGAGATCCTCCAACTCATCACTCCCACTTGCTTACTCATATCTGTCAGTTTACCTTCAAATACAGTCATGGTGATAATGACTTTCAACACCTGTGTAATCACTTTCAGAGACTCTTAATGTATTTATATGATATTATGATATCATTAGGTAATTATATGATATAAAAATACTATTTTTAGGTTCCAAATTGGTATTTCATACCAATCTCACAACCTTACACCTTCATTGTCTCATATGCACTAGACAAGTCAACTTATGAGCAATATTTTCAACATATCCACTGACCTCCAAAAATATATCTAATATGAACATGTATTATAGGTCTTAAATAACATATTAATTCAATTGGATTCATACCTAGTCCATGATAACATTCCCTAAATAACTTCTCACTTCTACCTAGTTTTCTTACTATCTGCACCATTAGGCCTTTTAGTAATAGGTTAACTTACATGATCAGTTTAGAACTCCTAAGTTCTATAACATACTTATAAACCACCAAGAAAATTTAATAAAAGTCTCAATATTTAACCTCCATATAATTATCAACTTTGAATTGATTAACTCTGCTTTCTATATTAAATTTCCAAGAAATAAGGCCTTTCCTATAGGGTCTACTCACTCACATGACAAACCAATGCCACTTGGAGGTACTTGGAAGGATAAAATACAAGATCCAATAATAAAATTGGGTCATCTAATGCACTCTAATCGATTTCCATCAAGATCTTTCATATCAGGTCAAAGTTAGGGTTTTAGAGAAGTTTAAATCACCTTATAGTCTTAATGATCATTCATAAAGCTTAGCCCATTATTCCATAAACCAATGATTGTAAATTTGAGCTAGGACATTTAAAAATATACCATTAATTTCTTAGGTTCTCATGTAGATGTTAAACATGCCAATGAACACATGAAATCCCTTCTCAAGTTGAGAACCCTTCATTCTGTGCACTTGAGAGACCTTGAAACACTTTTTCTTGCATTTTCTTTCAAAATTTGACCTTAGACTTGGTCAACACACATATTAAAACCTATCACACCATTTTAAATTCTCACATGTTCTTTCTTACCTTAGAAACTGATCCTGATACTCCACTAGGCCACCATCTCTCTCTTTATTCTTTAGGATTTTGACTTATAGGTCACATTAGGCCTTAAAACTAACCTTCTAGCCACTATCCATACACTCTCCACCTCAATCACATGTTGAATAAATGTATCACATTTTATAACACTAATTTTCATTTTTCATAGGCCTTGATAACACTTCATGGTACCTCATTGGGTCAGGCAAGGTTTAGAACTAGTCTAGTTCCATGTTAGATCTATAGGTCTTACCCTTGTAGGCTCACCTTGAAACACACCTAAGTACTCCAATGCCTCATATTCATACTCAAACAAACCTATACTACCTCTTATGCCTTTTTGAATCCATCTCACCAAGCCACCATACTCATACCTTCTCACAAAGTTCCTTCATGGTATGACTAGTGCCATGACTGCACTTCTTAAGCACTTTGAGACTTGACAACTAATCTTGAAAACACTTCTTGATGTTTGTGTACCTTTATCACATGTATTTCATGCTCATAATATAATATCATACCTTTTTACATATTTATGTTCATCATGTAAATGCCCATGACATGACTAATCTTGTTATGATTAGACTTCTCAAGACACCTATTATTCAAAACATGCTTACCTTGACCTGATCATCAAAACCTCTTTATAACAATACTAATAGTCATCAAGCTGACTTGAATCATGAAATTATCCTCAAAATAATCATTAGGTTTCCTTAAAATTCTGTCTTAATAGAAAGTGATCAAGTTGCCTTTAAATTCTCTCTTGTCACATGGTTTATATCTCACATACTACTCACTATGCATCTGCACATTGACATCAATATTATCAACCTTGAATTTGACACAATGACATCAATCTTGTCCTTGACATCAATGACAACACTTATCAACACCTAGATGGTGTGTTATATTGAGGACTATTTTTATATTCTATTTATTATTTATAATAAACTAGATGCTTAGATTTTATTCATTTGATGGATTAAATGAATGTTTGTGATATTTCTATATTTAGTATATTTTTTATTAGCTAAAGTGAAATATTAAGATGAATCTTTTGTTTTTTTAATATTAATATTTATTTTATTGAATCTCATATACATGACCATTATTAATCAGTGGACAAATTTCACTGGCTTAATTAGTGTCATCAATGTAAGATAAGGGGTAACATGATCAAGTGGTCTGTATGAATTTGACTGATCTTAGAGATCATTTATTATTAGAATTTTTAACCAAAGTAATGTTTGATAAACATTGTCATTTCATATGTTGATATAGTTTTCATATTTGTGTGATGTCATATTATAATGGATTTATTTATGGTATATATTATGTATTAGATATCTTTAACACATGTTCTAGTTTGTTACTCTAGAATCCCACACTGTCATTATATACCCATCCATGAAGGGAGGGCCATCCCCTTGATTGAGAGATAGTGTGGTGGATCTATGGTCCATGGTTGGTGTGGAAAAGTGCTCAAATGATTATTTCCCTCCCAGGTGGAGTACTATACTTGAGACTACACTTGAGATTACATATTT
Organism: Torreya grandis; assembly: GCA_037957365.1. Lineage (NCBI taxonomy): Eukaryota > Viridiplantae > Streptophyta > Pinopsida > Cupressales > Taxaceae > Torreya > Torreya grandis. The sequence goes on along the minus strand of JARHVA010002883.1, from coordinate 1,434,414 downwards.
ATACTTGAATCATGGAGACTCTACTTAGAGGAGCTTTATAACATGTTTTATCATTTGAGATATTTTATGTATTGCCAAAAACTATAATATTTATGAATTGTACTTTCTTCAATAGAGGCTATAATATTGTATCAACTATGGCTAAACTTGCACTATATCATTTATGTTGAGATGCAATAATTTAGGTTATTCAGTATTGTTCATGATTTCTTTATCTTTTCATGGTGATCCTTAGATAAGTGGATTAGTTATACCTTGATGGTTAACTAAATTAATATCTCTATATAGGATTTCTCATGGTGAAATCTATATGTTTAATATGTGTATTTAATTTTTTTAAATTATTACAATATTCTTGTAAAACCCAGTGGGGTTGTTACACCGTGTGTCCATGGGACTATGTAGGCAGCATCTAATTGCCTAGTGCATTTGGAGTCACCTCAACCAGTTTTGGTGATTGATTTTATTCACAATTCTCTTGGATCATTATTTCCTCTAGGTATGTCTCCAAAAATGTTTTCTCTATTTTTTAAAGTTATTTACGCTCTCATCATTTTACAAGTCATAGACCTTTTATGCTCTCATTATATTTACTAGTTATTTACATTCTCACTATTTTATGAGTCATAAACCTTTTATACTCTTGCCATTTTGTGAGCTTATTCTCATTTCAAGCCTTACATATAATGACACTATGAGTTACCAATTTGGTTTATTATTATATACTCATCTTTTGTCTTTTAGTATGGTTTTAGCCTAAACCATGCTCTCACACTTGTGTAATTTGTTTGTGTTGACACTTTCATAATTATGAACATCATCTCCCTTTTTTCTTACACACTTACCATTTTAAGGGACCATTCTTATTTTCCTCTACAATTCAATCATGTTTTTTATCATCATTTTATTCTATCCCATGTCCTAGGAGAATTACATTTGGCCTGGATTTCATGTTGGATCTAGTGTCCATGGAACTATCTAGTTAATGTCTACTTACATAGTGCATCTAGAGTTTGATCGGCTACCCCTTCCTTTTCTTCTATTTTACCCCATTTAGTTTGTTTTATTTTGTTGTCTCCTATAACCTAGGGGTAATGTTTGTCTTTGTGTTTGCATTGCTGCTCCATATAGCCTAAGGGTAACCGTTGGTCGTTTATCCTTTGTCATTATTCCCTCTAGCCTAGGGGAAACATTGTGCCTTTTTTTTCCTATGTTATTTTATTTGTATCATTGTTACGTAGCCTAGGGGTCACCCTATCACCAAGAGTAAAAATTATATTACATAAATATGAATAATTTGTATTCTATTTGTACTAACACTATGATTAACCATTATTTGTATATTGACTTTGTCTATTTATAATAGTTTGTTTATTTCACTTTTATTTGATTTGGATTGTTTATTTGTTTTGATTGATTTTTTTATTTGTTTACGGCCTAGTTTGTTTATTTATTTGGTTGTTTGTTTTATCTATTTTTATTTATTCTATTTTTTTTGTTTGTTTGTTTAATTTTGTGTTATTTATTTAAGTCTTGTTTCTCTTTCCTTGTTTGTTTATTTATGTTTATTGATGTTTTTTTGTTTGTTTATTTTTATTTTTTTCTTTTTCATTTTTTCTTTTTTTTTTTTTTAATTTGCCTTTTTGTTTCTTGATTTTCATAGGATTATTACATTTTATTTACACTTGAGACTTATTTATCCATATCTTGTACTTGAGTTGTGAATTTGTGTACATTCCTACACTTAATTTATTGCTTATATTCACTTGGAATGTGATTATTTATCTCTTACACCCAAGTGATTTTTTACTTGCATTTAAATTGAGATTTCCATGTTTTGGATACACATTTTTATTATATTTATCTATAACTATGATACATAATATCATAAGCTATAGTAAAAATTAGGCCAAAGGATATATCAGACAATGCAGTGGGAATTACTTCTCCTTGTTCACACTTGACAAATTCTAGACCTACCCAAACACTACCCGAATGTAGATTAATTAAATTACAACCAAAGAGTAATCACTACTAGTTAAGACGTGCATCTACATACTAGTAGGTATTTCAAATTCATGCATATTTTCTATACCAGCTTATTGTTACTCCATGAGTACAGATTTTATATGTGAACCCCCTTTCCTAATTTTCTATACTGAGGAAAATTACGTAGACCTTTCCTAGTCATCTATCCTATTAGGGTAAAGATGGATTTTAACACACTCTCATTTGTCCTAATGGGTCACCTCACTATGATAATGACTATAATGGACTTTAGGAAATCATTATTTTCACTCATCTACCCTACTAAGGCACCTCACTGTGTCAATGATTATAATTTTCTTTAGGTAAATCATTATTTTCACTCATTTACCCTATTGGAGCACCTTATTGTGCCACTGATTATAATCATCTTTAGTTAAAATAGCATTTCCACACTCATTACCTATAGATGTCATCATTTCCTTATTTTTAAGGGAATGTTTGATGACTCTTTATTTATTGCCTAATCCCTTGAGGGGGAATCTAGGGCTCATCTATCACCCTCTAAGGCATTAGAAAAAGCATTAACAAATTTTTCATTCTTTGAGAAGTCATTATTATGACTACGTCTTGAAACATCTTCCCAAATATAAGAAACTTGTAGACACTCCATTGGCCACAACCATGTTCCAACCGAACTTCAGATTGATTTCTATCAAATAGTACAAATTAAGCTTAGGAATCACTAAATGTCCTAATTTCATCCACACATCAAACATTAGTACCTAGAATCATATTGAGGCATCTCTATTTGGGTTATTATCCTATACATAATAGTAACCTCTCATGGATTTATCTTCAGTCAAATTACGACCTAGAAAATTGATAGATTGGCCTTTAGACCCATTAAGCAGGGCACTTAAACAATTCTTAAAATGCAAAAATGCTAAGTAAAATGAATTAATCAATTAAATAAAATTAAATTCTTAAGTGAAATTTTCATGTGTAAAATTAGTGAATATTAATTTTATAAAATGGAAATTCTAATATAATTAAAATCATGATGATGTCATCATTCTCAAATCAAGGAATTGAAAATATCTCCATTAAAGCCTTAAATTTAGAAATGGAGAGCCATGCTTAATAAATGGGATCTCTATCCTAAATATTAATTGCTTTTCCCCTCCTTAACCTCACTAAAATTAAATCTAACCTAACTTCACTTGGGTTAGATTTAGTTTGAAAGGTTATAAATACAAAGCCTCACCCATTCTTCAAACAAGATTTTTGGTTTAATGTTATTATGCAAGAATTCTTTTTAAAAAAATCTCTCAAAGCCAAAGTTATAGTGTTAAAGTTTTGAGAGATAAATCTTTCTTCTAATGTTATAATGTAAAATTATTGATAGATTACTATATATTGCCAAAATCAATCCAAACATTGCCAAAGTGACCAAGATAAATGATGCAAGGAGCACCATTGTCAAAGACTCTTTAAGCACATAATTGAACACATTACTCCAAGGCCAACTTACAACTCTTTCTCATAATGAAGGTGAATAATACATATTTTATCTTCTTTTGTTTGTTACTTGCATTGTTCTCTTGCTCCTTGAGTGGATAGGATTGAGGTGTTATATTTATTTATGTTTGTTATTAAGGTTTATCATAGTAAAACTTGACTAACTCTCATTTTGGATTCCTATCTCACACTTATATTATATAAATTTTAAATACTTGAAATTTTTAAAAGTAAAGAGAGCAAGGAAGGAGCATACCTATGTGTCAATGTAACCATGTTGCCCATTTTTATTTTTTTTGGTAAAGATGCTTCCTTATGAAGCATTGGAGCTAATAGATGTTTAGACCTAAACCTTGGATAATTTAAAAGGGAGATTTGGAGGTATTATTTACCCAATCTAGTGTAAGTATGAGTTGTGACATGGTTATTGAGATCATTAAATCTTAATCGCACAACTCAAATGTGAATATACATAATTTGGTGAGGGTGAGTGATTTAATTAACTCATATTATAATTATAGTGAGGTTGAGTGGCTTAATCAAACCTACCTATAAATGTGGTGATTTTTAATTATTTAATCAATTCAACCTATAAAGATAACCGACTACTATAGAAAGAAAAGGCTCAATAATAATACCTCGGTGTAATCATTGTTTCCTAGTGATAGCAATCTGGAGACATAATTGGTAAATTTATAATTTTTGGTGCACTATAATGTCATATTCACTTATAATATATCTAAAACTAAAGTATATGTGTCAAAATCTTAGAAAAAATATTTTAAAACTATGAAAAATTGGTGCAATGTATAATATTCTGATGTAGGTGTATATTTGAATAATGTAGTTATATTTGATATTATGCAAGTGTAGAGGTCATGTCTTGGTGACATGCCCCCACTAAAATTTGGAAATAATTATAAATGAGTAAGTGTGGAGGTAAATTATTTATAACATGTCCCCACTAAGGTATGAAAACTATTCAGATGTGGAGGTCATGTTTTTATGACATGCCCCCACTAATATGCCCTCGCATTTTGAGGTGAGGTAAATATAACCTGATAGGTACCTTACCTTAAAATGATAGGGTAAATATATAATATGTGTATGAATCATGTATCATATAGGATTAATATGTCTAAGTATATATATCATTGAATTTCATTGTATGTGATCACATCAAGCCTTAAGATACATGATATGTACCATGGAAAAATATAGATAGTAACAATACAAGATCAGGGAACAATCAAGCACACACAAAAACACACAAGATAACTCAATGTAATATAAAATTAATGGTCCTAGGATTCAACATGTTCAAATTTTGCACAATTGAGAAGAAAGGACATGTTTATATGTCTAAACAATATACAATGACATAGAGGCCAACTTGAAAAGAACATATTCAAATGTTCCACACGATATACAATAGAAAGTAATGAAATACAATCAAGGAAGTGAAAATGTGAATAAACAAAGTATAAACAACCAACATAATCATATCATACTAGTCCCTACATATATGTGTTAGCAAAAATATCATGTAACATCACATATCAAGTACATTGTGAAAGATAGAAGAATGGATATATACATGTGTAAGCATTAATAAATAATCTCAAACATGATAATGTAAAAATGATCATAAATTATATGTACTTGTATCAATCATGATTAGTTAGGAATATTCCCCAAATGTATTGTGATATGGGTAGAGGGCAGGTCCAACATCTGTATGTGCATATATCATGTGGTTGTGATATACATGTATCAGACTCAAAGATGAGTCAAATATAAATGTGTATAATAATGAAATTATATGATATATAATAACATTAGGCAAACAAAATAGATGCAAATTAGCTAATAAACATGGGAATATTGAATATTTTTTGTATTTTCTAGGCTATTTGAATGTTTTTGGATTTTCTTGAATATTTGATTTTTTAGAATATTTATAAATCAAGGGCTAGTAAATTTTTCCATCTAATGGATGCCCATAAGGTTATTTATACTCATAATATGGTTAATCACATAGATGATACTACCAAGGATCATGCATAGGTGTCATATCTAGATCTAGAGACTCACCAATACTTTGTGTATGCCACATAGGAGTATGTGGTCATGAATTAGTAGTAGCAGAGGGAGTGGTTCTTCAAACTCATTTTTTAGTTTTCTTTGGTTTCTTTAGAGTAACAAAAATTGGAACATGTTTAGTTTCTCTATATAAGTGGGCATGTTGTGTAGGATTATATAAGGATTCTATGTAACCCATTGTATATCTTTGGTCCAAAGGTCTCTCAAGTATAGGCCACCTAGGAAAGGGGATTAAAAATTGCTTATCCTTTTGTGGATGATTAATCTTAATGTATTTGATAAGTAACTATCCAATAATAAACTTCTCTTTTTCAAGTGGATGTTCATATATAATTCTAGAAATGACTACCATATTGGTATGAATTAATTTAATACACCCATGCATTGTGGAAGGTATTGTGCAGAGTTTATGTATCCAAGGTCATCCCAACAAATATAAAAGACTTGAATTTGTGTTATAACTAAAAATTTAATAACCATGTGTGTTCGACCAACTTATAAAGGTAAATCAATCTCACCAATAATGTGTTTTGATGTCACATCAAATGCTCTAACCATTTTGGTCGAGGTTCATAAATCATCATGTGTATATCCTAAGTGTGTCAATAACATGATGATACATATGTTCTCATAAGCACCATTATCAATCATAACACTATTCATATGCTAATGATCAAGGTATGCTAAAATAAATAATACATGAATGTTTGAATCATCATCTACAATTTCATTATCATCAAAGGAAATAAAGGGTCTCTAAACCATAGGAGATGTTAAATGTGTATAAATGTTAATGATCCCATATAATGAGTGCCCATAATGTGGTGGAAGAGGATGTGGATAATATGTCATTTGCACTTATGGATATTTCTTAAAATGTTCTTGCAAAATATTGTTAAATATCTTATGGTTTTGAAGGTCACTAGGTTGTGAACCTGAATCTTTTTTAGTATCATCAAAGGTGATTAGTTGGTTATCAATAAGGTCTTGGATCTTTTATTTTAATGTATAACATTTTTTTGTAGACTACCTAAGGCATTGGTAATAGTCATAATATTCTTTATCATCATATACTTTTGTTAGATGTTGACTCATATCAACCTCTATAAGAGGGAGAGATATGATATGACACTCCACATGCTTCTTAAGTAGTGAAGCTAAAGAATTGGATAATCATGTAAATTGTCTCTTAGGTACATTAGATGAGATGAGATGATGAGGTTGTTTTAACATTGTATTAATCATTATGATTAATTCTTTTTTTATGTTATGTAGGTTTTATCGTGTAGTTGTGTTTGATATGAAACTTGGTAAAAGATGTAGTTGGCGTGTTTTCTACATTCTTAAGCTTGTTCAAGGAAATAATTTTCATTTCCCAATCTTGGAAAATATGGCATAAATAAATAAAAGAATTAAAATTCTTGAAAATAATAGACTCATGTAATGGGATAAGCAAAATTTACTTAAATATGTCTTGAATTTTTTTATCTACCATTGGAATTGTCATTTTGGCTAACACTTTTTTATAACTCAAGACATATTTATTGATAGGTTTGTTGGTTCCTTGTTTTATCTTAGTAATTTGCATACATGACATTTTTTCAGTGATGTTGATGGAGAAAAGTGATAGAAACTAATCTTCTAGTGGGTTGATTGCTTTCATTAATTGTTTTGGTAAGTCCTAGAACCATATTAAAACATAGTCTTTTAGACTCCCTGAAAATAACTTGGTCAAAATTTTATAGTTTGAAGCATAATCAAGGCATTCTACATAGAAAGATTGGATAGTTATTCAATATCACCCTTTCCATCATAAAATGTGAACTTGGGTACAAAAACATTAGTTGGCAAAGGGTGCAAAGATATCTCAAGTGATAGAATATTATGTAATACATCTTTTGAATAAATATCATGAGTTGACTTCAAATCATTTTCTTCAATGTTGGTAATCTTAGCTTCCAATTTTTTTATAACTTAGAGAAGAGTTTGTACTATAGACCCATTGGGATTAATATTAGAGATTTTATAAGTCACCAAAGGGGATGAAAAAATCACTTATGTTGATGTAGATATTAAAACCAATAATTGACTTGAAATATTAATTATTTCTATGGAGTATGTAGTAACAAGTGATCCATATAAGGTTCACCATTATTAGATGTGAATGTACTAGCATAGCATGGTTATTGATTTCTTCTTGCATAACATGTAAGAACACATTAATCAATTCTTTATTAGTATTTAAATGGTTGACTAAGCCTTCTTTATCTTCCATTTCAAATTGATCTTTGTTAACATGTTACATATTTGATAAATGCAAATATAGTTTCCCGAAGAAATTAAAAAAACTTAGATCTACAGATTGCTAAAATTAAAAACCCTAGAAATTTGAAAACCCTAGAACAAGTTAGGAGTTGTGTGGAAAGAGGCAATGTTCAGGTTCACCAAATTTTTAACCCTAAATTTTAGATATGCTAGGATAGGGTTAATAATATAGAAATAACTTAAGCATAAGGGTGATAAAATTATATATGGTATGCTAATTAATTTTAAACTTAGATACATGAATATTTTGAATTATAGAATTAAGATATGCTAAATATAGAAATTACCAAATTTGAAATATGTGCAATGATTGTAATACCAAAGAGAAATGATAATTAGTTGGATTTAATGTGTGTAAGTATATCTAGTCAAAATACAGGCATGATTATACAAGATTAAGATTCTAAGATAGTTATGAGATTATATAAATGATGTTACACTACCATTAATGTTATTATCTGTGATACAAAGTTATTTTCTTATACAGAATACCAATTGAATTTTGATGTGACCAACTTCACTATTTTAGGGTTTTTATGACATTTTTGATGATGTATTTAGATTTGGAATATAGGGTTTTGATCTCTTCTTATTGATCAAACCCTATATCTTCACCCTTCTTCACCCTTGAGATATGTTTTTCAAAAATGGGTTAGTGGACTCATGGTGTTGAGCTGACCCCAAAGAACTATTTATCAATGAGCATTTCCTACATAGCCAATACTCTAAAGATGGCCTTATAATTATGTATTTATCCCTTATTTATGGGTGTGTGTGTGAATAATTGTGCAATATGATATATGTAGATGCATACAATGATCTAGCTTATGACTTGACAAATACTACTCATGGGTTACTATGTGGATGATTTAGACCTTTTGTATGACTACTTCTATGACTAATAAATAAATAGGGATGAATAGGGTAGAATAACTCAATTATTATGTTAAGTTAATGAGCCTTGGTAGGTAACTACTTGGTATTTTATATATGAATAATGAGAAAGTATTAGACTTGTATTTATACCAAACCTTTTGGAAACATCTTATGGTAGGGTTCGATAAGATACATAGGCCAACCTATATATTTTGAATAATTTTCAAATTGGATGACTTAAGGTGACTAGACACTAGATAAGGGTATGGACATTATCATTGATGTTAGTGTCCCTCTATGATCGATAGTGTCTATAAGGCTAGAAAATAAGTACATATCTATAACTGATAGTGAAGGTTGTATATCAAGTTTTAAGCTTTATGTAGTGTAAATGTGGTCTAGGTCATAATAATGATAAGGGTTAGACTATAAGATAATCATTTAATCATAATTAGATGGAGAATATAAGCCTTTTAACATTGAGAAGGTCCATAACTAAAGGGTGGAGACCTAATTGGTATTTGCCAAATGTATAAAACTAACATGTTATAAATATTTAGTTTTAGTATCTATAACATCACTTGCATTTCTATCACAACTATTTTTTATTTATAGTTACATGGGATTTAATGATTTGGTATAGTTACATTAAGTTTCCCCCTTAACTTTGGTATATTAGTCTTGATTTTGAGTCTCATTCATATCCTGACCTATTATTTGTGTGTCTCAATGACCTATTTTGATCACTCACATGCTTATAAAAAGGGTTCTTATACATTAAATTAGTGTTTAGCTTGATGGTAACCTTAAAAACTCCCTTTACCTTTTTTATGCCAAAAGGCATAAATGTAATGATAGGCAAGGGTGGGAAGAACATGCATAATAGTGTGAGATGTCAATAAAAATGGCCATCCTTAGATTTGATTTCAATTGTATTTACATAGGGAAAATTTTATTGCTACTTATAGAAAGTGATTGAAACATTGTGATATCTTAGGCATGTGGTAGAGTTTGGATCCCTGTTTTCCATTTTTTTCAATCTCAACAAAGTGGTGCAACTAGATTATGTCCATTTATTAACATTCAATAGACAAAACTATGTAAAAAATATAAGATAGACACCTCAAAACTGATACATCTCAATATTTTTAAGATAAATATATTCAAAATATTTATACTAGTACATGGGATATTTTTATCTTTATTTAATAATAAAAATATATTTAATCATTTAATTTTTATTAAAAAATACTCTATTATAGTTATTCTTTGATAATAAAAATATATTTATTCATTTAATATTTATTAAAATTTATTTTACTGTAATGATTTAAAATTTAATTAAAAATAAGTACACTTCATTATGTAGAGTTTTTAATTTAGTACATTTAATTTATTTTACTATTGGAATGCTTTAGGATATCATATATTACAAAAAATAATAATACGTGAAGGTTACATAGTAAGATATCCAATTGGTACTCATGGCTCAAATACCATGTCAAAGGACAATCCCTAGCTCAAAACACAAGCAAAAACAAAAAAACAAAGTTGGACTAAACATGACACTCAAAAATAAACACTAATATTAATCACAAGTAGTGGCACCTAAGGGAGGCAGTGGAGGATCATCCTTTAGAGGTTGAGTCTCCCAAGTTGAATGCTTTATAAGAGGATCCAAGACCACCTAATCATCCAAGGGATTCATAGTCACATCAATATCCCATCCATTAGTAGGTTGCATCTAAGAACTAGTGTCCAAAAGAGAGACTTTATGAAATGGAGCTATGTCAAATTTTCCCTATAGTGGTGGCAAGCCCCACCTTCTTGGATGAAATCAAAGGGAGAAATGGTTATGACTATAAGAATGGATTTTACACCTTTTGGGAGGTGGTCTCAGTGGTCTTTAAGGTAGCCCATTTGGTGGCCCGTGATTAATAGTACACGAGGTGTTCCCCCAGTGATCTAGAAGCTCTTGGAGTTGGTGGACTTCCATAGCCACCTTATCATTTTGGATGTGAATTTTCATACAAGTCAAAGATATAATAAAGACCTTCATGTTAAGTGAAAAATCACAAAATCAAGCATCATTATTGAAAATATTATTATTTTTGTCTTTCCATAATTATAAAATAATGATGGCTCTATAAAAGTTCAATGGAAAAGAAATAAAAAGTGGCTAGTTACCTAAGTCCCCCAGAAGAGCAAGCCACTAGTAAAATGGCTCAAGGTGATAAGGATGGAATAAGCTATGGGTCCATTTCCAATGAGATGGTCTTGTGGGTAGAACCAAAATTAATGTTTGAAATACTCAAGATGATGGCATGTAGGAAACTTGGGTGGAGTGATTTTCATGTGAGAGAGCCACTCCCTGGGTAAAAGGCCTTGGTAGATAAGGGACCATAGAAAGTGGGTGTAACAACCTAGTTGGGGTCAACTAGAAATATGTAATTTTTTTTTAATTAAACACATATACCAAAAATAGATTACACCATGAGAATATATGAAGACCATATGAAATACTTAAAGTGTGATAATAGTAAATAAGCATAATACATCACATATCATTGATCTCTAATATCATGAGAGCACATCATAATGCAAGTATATAAAGTAATTATATTAACTCAACCATAGTTGATACAAGTCTACAACCACCATTTTCAATGTACAATAATAAGTAATTGAAACTCTTCATGACATTATTCAATAATAAGTATGATAGAATATAATGTATGTATAAGATACATAGGTCCCTTAGAGCATAGTTCCCACACTCAAGTATCTGTGGTAATCTCAAATGTCATCTCAATAAGTAGTATTTTTATGGGGAGGGAGAGCATCATTTGATTGCTTTTCCACACCAACCATAAACTAATGATCCCCTAAACTAATCCCATCATTAAATGGCCCCCCCTTCATGGATGAGTAGATAGTGATGACACGAGAATCTACAGAGACAAGTAAGCACCTGTGTGCTATATAATTTCTAAACTAAACATGCAAAGTATCATAAAAAATGGTTCTATTGCAAGATATTGCACAAACAAGTAAATCATACTTATGAAATGATAATATCTTACTAAATATACTTTAGCTCAAATTTTTATGAATAATAAATAATAACGATCTATAGATCAATCAAATTCATACATACCACTTGATTGGACTACCTTCATCTACCATTGTGATACTAGTAAGCTAGTGAAGTCCATCTCACTCCTTACTTCATATCAATAATGTAGATTGGTCAAATATAATTCAACCATAGAATTCATTTAATTTACATCTTACTATAAAACACATCATATAACATGTTGAACATAAGAGTAAACAAAATATACATTTATTTCATCAAATGTATAAATGAATCTTACATTATTTTCTATACCATACTATAAATAATGACTATTGTTTATACCACTTAGGTAAATATACATTTAATTATCAATTATCACTACCTCAATTATGTTCCAGATAAACTACACCCTATGATAAACCATATTATCATATTCTAGTATTATAAGACATAACTACTCTTTTTTTTTTCACAATCAAGCATATAAAGCAGTTTTAAATACATAGAAACATAAGATTATATTCAAGCAACTAGGTAACATCAATAAAGTCACTATTTTCATAGAACATAATAATATACCATCATAACATTTGTTAAACTCTTAAGGTTCTATGCATGCATACGTAAATTCCTACTATCACAAAACATGTTATTCCTAGCAATAACTAACACACATATTAAATCATTCAGATGTAAGTGTCAATCTAGGCATAGCAATTACAGTACATACCATCTAGGTATTACATACATTTATAATGTATTATTCTATGACATCCCATATTATCATAGTTTAATGTTTATGAGCATAACTATGCCATTACGGATAATCATTCTTATAATTTCAAGAAACAAATGACATAAATATAATAATAATCTAGCAAGTGTAGGCTATACCACTTGAGTAGAACCTATGTTTAAACTATACACGAACAGTCAAAAATATAACTTATAGTCATATCTCCCAGTGCACTATTATATGTTAAATATGCCCAAACACTTGTACAAATTAACATTTTCATAATAAGTGTCATACATAAGTATCCAAGGATGAATATATATATAAACTAACAGTTACTATGATTATTATTATTAGTGAGTCAAATAACTCATAAACCCATTATGATCTTTCATTCTAATGCCTCACTTCATTTCTAGGAAACTATTTCAAAAGATTATAGTTTCTAGTTCCTAAGAAACTTAATGACTTACTCTAACCATCTATTTAACTATAGGTATAATTCCTATATACAATTACTTGTACATCATAAGCTGAAATGACATGTAATTATTCCAACACTATGTAAATACTATAGTAATGTTCACTTATATGTTTTAATCAAGAATCTCTCATATATTGAATTGCATTTTGAATAAACATGACCTTACACTAGGTTAGAAGCTTATGTTTATGTTGACACAATTTTACCATTCTCGAGGTCCCATGACCAAATGTGTTTATTCTTATCAATAATGTAGAGGCATACAATCCAGTATAGCCAATGTACGTTAACTCTTACAAGGACTCCTAAATCCTCAAATACATTAATTGCATTTATACATAAATATGTTCAATAATAAAAATATCATCATTAGCCTTTATGATTTTCAGATAAATACTCATTCAATATAACTTTATTGATAGGTTAACCTAAACATGACAATATTTTTTTAATATTAAGGAACAATAATCACATTACTAAGAGTCAGTAAGGTATATAGATCACTAGAATATATCGATTGTGTTGTACCAATAACTACCCATTATGGTATACTTTAATAAACCACAATATATTTATTCAAGTATATAAGATATGAGTTGGGTGTAACCAATTAGTAAATCTCCATAAATATATATATCTCATTATTACCATACACCATGTGGTTATATACAGCTTAGTCTTTTCAACTCACTACACTTCTCTTATATACTTCATATTAATATATATATTCATAAGTAACCAACAAGATACATTTTATATTCAAGTTGGTCAATTTACTTCTTAACACTAACTCATATACCATTATAGTTAATTGTATCTCTGATATTTATATTATAATATTTTAAATCTATAACCCATATGCTAGTCTATTACTAGAGTTTAAGAATATAAATGATTCGATGAGTTAGTATACTATTAACTCATATAACATTAGTGAGCATCAAAATATGTTAACCTTATTCCTTAACAAAGTGATGCCAAAATTTTCTATTTATTAACTATATTCCTTAATAAGTGATTAGCACCAACAATAACCATAAACAAGATGGCATTAGTTTATATGTATGTATGTATATTAAAATTAATCACCATTAAGGAAATTAGTGACATCATTTATCACATTATGTAGCTAGGATAATAAGCTTTGGTATCCCATAATACATAGCACAAACTATAATTAAATATACAATGACCTACCACTAATTGCAAGTATTGATATGAAAAGTACATTGACTCATAAGTACTTAGAAACACCCTTCTAAACATAATATATACTATGATTTAAGTTATGCGTAAAGAGGACTCATAAACTATGTTATTTAAACACTAAGAACTAAAAATGGCAATCATTAGATTATATGACTATCATAAGTAGCGACGCTAATCATCAATTTCATTAATAACAACTAATGATACTCAAATAATTATAATAATGATGCCAATCATACTCAAATAATTAAAATATCTTATCTCATAATACAGGTACCAATAATACTCAAATAACTATAATAGTGATGACAAACATCTATTATGTTAATCCTATTCAATATTCACTTATAAAAAAAAGTAATTACTCTAAATTAATGATGCCATCCAATGACTATTGTCATATATACTAGACTATATGGGTACAATGATGCCACTATACATGACCTAGTTGAAAATGAGATATTGATAGACTCTACAACCATTGCATATGCTGAAAAAATGTATAGCATTTAACCCTATTCCCAAAAATCCAATGATTCACTAAATAACACAGGCTGATTTAGTTATATTACAGGGATTCCATTCAATAAATATGCAAGTTTTAATTAATAAAATTACTATGGCTTATGGATAAAAAGATAATAATTATCCTTCCACATGCAATGAGTTACAGCGAGTTCTGTAGAAATTGTGATATATTTAACTAATGTTTTATATGATATGCTTTAAAAATAATGATATAATTTTAAAATATCTAATTATAATTTTGTATACTTTCAATTATGTTAACATACAAGTATCAAAACTAAAAACAATGATATATTAAATATGTTACTTATGAATCTAGAACAATATGCTAGAGATAGGCATCTAGCTAAAACAATACAAGCACACTAGTCTAAAAGTTTTAGTTTTTATAAGAAAAACATGTAGAAGATAAAATTTTGTTTTTCAACATGGCTAAAATTCCTACCTGGAAGCCTGATTATCTTCTATTTATTTGGTCCTGCTTGTTAACTCCCCTCTTCTCCAAACACCCTTTCTATTTATGTGTTACACCCTCTTGGTTGTCTCCATTTGTAATGTTCTTCATGAAATTAATTATGACACCCATTTTCATGATCTCCCTCACTGTATTAAATAGGCGTATCCTTTTTAATAGATTTCTTTTGCATTTTGTTTTATTTCTTGTATTTGTTTTTAATTTTAAACCAACCTTTTTTTTCTTTTTGTACTTTTATGTCTTTGTTTTGCATGGTTTTACTTAAATATACAATTTTCTTAATTTTTGCTTTAATCTCTTTATAATATTTTACACATTTTAATTTTTAATTATTTAATAATAAATAATTACTTAGCACCAATAATTCATCATAACTATTTAATAATTTTGTTATTAATATTTCCACTATCTTAAATGGTAAAATATACCAATTCATTAAGCTATAAAAATAAAATTTACAAAGCAAGTAGAAATAAACACACCATGTTCAAACCATTTTTCTAATTCATTATACCATGTGCTAACTACTATGGTATGTACAAGATTTTTGTCAGTTATCTATCATCCTTAGGCATCTCTATGTACATCACCCTCTCTGATGATGTTCTCCCTCTAGCACATTATGAGGGATGTATTCTCTTTCATCAACCTCATTAAAAAATAAGTAGTTATACCATAAAAATCATGATATACATCCGTCATAAAATATAGATGAAATTACAAATCAACATGTTCATAATGTAAACATGTACATTACAGCTAGCTCATAGCAATGTAAACATGTAATCTAAGCAATATCTTATTACCTCATAACAACATGTATTTTATATTTTAGTTAAAAATAACCAAATATAAATTTATCAATCTATAGATATCCACAGATAATGTAGCAAGTTTACCTAATGAAGAACTGGGATGTAACATCCTTCCCCCTAAATCTAGTCATCATCCTTGATGAATCTTATTCAAACATAAGTTTTGAATTAAAAATATTATTTAGCAAAGAAATAACATGATATACAATATCAAATTAACCATATAAATGAAAAATTACCTATATAACTTATTTTAGTTCCTTCAAGTTGTACTATTCCTAGAGTATTGGCCCCACAAGGCCCTGTTCTATGGCATCTCCCTAGTATGCAAACATGGTTATGAGTATTACTTAGTTTGATTGGTTTTGTCATGACCACCCTAGGGTCTATAACTCTCAAAACAAACCTATATACTATAAGGTTGACCACTTATGTTCCCTTGAAAGGTCTTACATATCTCAAAGAAAGTTTCACTGACTTTTGAAAAGCACATGAGATCATCATAAAAGTCAAAACCAAATGGCCAGGGAGAGTTACACAAAACCTTCCATCCCCTCTGTACATCTCTATAACCTAGAAAGTATTTTTATCATTCTAGAGAAAAGTAATTAGGAAATTTGTCAAGGGTAATGTGTATAAGTTAATACTATCACTACCCCACGTAACTCTAAATAAGTATAACATATCAATATTGTCACTATTCCACAAAGATTCTGGCAAGTATGATGATGAATAAGAACTATAAATATTATATTTCCAATGTATACAAAGTTAAAGAATAAAAATTTCATTATATGCATGCATATGGCCATATGATTGAATTTGATAAGTCCATCTATCAATCTTGGATTTGACAAGTTTGTCTGTCAAATCTGAACTTAGTAACTACTAAGTCAATGTGAAACTAAGTAGGATCCACTCCTATCACTTAGTACTCACATCCCTAATTCACCACTCTTCCCTCAAGTCTCCATGACCTTATGATCTTCAAAAAGTGTATAATGTTCAATGAATCACAATTTTATGCTAACAAATCATAGAGAGCAATAATATCTACTAAATAATTCTAGATGTATCAATATACATACAATAGAAATCATACAATCAGTTTTTAATTTTATTAAGTTGACACTAGCTAAACATAACTAGTATCATATTTCCCATCTTAACCTATAATGTTATATTCATAGTTAAAAGGAAATAATGTTAAAATTAACATAACATATAAATACCAAGGATCACACTGTCCTTACAACTTTATAAAGGAATAAGTGATACATTGTCTTCCTGCTTGCTCGACTAGCACACAACAAGTTAAAATTTTATCTCAACCCCTAGACTGATAAGATGTTCCATACATCCTATACCCTACTCACTTTCGATGAAAGGTATAAAAATAACTCTTCAAAACAACATGATTTAATCAAAAAAGAGAACAATATCAATCTAATCAAGGGTGAATAAGAACATAATAATTATAATCAACTTGTATTTATTAATATAGAATTTAATATATATTCAAGGTTTACCACTCCATCTAGTATAAAATCACAAGTTAGATAAGGTAGTGACCCTAAAGTGTCACAAGTGAAAAGGTAGAGAACTATCATCTCAAAAATAAACTCCTACATACCCACACAAGGTAAAAAGAAAAAACAACTCAATGTTGCCAAATTACTACCTGCTTACCAAATCTATAAGTATAGTTTCACAATCTATTTCCACAACTAAGAGAAATAAAATACTAACCATAAAGATGTATCGATCCATCCTATCCTACAACTTCTCTCTCAATAATAAGTGGAAGATATTTTCCCACAAACTTCAAGGGAATATGGTCAAACAACATTTCAAAAACAAGTTCCCATTTGAGGATATACTAAATTAACATCATAGACATATGTATCCCCTCAGGGCTTATAATGATGTCAAAGGAGAATCAAATAATAATAACTCACCTCTAAGCTAACTAAGAGAGAGGGCACTTATTCATAACCCATATAATATAAATGTGCCAATCCTTAAACAAACTCCTAACACATAGGAATTCCCAACCAAGACACCAACACTCTACTATAAGAAAATTCCCACTACACTAGGTGGTACCACTAAAAATGGTCTTATAATATTTTCCATTTCTATGACTAGAGAACATAAAACACAAAACTAAAGCATGTATATTTAAGTGAGAAGCATCTTGTGCTTATTAATTACTCACAACTAAAAAAACTAATGGGGAAGGTGACTTGATTACCAAGAAGATGTAATCATACTCGAGGTGTTTGATCTAAGTGATCAAACTATGCTAAAAATCTCTTATTCACAACTCATGATCTATACTATGTACTCTCCTACGCAAACCTCGTATACTACCATCACCATTTGGATACTCAATAAACCAACCCCTTAACAACTCAAAAGGGTACAAGTTCTCCTAGGGATACACACTCAATGTTCCCCATACACATTACATGAATGTCTCATAGTAATAAAAGTCACTAAGCCATATAAGAGGATCTATCAAGTCTTAAAACTCCAATCATGGTGTAAAAAGGTTCCACATTGAAGCACTACTAATCCAAAATACCAATATAATACTTCATGTCACTAGGATCACATTGGTGAATAGAAGACACGAAAATGATAATGGACTCATTCAGTCCTAGATTTTAAGCCATAGTTGTGATACCACATGTAACAACCCCATTGGGGTTAACTAAAAATACGTGAATTTTTTTAATTAAACACATATACCAAAAATAGATCACACCATGGGAATATATAAAGACCATATGAAATACTCAAAGCATGATAATAAAAAATAATCATAATACATCACATACCACTGATCTTTAATATCATGAGAGCACATCATAATTCAAGTATAGAAAGTAACTATATTAATTCAACCATAGATGATACAAGTATATATCCACCATTGTTAATGTAAAATAATAAGTAATTGCAACTCTTCATGACATTATTCAATAATAAGTACAATACAATACAATGTACATATAAGATACATGGCTCTCCTAGAGCATAGTTCTCAAACTCAAGTATTTGTGACAATATCAAGTGTAATCTTGGTAAGTAGTATTGTTATGGGGAGGGAAAACATCATTTGAGTAGTATTCCATACCAACCATAGACCAATGATATCCCTCACTAATTCCATCAGTAAATGGCCCTCCCTTCATGGATGAGTAGAAAGTGATGGTATGGGAATCTAGAGAGACAAGTAAGTACCTATGTGTTATATGATTTTTAAACTAAACATGCATTGTATCATAGAAAACTGTTCTATTTTAAGATATCACACAAACATGTAAATCATACTCATCAAATGATAATTTCTCACTAAACATACTTTGGCCCAAAATTTTATGAATAATAAATAATAATGATTTATAGATCAATCAAATTCATATATACCACTTGATCGGACTGCCTTCATCTATCATTGTGATAATAGTAAGCCATTGAAGTCCATCTCACTCCTTACTCCATATCAGTAATGCATATTAGTCAAATAAAATTCAACCATATGATTCATTTAATTTACATCTTACTAGCAAAAACATCATATAATATGTTGAACATAAGAGCAACCAAAGCATATATTTATTCCATCAAACATATGAATGAATCTTAAATTTTTTTCTATCTATACTATAAATAATGACTACTATTTATACCATCTAGATAAATACACATTTAAATGTAGATTTTCACTACCTTAATTAGTTTTTAAACATACTACACCCTATGATAACCCATATTATCATAGTCTAGTATTCTAAGACATAACTACTTTTTTTTTTTTACAATCAATCATATAAAGTAGTCTTAAATACATGAAAATGTGAGTTTATATTCAAGCAACTAGATAACATCAAGCAAGTCATTGTTCTCATGGAACATAATAATATACCATCATATCATTCATTAAAATCTCAAGATTGTATGCACGCATACATAAATTTCTACTAACTATCATAAAACATGTTATTCTTAGCAATAACTAACACGTATATATTAAATCAGTCAGGCATAAGTGTGAGTCTAGGCATAACAGTTACAATATGTACCATCCAGGTATTACATACATTTATATTATAGTATTCTATGACATCCCATACTATCATAGTTTATTGTTTATTAACACAACTACACCATTACAGATAACCATTTTTATAATGTCAAGAAACAAATGACATAAATATAACAATAATTCAGTAAGTGCAAGCTATACCACTTGAGTAGAACCTATGTTTAAACTCATACTAACAATAAAAAAAACATAAATGACAGGCATATCTCCTGATGCACTATTATATGTTAAATATTCCCAAACACTTGTACAATTTAACATTCTCATAATAAGTGTCATATATAAGTATTCAAGATTGAATATATATAAACTAACAATCAATCCTATTAGTAGTGAGTTAAATAACTCATAAACCTGTTATGATTTTTTATTACAATAACTCATTTAGATTCTAGGAAACTATTTCAAAAGGTTATAGGTTTTGGCTCTTAAGAAACTTAATTACTTACTCTAACCATCTATTAAACTATAGGTATAATTCTTATATATGAGTACTTGTACATCATAAGCTGACACCACAAGTAAATATTTCAATGCTATGCAAATGCTATATCAATGTTCTCTTATATGTTTTAATAAATAATCTCTCATATACTTAATTTCATTTTGAATAAACATGACTTTACACTAGGTTAGAAGCTTTATTTATGTTAACACATTTTCACTATTCTCGAGGTCCCATGACCAAATGTGTTTATTCTTGTCAACAATATAGAGGTATACAATCTAATATACCCAATGTATGTTAACTCTTACAATGACTCCTAAATCCTCAGATACATTAATTGCATTTATATATAAATATGTTAAACAATAAAAATGTCATCATTAGCCTTTATGATTCTCAGATAAATACTCAATCAATATAACTTTAATGATAGACTAACTATAGACACTCAAAAATTGCACAATTTTAGATGTTGAAATGCCTTGAACCCCTACCTGACTATGAGGCTAGTTGACCACCTAGTTGACATAGCCCATTTATTAATTTACTAACTTAACTTTTTAATTCACCCTTTTTTAACCCATTTTATCTAGAACCTTGACTGTCGATGATCAACTTAACCATCGACAGTTGGCCTGACCATCAATGGTTAGGTCTCCAAGCCTACTTTAAAGTTTTAAATCATTACAATCTATATGAGATAAGTATGGCATATTTATAAACTTCCATTTTATGATGTAAACCATCTTTAAAGCATCATAATTATCAAATTTCTCCTCTATCATAATTAGCAACTTTCTCCTGCACATTTGGTAACTTCATCCTATAAAAAGAAAAAGAAGTAGGAGAAGGAAAGGATCTAAAAATATAGCAATCTACATCCAATATATCTTACATATAGGTATCAAGTGTCCCTTCAAAAATCAAATAGCATTAATAGAGACCTGAACCTCTTTTAGAATCACTTTTGAAGGCCAAAGTACTCACTCTGGCCAAATTGCTTCAACATTTCACCATCAAGTTACAAGTATCTCATACTTATTTTCTTTGATTTCTTTCATTTCTAACCTCACTGCCCTATCAAACTCATCAATATCTTATTTTATATCACCTAGATCCATAACATACCTTTATTTTCCCAATTATTGAATCTACAATCCTTTTTTTATCATTCTTAGAATCACATAGGTAACCGTGGATGGTTAGATCAACCACTGATGGTCACCTCAACCATTGATGATCACCCAACCACCAATGATTAGCTCAATTGTTGACTATTTACCCAACCATCGATGGTCACTATGGTATAAAATAATAGAAAGTAATTTTCACCCCCTTAACCCCAACCAAACCCTATTTTCTGTGTTCCTACCTATTCATAGAGACTTTTCTAATGTTTTGAACCTGACCCCAACTATTTTAGTATGAGTATTGACCCTATTTTGTTATATTTAATCATTTTATTTAACAAGCAATTTAATTCCATCTTGTATCAAATGCATTTACTTTCCAATTATTGAATGCAAGTCTTCTTTCTTTTCATTTATATCAACTTAATTGTTATAAACAGTAGATTGACAACCTTCTATAAATCATACACTTTTTGGATCTAACTCATGCTAGGTATTCCACTCAACCATCCATCTAATAACCCTTTTTCTAGTGTCTTTCTTATCTATAGGTTATTCCTTCCAAGCTAAAGAGGAGTTCTCACCATCATCTAGATCATGCATACACTTTTACTAGGTATTCTTTTACACACCCTATTACTAGTTTCATTACTTGCTTCTAAATTAAGAAATGAGTAAAAATTAATCTAAAACATTTTGTCACACTCGATAGGACCCATCATCCCTTTTTCTTCCTTTATTGTATGCTCATCGAATGAAATCTAAAATTTCTTTTGGGCTTAAAATAAATATTTTACATACATTGATTGCTTGCTTTTTTTAGCTCATCTAATAACTTAAAGTCAAAGTAATTAATCATAGTTTTCACTTATTCTTACACACTTTTTACAAAACCACATAATCAATTAACACATCAAACAAACCTGAGATAAGGCTTGACTAGGATTTCATCACCTAGTGGTAAACCTTACCCTTTCTTGGCAATCCCACTTACCCACTCTATTTTGTTTCCTCACTCTAAAAAACTTGAGAGTGGAGGTCATTACCAAGGGGAGAACCAACTCATCTCTTTGATTGAGTATAAAATTTGAAATTCAGTATATTTTAACTAAGCACCCAACACCCTTATCATTGTGGTGTGTCAAGTGAGGGGGTAGGCCCCAATACCAAATCACATACTAAAGATCAATATAAATTTCCTCTCTTGAGCACCTAAACATAACCTGAAACCAACCTTAGATTTCTTCTTTAATACTTTCTCTATAAACCAAATTTCCTCTTCACACTTTATAATGCATAATCCAAAAGCAATTTAAAAATAACCCTAGGTTGTTAAAAGCACTTTAGTGTATGTTTGATTTTCTTGTGTTCTTTTCTTTTGCATGCTCTTTATTTGAGGTGTGAGTTTCATCATTTTTCATCTCATGGTCTTTACTAGATAGTAGTTGAGAAATCAAAACCACCAAAAACCACTTTCTTCTTCTTCCTCTATGGATTATACCTCTGATGCTAAGGGTTCCCCTCATTTTTCTCCCCCTCTTACCAGGCCTTCGATTGTTCTTGAGGGTGATCTAGATTTTTTTGCCTTCCTCGATAACAACCTCATGGCTCTTCAACATTACCTAAACACCTTATCTAATCGTACCCATTTTACTTCAATTCTTCTTACAAATCCTCCCTGTGGTATGCCTTCCCATCTTCTAGTGGGTGCTACCTCAACCCAACCTATGCTCACCCAAGCATCTTCTTCCTCCAATATCCCATCGACTACCACTCCCTAAAATCCATCCAACACTCTAACCAGTAACCAAACACTTACTACCCCAACCAATGCCTCTAACATTGGATCAAATTTACCTCTTATTACCTATAGTCCTACTATGGGAGTATCTTCTACCCTGACTTCTACCATTCCCCTTAGTTAGACCAACCCACCAACTTCTACCCCACTTTAGAGTTTGGTACTTTCCATACCTCAAACACTCCCACCTATTAGCACTAGAGTTACCACCCACCAATAACCAACTAGAACTTTCATACCCCCAACCCAATCTATATCCATTCTGCCATCCACCAACCTAAACATATCTCTAACCCAACCATATCAACTCTCTAACAAGTACCCATGACATCTTACCCATATCTTTCTAACCCACAAGGATACATAGCACCTTCCACTTAATCATTTATGCAAATCAATCCTTATGGGGCATTATCCCAATGTCCTATGACCACATACCAATATGTGGCTTCTTCATCTCCTTCTATCACTTTTTCATACATTATCTCCACCCAGCCTCACTAAAAATTACCACCTAATTATGCAACTTCCCAACATCAAATGGATTTGGTCCAGATGTTAATGGATAAAATGACCAACCTAGAGTCATCTATCTCTGGGTCTCAAAACCTTTTATCCTATGATCAAATCTATAATGAGCCCATCCATCCATCCATTCCTATCCATGCTTATCCTCCTCAATGGGAATTACCCAAGTCTTCCAAATTCTAAGGTAAAGAGGACCCCCAACAACATTTGAAATCATCTCATCATTATTTTTATTTGATCACATATGATAATGATCTCATCCTTTATACCTCTCCCATGTCTTTATCAGGACCAGCCCTTGATTGGTATAGTGCCCTTATCAAGCACTCCATCTTTTCATTCTCCCAACTTGTCCAAATCTTTTTAAAACACTTTTCAATAAATATAACTAAAAAGGTTTCTATTACTGACCTCTATTCTATTAGGCAATTTGATGATGAATCAATTATTGATTTTATATCCAATTGGAGGGATCTCATCAACCAAATTTATTTCTCCTTACCCTAACCTAAATTGATTGGGTTCTTCTCTCAAGGTTGTGCCAAACATATTTCCCCCACTCTTAAAGTTCAAACCTTAAGAAATTTTGATGAGGCATTCATTATGGCATGTAAACTTGAAAATTGAGCCATTGACAAAAGGAAATTGAAATTATGGAACAAGTATTCTAGCTTTAAATCTAATGACCCTTCCTCCACCAAAACCTCTAACCAATCCAAACATCCTATTACTAAAGAAAAAGCATCCACAAACTCAATGGTCCTAAAAACTACTCCACCACCAACTGTCAACCAACCCCATCAAACCAATTCTTCCAACCCTTCATATCGACAAAACTGAAACCAAAACTGAGCTCCTCCAAAACAATATACTCCCATAAGGGAGTCTTATGCTTTAATTTTGGATAAATTTATCAAAGCTAACATCATCCAACTTCCACCTATCAAACCACCCCAACAATTTGATGCTTCTCACCCCGTTCCTAGTTGGTATAATGGGAACAACCATTATGCCTTTCACTGAGTTATTGGGCATGAAATCAATAGATGTAATACCTTCAAAAATCTAGTCTAAAACTTAATTGGTAGTGGACAACTTAAATTTGATAATCCCAATGCACTTCCTAATCAATCCATTTACATCTTTCATAAACCTTTTCCCAATCATGTTCCTTCTACCCATCATCATGATAATAAATCAGAATCATCTCACTCTCATGAGGCACATACGATCAATGTTATTATTAGTGAGCCCATTGTTGAGGAAACCACTACCATAACTATTTCTTCCTCCATTTCACTCATAGAAGTAGTGGACTCACCTTTCATTCCTTCAGATACCCAAATGAAGGAATCAACCACCCCTCTCTCTTCACCTAATGAGACCTTAACTTTATCCACCTCTCCTTTGATGGAAACACCAAAGGAGACAACCTTTGCTCTAACCATTTCTTCCACTCCACCCATTGAAGTGGTAGAACTTCCCTCCATTCCTTTGGACACCCAAACAAAGGAAGCAACCATTTTCATTCCTTCACTTGAGGATAATACACCTACCTCTCCCATCATAGAACCATCTAGTCCCTCTTTGGAAACCATCCCACCAGAGAAGGTTACCTCATCTACCCAACCACCAATTTTGGAACCTCCTATCAAGAACAAGGATAAAGGAACTATTCCCTCTTCTCCACCTAGGGGATTAATCTTTGAAACTAATGACCAAGGAACCAAACCCATCTATAAGAATTTTTATAGACTATTCCAAAGTCTAGAGTTCACTTCTCAACCCAACTTTGATAGAGCGACCTTTTGGCATCATCTAGGGCTCCCTTACCAAAAAAAATTTGAATCCTCAACCTCACTCAAATCTACCCTTAAACTCATTTTTACATCTCCATCAAACACCTCTTCTTCCAAAACCATAGGGGAACCATCCCAAGTACCTCCATCTAATATTTTCAAATCACCTTATGCCTCTCTCACTAAACCTATCAAGAATCTAGGAATCCTTACCACACCTAGTCAAACTCACCCCCATTTGAAATTGGATTTAACACCATATAGTCCACCAAAAAATCCCCCAACTAAACCATATAAGAAGGTAGATTTTCCCAAGCCTTTACCTCAAACTAAACCCATACCACCTCCTTCTCACTTACCCTCTATCTTAGGACCCCATCCTTCTACCATCCCAATTACCTATTCTTCCTCTAGTAAACCATCCCCCTTTTATCTACGTACACCTACCCTTACTAAATCCTCTAGTTCTCCTTCACTTTTAACTAATCTATCCACCTCTACTTTCCCACCTATATCCAACCCCTCATCATCTAGATCTTCCACTTTCAAATCATTTACCCCAAAATCAACCATAACTAAGCAATCCCAACCACCAATTAAAACCATTACACCACCTACAACTTCTAAGGTGAAAATTGCTTCTAAAAAGGATCTCATCCCTAAAACAATAAACCCATCACCTCCAACACCTTTGAATGAATATTATTCAATCATCCTACAAAGGTTTTTTCAAACTTCTTCCATTATCTTACCACTTATAAAACCAGTTTACCCTTCCAATACCAAACCCTTTTGGTTCAATGATAACTTGATCTGTGCACATCATAGGGCATCAGGACATGACATGGAGAACTATAAAGCTCTCCAAACACTCGTTCATAGACTATATGATGAGGATGATCTATTATCAAATGAACCTTTCTTACCCCCATTACCAATCTTATCATCAACTCAACCTACCCAACATTTAGCTACTCTCTCACTCCCACCCAAGAGTGAGGGGGAACTAAAGCAACCACCAAACTCAATAAATTCCCCCATCTACACTATTCATATGGTTACCTGATCTTGGGACCAATAGAATGATAAGGGAAAATCCAAAGTGTCTATCCCATGGACATACCCTTCAACCCCTCAACCCTTTGACCAAACCTAGATACCTACACCTTCACCTATGTAACAACCAAAACCCTAAGTATCAATTTTGGGAGCCTCTCCATCTGATGCTTTTGAATCCATATAGTGTATTGTGTTGAAACAAATTCACTAGAGATTAGTGAAAATGAGCCTTTAAAAACTAATCAGCACCTCACCACACCATCATAAGGCACTGATAGAGGTTCTATAATCTATATAGGTTTAACCATATGACCCTCAACCTCTTGTACCTTTTGTTGGATCCCTCTAACTTTCTACCTTCATCACCTTTCAAGATTCTAAAATACCTCTTATTCATACTGAAGATCCCAATCCTCCCCTCTTCATCACCACGTACATGAATCACACCTACATCAAAAGGGTAATGATTCATGGAGGAGCTATCATCAACATTATCTCATCCCCTACTTATGATGAACTACGGCTACCCAAGAACATCATTTTAGAAAGTATAACAGTCCTTTGCTCCTTCAATGATATTATGGACACTAATTTAAGGATATTTATCCTTCATATCCACTTGGGACCTTGCACTATTCTTAAACTCTTTTACATTATACAAGGTGAGTTCTAATACAATGTTTTACTCAAACACCCTTGGATCCATGTCATGAGTTGTGTCCCTTCCACCTTGCATTGATGTGTTAAATTTGAGCACAAAGGTCAAGTTGTTACCATCAAATTTGACCCTAGTTAATTTACCTCTTTCAATATGACATGTCATCCTAATGATGTTCTTATTTCTCCCTGATCCACCTCATAATCAACTACTAATAACACTACCTTACCACCAGCCAAAAACCATAGCACTCCTACCCACAATAGTGATGAAGCTTCAACTAGCTCATCTATTCCTTCTTCCCATATTCCCATAGAAGAGCCCTTGAAACCCATATTCCAATGTCTCTCACTTGGGGAGAATCTTATTTTAGCCTTGGATGCTTTCCCTACTCTGCAAGAGTATGAGAACCTCAAGCATGACCCTTCCTATGATCTCAACATCAGAACCATCATCTCTTTTGGGCTCCCTAATAATCAAATACATTTCATCTATAGGGGACTTGATTAGCCATGTATCACTTCCACCACTACCTTATCCATCTGACCATTCACCTTTGACTTTTTGTATCTCAACAAACTAGCCTTTGCCAAAGCTTACCTTTATAAGTGTGCTTGGAAAGGGTTTGGTCTCAACCTTAATGACTAGGGACCTCATGAGCTACCCATAATCAAAACCTAAAAACCTTGTTAGTTATTTGGCCTTGGGTTCATACCACTAGAAGAAACCACCTCACCAAAACCCATCACCACCATCGAAGAGGATATTCCCTCTTTACCAACCCCATCTCCCTCTAAATCTGAAGACTTTGATATCATCCCATCTAACTTTTTATCAATACCATTAGTTTGGGCCTCCTAACTTATCAAAAGGGTGGCCAAAATAAGACCCTTCAACACCATACAGTGATAAGATGATTCTATTTTCACCTACCTTGGTGTGGGGGATTCTTCTATTCATAAATCCATTCCTCTTGAGAATCCAACCATGCTGAATGAATCTACTATTGATGTCAACTTGAGTACTTAAGAAAACCCCCATATCATGAAAATTGGCCAATCATTAAATTTCAAGGAACAACAAGATTACCCTTCATTTTTTTATGACTGTAGCATAGTGTTTGCTTGGACCTATCAGGATATGCCCAAAATTGACCCTTCTATTTCCCTCCACAACATTGTCACCCATCTAAAGGTTAAGTTAGTACAGTAAAAGCTTCATAGGATATATCCTTGCATCACCCTTCTAGTCAAAGAATATATTTAGTGTCTTTTATCTATTAATTTCATGTAGCCCATCGACTATCTACAATGGGTTTCCAACATCATTCCCATTACCAAACCCATAGGGGGACTTCGCCTCTGCATAAACTTTCATAATATTAACCTCATTTGCCCAAAGAATGACTTTCCTTTATTGAACATCAACTAACTTATTGATCTAAAAATTGGCCATGAGATGTTATCCTTCATAAATAGTTTCTTATAATATAATAAGATTCTAATTACCCTCAAACATCAACATAAAATTTCCTTTATCACCCCATGGGGGACCTTCTACTATAGGGTCATGCCATTTGGTTTGAAAAATGTTGGAGAAACCTGTCAGCATGCCATGACCTACATTTTTCATGATCTCATCCATAAAATTATAAAGGACTATGTGGATGATCTCCTTAGGAAATCTAGACACTATAAATATCACCTAGCCATTCTTGCAATCATCTTTGATCAACCAATCCATTATCATGTCAGGATCAACCCCAAGAAATACATTTTTGGGGTTCTATCTAGAAAGCTTCTTGGTTTTATCATCTCTCTTTGAGGAATCAAATAGACCTCACCAAAGTTAGATCAATCTTTGAGATGCCTCCTCCCACCAACCTTAAGCAACTCCATAGCCTATAGGGGAAGCTCCAATCCATCCATTGCTTCATCTCCTAGCTATTAGATAGATGTCAACCCTTTCACCATCTCTTAAAAAAATACACCTCTTTTAAATGGACCAAATACTGTCAATAAGCCTTTGATTAAATTAAGGAGTATCTTATTTCTCCACCCATTCTTATTCCTTCTAAAGAAGACCAACCCTTCTAACTTTATATATCTACCATGGACCATTCCTTAAGGGAAATGTTCACTCATCATGATGAAGAGAATAAAGAGAAATCCATCTACTACATTAGCCACACACTTATAGAATATGAGACTTGGTACACTCATCCTGAGAAACTTTACCTCACCTTAGTCTTTGTGGCCTCTAAACTTTGTCACTACCTTCTTAATCATAAAACCTATGTCATCACTAACATTAACCCACTCAAATACATGCACTCTAAACCATACCAAAACCATTGTATGGCTAAGTGACTCATTCTTCTAGCTTAATTTGATCTTGATTTCCTTCGACAAAAATCCATTAAAGGGCAAGTGATTGTTGATTAATTAGCTGAAGCTCCTGTACCAGACAATCAACCACTTTCTCTTGATTTTCTCAATGAGTCCATTGCAACTCTTTCTCAGGAAGAACCCACTTACCAAATGACCATGTTTCCTTATAGATCAAAATGCCAAAATGGTGGAAGTGATGGAGTTATTCTCATTCTCCTTAATATTTAACCTCTTCCCCTTTCCTTTAAACTTAACTTTGAATACACCAACAATGTGGCTAAGTACGAAGCTTTGGTCATAGGTCTCCAAACTACTCTAGCTTTGGGAGTCAAAACAATCAGTATTTTTGGTGATTCCTAACTTGTGATCAACTAGGTCAACAGATATTATCAATATAAAAATGATGTCCTATTGAAGTAAAAATAACTCATAGATGTACTCTTATCATCATTTAATCATTACCTTATCTAGCCAATCCTTCGATCTACCAATAAATTCATGGACATGATGGCTTCCCTTGCTTCCCAAATCCCATCTCAACCTACTAAATCTAAACTATTTATCACCATCCATCAATTTATCATACCCTCATATATCAGTTCTAACCTTCCTACCATTTGTAGTGTGGAATCATCTCCTTCTAACATTTGGTATGACCAAGCTTTTAACTACCTTAATCTCAGTATTGTTCCTCCCAACCTTTCAAGGAATACCTAAAGAGCTTTTGTTCAAAGTACCTCTCATAATACTATACTAGGGAGAATCCTTTACAAACATGGCTTTTATGGCCTCTTTCTCTATTTTCTATGTAGTCATGAAGCTTCCCATGCTATCAAAGAAATACATGACAGAATCTATGGGAGTCATTTTAGTAGCCTAGCCATTATTAAACATATCCTTCACCTTGGCTACTATTGGCCCACACTCAATCAATATTGTTGTGATTACATAAATAAGTGTGTCAAATGTCAACAACATGCTAATTTACATCATGTACCTACTTGTGACCTTTGATTATCCAAAGAATATTGGCCCTTCTCGTAATGGGGTCTCAATCTAATTGGGGAAATCAACCCTCATTCTTCACAATGACATCAATCTATCATTACCACCACTAAATATTTTACCAAATTAGTATAAGCCATCCCTCTTATCTCAACCAAACCTAAAAAGATTGTTGATTTCATTACTCGCCACATCATCTGTCACTTTAATGTTCCTCATAAGATCATCACTAACAATGGAAATCTTTCAAGAATAAGCAAGTACAAGGTATTTGCAATGCTTTTGGAATCAAGTTAAGCTTTTCCTTGCCTTATCATCCATAATTAAATGGATAAGCAAAGGCCTCTAACAAAATCCTCAACAAAATGTTAACCAAAGTAGTTAGTGTTTTAGGTCAAGATTGGCACTTATACATCCCATTCGCTTTATGGGCCTATTACACTAGCATTTAAACCTCTATGGGTGTTACCCCTTTCTTTCTCATCTTTGGAATAGAGGTAGTCTTGCCTTTCAAAGTATAGATTCCTTCTCTTCAAATATCTTTGCACAAGATCCTTTCTGAGAGCAATTATCATCAAGAACATCTCACATGATTTAAACTACTTGATGAACATCACCTTACTTCCCTTAATCATCTTCATGTCTATCAAGAATGAATCAAGTCCACTTACAACAAACACCTGAAAGCATGAGAATTCGATATCAGAGACCTTGTCTTTAAGGAAAACAAACATGTAACTAATATGGAGAAAAGCAAAAGGGGCAAGTTCACTTTCAATTGGCTTGGATCCTATATTATAACTTATAAGTATGGATTAGGAGATTATCATTTATCTTCTCTCAAAGGCAAGCTAGAACTTGAGCCTCTCATATCTTTGCATCTATATCTTTTCAATTGTTAAAATAAGATTGAACTCACCTTTGTGTCTAACTTAAGCTTATCCCTTGGTTTACAAGATTTTCACTTCCCTTCACCTACTTATCCATATTCCTCTTGGGAATAATTGATTATAACATAGGACCATGTGCTTGTCCATCATAGTTATAGCCTCATCCTAAGCATGGATACCATGGATCTATCCATGGCATAGTTCTCATAGATACTTTTCATCTCTAATCAGATGGAATCCCATGATCATTTGTTTTTCAAACCACTTTCCCTCCTCTATCATCAACCTTTTGTGCTAAAATTCTTGTCTCCATAAAGGTAAACCTCTAAACCCAAATAGACTTGTCCATGTCTCAACATAGAATTTAAAATCAAATTGGGATACCAAAATCTCACTTGGGTCCATATCTCTAGCATTGCAGACTGCTCCCTTGAAAGATGGTTGCCCAACAATTGAGTATTGCTTCAAAGATAAACTAATCCCTTGAAGGACAGCTACAACATAAAAAAAAATCCAAACTTAGACCACTCCCTTGAAGGACAACTATAACATAAAAACAAATCCAAACTGAGACCACTCCCTTAAAGGATGGCTAAGACCAATTTATCAAAGAAATCATTTGAAGCTTCCCACATCGATCAGCTTCACCCTTTTTATCAAAAATAACAAAAGATGAAAAAAAGGGGCCTTATATCAAAATCAAAGTGAACTATACCAAAAGGGATACAATCGGCTCTTTCATATATATTTAGTAGACTTCCTGCATCGATCAATCTACACTTTGTATTAAGACATGGATTTGTCTATTACAATTATTAGGTCACCTATATAAGGGGAAAACTAACCCACATCAGGTTACTATATCACCCATTTCCCTTCAAGTTACCTATCACCTATTTTCCCCCTTTATACCCTTTAAAAATCAAGGGACTCTGAGTTTACTTGACACAATGTGATCAAGATACCATCTTTATCACTTAAATCATGCTAATGCAAAGTTTTTGACAAGACTATTTTCCTTAAGCCAATTCAACTTTGGTTTTTCTAGATCCTTACCAATGGACACATCATGCCTTTCTTACCTTCTCGTTATTAGTTCATGAAAACATGTGTCTCATGATTCTTTTATTTTTTTCCAATATTTAGTTTTTTATCTATACCAACTTTATGTGTCTTCATTAAATCCCAATCTCACATATGATATCCACACATTCAAAACATCATTTTTATCACAACACTAATCACAACATTATGAGACATATCCCATGTATGCACCCAAACATCACACGTATCATAAATCACATCATCAAAATAGACAATCAAAACCATCCTATCTCTCATCATGAATAAACACATCATCCCTCATCTATACACAAAACATTACCTAAAACTATAAACAAATCAAATTCAAAAATCTAATCAAAAACACATTTTAATTCCTTTGTCTCATCATCCATAATCTATACCTATCAAAAACATCATACCTATCAAAACACAAGACAAAACATATTGTCTATTTCACATATCCTCATATATACACATCTCATCTCATAAAAGGATGAGCATCCTCCCATTCATAAACATTAAAACACCCATCATACATTCATAAATATCATAACTCATGAGTTAACCATAATCCACATATCTATAATCCTATCCATAAATCACATTGTGTCAACAAACCACATGGACCATGTCATCTACCATTTACCATATATATCACAAGCAATTATCCCTAAGTCATGTCATAACTATGAAATAATAATCATATTGTATCTATAAACAATGTCATCATTCTCTTTACTATCAACATCTATACATCAAATAATCTATCTAAAACATAAAGTCGCCATGATTGTATGTACATAAAATTATCTATCCCATATCCATAATCATCTTATAAACAACATCATTATATGACCCAACTCAAAATCCATCTTTGATCATGTGTGTGTGTGTGTGTGTGTGTGTGTGTGTCTGTGTGTGTCTGTGTGTATATGTATATGTATATATATATATATATATACATATATATATATGTATGTATATGTATATATATATCTATGTCTATGTGTGTGTGTATATATATATATATATGTTTGTATATATATATATGTACATATATATATATATATATGTATATATATATATATATGTGTGTGTGTGTGTGTATATATATATATATATCTGTATATATATATGTGTATCTATATATATGTATATATATACATATATATATGTATATATATACATATATATATATACAAATGTATATATATATATATATATGTATATATATATATATATATATATCTGTATATATATATATATGTATATATGTGTGTGTGTGTGTGTGTGTCTATGTGTATATGTATATATATGTATGTATATATATATATATACATATATATATATATATATGTATATATATATGTATGTATATGTATATATATAT
>JARHVA010002883.1:915000-1397500 GCA_037957365.1 Torreya grandis | reverse complement strand
ACTTATCTGATATTAGTCAAGTGGAATTGATAATATGTAGTAATGCATGAAATCTTTCGATGGCTTTAATTAATGGGATATTTTAAAAAGCTTCAACTTAAGTTACCTTGATATTAACTTTGGAAATCTAAGAAGATAAATTGGAATTTATCTGATAATTACTGGTGGGACTTGCAGTTAATTTTTTGAACAAAGCCTATAGCTTTGGATTCAAGTAGCATGCAAAGGTTGGAAAAAGTGAGAGACTAAAGTATTAAAGAAATAAAAGAAAGGGATTTAGACACAAGATGATATAGGGAAGATAATGGTGAAAGAGGAAAATAATACAACATGAAGGAGATCTATATATTGGAATAGGAAGGAGGAATGCATGGAGGAAAATGTCAAATCAATCAAAGAAGCTACACCACATCAAGCCATATTTGTGGTCTCCTCTCCTATGTTGTGCCATTGACCTTACCTTCTTCATTGCTACACACAATCCTTGTTATCACCATGTCTAGGATTCAAACCTCCTACATCAATCTTTTCATCTAGCAGCGTTATCATTATTGCCATATCAATTTTTTTTCTTTTCTCTTCTTTAACTCAGCCAAGAGTAACGTCATCATGATTATTTTATCTTAGCTATTTCAACCCAAGTGAAATAGAATTCCATTTAGTTAAGGATTTCAACAGACTCAAAAATCCCCTCTATGCTTCAATAGACTATAAATATGTGTTATTTCCATGTCTAGATAGGACATATACAAATGTGCTTTGGTCAGGTGAGCGAGTCATTTTATATATGTTTCTTGTGTTTAATAATTATATCATGGAAACTAAATTTTTTCCATTCTTTCATGAGTTTCATTATACTTTAGTTGGTGCATATTTGATTTTACATTATTGTGAATCAACGCAATGGAAGTTGGAAGAGGGAAAGAGTCATTAGGGGTGAGTCGAGAAAATTAAGGGGCACGATGGGAGTGTTGATTCTCTCTCAAAAAAAAATGGAGATGTAGAAGAACTCCAATTTGGCCTAGGTAGAACTACATGCTACATTTGGACAAGATACAAGGTTGTGGTAGGAAGGAAACCCCTTTTCTATAATGGTGACTTCTTCCTGTAAGTGGTTGATTTTCCTACTTATTTTATATGTCAATTTAATCTTTGTTTTAAGGCTAGAGGTTGGATAGTAGAAGGACCTTATATAAGTTGTATGGAATCATAAGGAATTTAAAAATCAAAAAAAAAAAAAAAAAAAAATTAAAACCATCTATTTGGCTGGAGTTTGATTTAGGGGGTTCCTTGAGGATAAATCTAGAATCTTGGTTTGATTTAGCAACAACTATCAATATTTATTTCCCTATGCAATTTGGTAAGAATTTAATGAGTCCCTAAATGAGATATAATTATGTTGTGAATGGCTTTGATTGGATCTAGTTTTGAAATCAAATTGCTTTCATTTTAACCCACAAAGAGCGGTTCTGGCCATTATTAACATGTACATTATGAAAACTAATATTATTAAGAGTGAGTAATAAAAGACTAGATTAATAAAATAGCTATATTTCTCTTATTGGTCTAATAACATTTAAATTAGCTCTTGGGCTGAATATAAAATAAGATAATGTACTTATTAATTGAGCTTTGTTTAGTTCATATGATCATCTTGTTAGATATATATTCATTATGTAATATAAGTCAATTTGATTACACTATGATATGTTTAAGTCTACTATGTGAAGTCAGATCTTACACAGAGCATGTTTTATATATTTGTTATATCAATACATATAAGACTCAAACCAGATAAATATATGGATTTATATATGGTTTTGTTTTATTAACTATTTTTTAATATTATTATAACAATACTTGTCAGATCCAAACCATATATATATATATATATATATATATATATGGTTGAACTTTAGTATTTTTTTTAATTAGTGGGATTGAACATTGAGTGCAGAAATTATTTTAAGCTTAACAAATATGTAAGATGAAAACGCCATGATAGAGGGTGAACACCTTGTCATGAGGGCAGCATACAGAGTCATACAAATAATACGTTGAGTCATATGGTTAATACACTAAACCTTTTAGATAATGTGCTAAAAATTTTAAATAAAAGAAATCTTTTATCTCCTTTAATGAAAGATTGAATGTTTGGTGTAACTTTAATTTTGCTTTGGATTTCTAAATCATGGATGAACAGAAAGCATTGTCATTTACGTTTTCAGCTAGCAATGTATCTTGATAATGATCATGATAAATAAGATATCCTTATAATTATAATATTGAATCTTATTTAAATGAAATGCTAATTAATATTTAAGTGCCAAATTTATATTAACCATATTATATTATTCCATGGAATGATGAACATATTTTATATTGATAAATGAAATGTTGTAATCCCTTGATCAAATGTTAGGTCAGTAAAAAGCAATCTTGGGTTTTTATATATGAATGAAATCAATAGAATATGTTTGGAAACAACTGATTTTGTAGTACTACATACTTTGTGTTATTTTAAAATTATGAAAATGGGTAATTAGAGTCTTTTCATAATTTTGTTGGTTTTTAGAGGAAACCAAACTTAGACATTTTGGAAAATGTCTAAGAGATCGTTGTTCTCTTAAATGTACTTCTTTTATACAAATACATTGGATTATGCTTGGAAATATCTATTATAATTAATTTAATATAGACTTTGGTAGTCATATTTTGGTTGGCATAATTTTGTCAATGCATGCTTATTTATATTGGATTTACATGTATGTGATTATGATCCTTAGATTAGTTTACCTAGATGGTGAGCTTATGCTTTGGATTATTTATTTGTTATGTATATATGGGGTCCGCATTGATGACACTACCCAAGCAGCGAGATGGTTCTCAAGCCTGGTTAGCATCACCAATGATGGGTATGGATAACCCAATCAAGTGATGTGTTATAAATTTGACTGATCTAGATGATCTTTAGCCAAAGTAATATTAGATTAACATTGTCAATTTATATGTATGATTTACATATTATGTGATATCATAGTAGAAACATATTTTTTCTTATGATACACATTATGTAGTATAATCTTACAACACATGGGTGTACTATCATGTCAAGAAGTATTTATTGATATTTAATGTATGATGTTAAAGTCCTTTGATACACATACCTGAATGGTATGGTTATGAAAGGACTCTCAAATCAAAAATTATGGCATACTTACTCTATGGTAATGTAACCCATATATATATATATATATATGAGAGGATAATATTATGATTTGGAATTGAATAGCGATATACAAAATGATTGATACCCTTTTTGTATGTAGTTAATATTCAAAGTATGGAAATATAGGAGGACACGAGAATGATGTTGGACATCAATAGTCCTAGCTTATACATAGTGATGTAAGTGATAGGGTTGTAAGGACCCTTGAGTCATCTCTCTATAATAAAGGAATGTATTTATACCTTTAGTAGTTGGGTAGAACTACATCTAACCATGATTCTGCATATGTAGGAGACATTGCAAATATGTATGGCAGCTCAGGGAATGAGCACAAGCATTAGAAACTAACCTTGATAGGTATTCCTTAGTATGACAATTGTTACAATGCTAATGAAATCAAATAGCCTTTTTATAATATAGTACTGTTATGCAAACTTGTCAACAGGATCAAGTTTATTGCATCTTGTAGGAAGAACATTGTATGCAGTATATTTCATGAGAAATTTGAACTATGAAAGTGGCTAGACATTTCTATAATAACATAGTGTTGCATGAGGTGTGCCTTGAGATTATGTTCTCATTGGATTATTTTTGAATGTACACTTAGATAATATAACCCTGACTTACTTTATTTATTATGGCTGAGCGAAGATTGTTGTTGGTGTTGATTCGGATACTCAAACACAAAGACTATGATAGTATGGGATGTCATAGTGTTTTATAGTACAAAAAATACCCAGATGGTATATATTGTAATTATTATTCTTCACCTATACCTAAATAAATATAGATGTTAAGGTTGATAATGTTGGGTAGAGTGGTCATGAACTATGATAGTATGGGATATCATAGGATCCTTTAGCTTAGATGTATATACCCAGGTGGTACATATTATAGTTGTATATATAGACTCTTACCTAAAATGAATGTTCAAATTATTTTATGATTATTACTTGAGAAATATGTTTATATCAGCTAGTAAGACAAAATGTGTGCATGCATATAATCTTGTGAGTTTAAACAAATGTTAAGTTCAACTATTATGTGTTATAGCTGTATGACTTGATTTTTTTTGTATACTTAGCTTAATCATGTGCCTAGCATGTGATTCTCTATGGAACTAAGAATGTAGATTCCTTCATCATTACTTTATCTAGGTTTTATGTGAGAGTGTTGGGTAAGCACGCAACCATGGATAGTAAGGTGTTATTTGAGTGTATCACTTAGCTATGGGATTGTAGACCTAAGATTTATATGTTAAACATGAAATATACTAAGAGGGGTGGTGAATCAGTATATTATATATCTTTTTACTTAATTTTATTTCTTTTCTTTAATCACTTAATCACACATTCAAGATATGTAAAAAAATTGAAACAATAATTTGCACTACACAAGAGAGAGAGAGAGACCAAATTTTTACGTGGAAACCCAAAGTGGGAAAAACCATAGAGAAAAATCTAAAGTATATGAATGAGCACCAAATCAAAATACAAAGTTCACAACCACCAACTTATAAGAGCACCAACCCCTTTGTCAAGCATCAACACAAAAACTATTTGTGAGCACTAACCCAAAGGAGCACTAACCCCTTGCAAAGATTTGTGAGCACCAACCCACAGGAGCACCAACCCCTCTTGTGTATAAAACAAAACTATCTCTCAATGTTTCTTACTCAACAAATGATAGAAATATATATAATATCTCTTGCTTTTCTCTTTTTGAAAACAAATACAAACTATGCACTCTCTTGCATATTACAAATGGCTTCTCAAGCCTTTATTTATAGCTTTCCAAATGACCTTTGGAATTCACCCTTTGTGACCCTTCAATCCTCATGGAAAATAGCACCAAACTTTCATGACCCTTTGTATCCTTGCATTTTAAAAGTCATATGGTGACCCTTCATAAGCAAAAGCATCCTTTCCTCTTTTGTCTTTATCTTGATGACTTTTCATATTCCTCAAAGTGTCCCTTCATATAAAAATGTGCCATACCTCTTTTTTTTTCACATGGTGACTCTTGGAATTCCTCAAGATGACTCTTCATGAGAAAATGCATCCCATTCCTCTTTTGTCTTTTACCCCATGACTCTTTGACTTCTCCATGGGCCCTCTTTTGACTTATATGTAACCAAAAATATATTCATTAATATTAAATAAATATTAACACACATTAGTCAAGATATGAATATTAAAAACACCATTAAATGCAATGGGGCCTTTATCACCAATAATGCTAGACCTTTGACATCAATGATAATATTTCCAACAATCTCCCCCTTTGTCATTGATGGCAACCTCAAACTGAGACTGCCACATCTTGAAACTTACACATACTACCATCTGAAAAACATACAGTAACTCCCCCTTATCATAGCAACATGTACCTATTTCTACACCTATACATGTACCTATTATTCTCCCTCTTTGAAATCAATGCCAAAAGGCCTACCTAGAGATAACACTTAGTTCCCCCTCAACTGATGTTAAATCTCAATGGCAGGAAGTAAAAGAAATTACTCCCAACTTCTCTCGAAGATACTCAAATGTGTCTTTTGGTAGTGCCTTTGTGAAAATATCTACAATCTGCTCTAAAGTACTGATATACTCCATCTTAACCTATTTATCTACAACCTACTCTCTCAAGAAGTGATATCTAATAGGAATATGTTTTGTTCTTGAATACATCACTAGATTTTTTGAAATATTAATGGCACTTGTGTAATCACAAAAAATAGAAATAGGTTCATCATATTTTACCTTGATATCTTCCAAAGTTTGCTTCATCTAAAGCACTTGAGTATAACACAAAATCATTATAATATATTATGCTTCAGCTATAAAAAGTGATACTGAACTCTACTTTTTACTTAGCCATGATACTAAGCTATCACCAAGAAAGAAAGCTCCTCCACTTGTACTCTTTATGTCATCTAAGCACCCTGCCTAATTTGAATCTGTATAACCAACCAAAGTAAAATCTCTACCTTTGGGATATCATAATCCATAATCCAATGTCCCCTTGATATATCTGAATATTCTCTTTACCAACTGAACATGACTATCTTTTGGAGATGATTGATATCTTGCAACCATACCTACTGCATGTATGATGTCTAGCCTTAATGTTGTTAAATATAAAAGACTACCAATCATAGATCTATACAAAGATTGATCTGTAATAGGTTAATTTGCATCCTTTCTCACCTTATTTCCTATACACATTGGTGTGTCAACTGGTGCAAAATCCTCAAAACCAAATTTCTTCAATATTTCCTTGACATATTTACTTTGAGATATGAAAATTCTTTTATCTGACTAAAATAATTTCAATCCTAAGAAAAATGACAATTCTCCAAGCATAGACATCTTAAATTATTTTTGCATATTATCATTAAAAAATTGTCATCTTTTCAATAATTCCTCCAAAAATGACGTCATCAACATATACCATAACAATCAATTGATGCTTGCCTTTTGTTTTGATGTAGAGATTACCATCAGCAAATCCTCTCTTGAAATCTTGATCCTACAGGTACTTATCAAGTCTTTCATACCAAGTTCTGGGAGCTTATTTAAATCCATACAATATTTTATTCAATATGCATATATGGCTACTAATATTTGAGAGAATAAATCCCTCAGGCTGCTCAATGTAGACCTCTTCTTCTAGATTCCTATTCAGGAAGGTAAATTTGACATCCATCTAAAATACTTTGAAATTTTTAAACATTTCATATGCAAGAAACATTCTAATAGCCTCTAACCTTTCCACTGGTGCAAAATTTTCATCAAAATCTCTTCCCTCAATTTGAGCATATCCTTTAAATACTAATCTTGCTTTATTTCTGGTCACTTCTCCATTTTCATTCAACATATTTATATAAACCCATTTTGTTCCTATCACATTGTGATCTTTTGGTCTAGGCACTAATTCCCAAGTATCATTCTTTTCTATCTAATTTAATTCTTCATCCATAGCCTTAACCTAATGCTTATCATGTCTAGCTTTTGAAAAAAATCTAGGCTGAATTTTGGATAACAAAGAGAATTAACTTGCTCAAATTCACTTACCATCATTCTTCTGGTGTGAATTCTTTAATTTATGTCCCTGATGATGTCACTATCATTATGATTTATCTAAACATATTTGGATGGAGTTTTGGTGTCCTTTTTCTCCTTCTTCTCATCTTCATCTGATTCTTCAAAATCTTCCTCTTCAATGATTTCAAGAATGTCTATTGGATCACTGATTCTATGTGTTCCATCTTCTTCTATCCTGACACTTACACTTTCAATACTTTTCTTGGTTCTTTTTTTATAACATTATAATCTTTACTTTTGTAATAATAACCAATAAATATACCTTCATCTACTTTAGAAAAAAAACTTACCAAGTTTTTCATCAGTTCTCTTTATGAAGCATCTGCTACCAAAAAAAATAAACTATTCAACTATTGTTGGTTTGTCTTTCCATAGCTCATAAGGAGTCTTGTCACTATTGACTCTCAATAATGATCTATTCTAAATATGTATTATTTTATCAACTACCTCTCTCAAATATTTATCTACTATCTTGGATTCATTTAACATTGTTTTCACCATCCCCTGAACTGTTCTATTTTTCCATTCAACTACTCCATTTTGCTATGTAGTTATGGCTGCTGAATAATGTCTCTTTATTCCATGGTCTTCACAAACTCAATAAATTGATCTTACATGAATTCTCTTTCTCAATCTGATCTTAGACACTTAATCTTCAAACTAATTTCATTCTCAACTAATGCTTTGAATGCTTTGAAATGTCTGAAAGCTTCTAATTTTTTTTTTAAAAATATTACCGAAGTCATACATGAAAAATCATGAATAAGCAACATGAAATATTTTTCACCTTGAGTATTTTGAGTTATCATAGGTCCACATAGATCAGTGTGAACAAGCTCTAGCATCTGAGTGGTTGACTGATCTTTTGTTTTGAACCACCTTCTAGCCTACTTCCCATGCTGATAAGGTTCATAAAGCATGTCAGATGGCTTTGTAATCTTTGAAAGATTTTTGACTACTTGCTTCTTAATGATGTTGACAATATTTTCAAAATTTGTGTGCCCCATTCTCTTATGCTATAGCCAACTTTATTCAATCTAACTCAAATAATATCTTTAACCTTTGATGTCTGATAGCATATACAAATTATTGCCTATTCTTTGAGCATCTGTAACTGACACATCTGAATCTTTTCTTCTAATTTCACAACCTTCTACATAAAACTTTAGTGTGTACCCCTGATCATACATGTGACTTACACTCAAAATATTATGCTTAAGAACTTCTATATACAAAACATTTTCAGTTTTAGTTCTACCTTTATCTAAACTTAGTGTACCTTTTTCAACAATTCTGACAGTAGTATTGTCTCTAAATTTCACTATACCACCATTAATCTTCTTCAAGGTTATGAACTTACTCTTGTCTCCTATCATGTGCCTCAAACATCCACTATTAATGAACCATGTATTTTCTTCATTTCTTGCATGCAAAGCTATCTGCACCAACATAGATTTTTTAGGTTATTTCTTTTGCCATGAACCTATCTGAACTTTCTTCTTGCTGAATGGAGCCTTAAAACTCTAGTCTTTCTTGACTAACTCGAACATGCTTCTATAGTACCCAGATATGTATCCAAAATTATTGCACTTGTAACATATTATAGCCTATTCATTAAAGCCTGATAGAGGATCAAAATATTTGTGGCTTCTACTTGACTCTGTATGAATTTCCTTCTCCTTATTTCTGAAATTATTAGCCCTTTTTCGACATTCTATTTTTTTATGACCATATCCATTACAATAAAAATAGTAACCATAAAAATAAGACCTATTTGTATATCTTTGACTTGATTGCCTTTTGTAGCTTTGTTCCCTCCAGCCTTCTTTGTTTGAGATGTCCTCTGTATTCTTAACTTCTTCTCTTTTTATTTCTTCTTTTAGAAGAGCTTCAACATAACTCTTTTTTTTCCTTATCTATGAAAGTAGTGACCTCCTCTTTCTCTTTTTCAAATCCAATGCCTATCTTATCTATCATTGATCTTCGATTTTCTAAAATCTTATTTGACATATTAGTGTTATTTTCAAATTTTAAATCATTGGTTGTTTTATCATTGATTGCTTTGTTTATTTTCTCAAGATCTACTTTTAAAGAAGTAATTTCAATAACATACCTCTCACATTATTTACTTACTATTTTCAACTATGTCATTAGATCTTCTTCATTCTCCTTGGATTTTTCAAAGTGTGTTTATAAATCTTTAATTATTTCCTTTGACTCCTTTTCATTTTTCTCGATCTGAAGCTTTAATCTTTGATTCTTCTTTTCAATAGCTTTTAACTCTTCTAAGGCACAAATAATTTCTCCTTCCAGATTCACTTCAACTTCATATATTCTTCTTCTTGATCATCTTTACTTTTGCTTTCAGAGGCATCTTCATGTATGGCCATGAATAAAATCTCTTCTTCTAAATCACTCACTCCACTATCTTCGGCTAAGCTAGGATATTTAGAATACAAACTCTTCTTCTCAAATCCCTTCTTGAATTTACCTTTGAAATTCTTCTTGTATGTAGACTTTCCTTCTTCATTGTCATCATTACCCTTATTTTGGCATTTAGCTACAAAATGTCCAATCTTTCCATAATTAAAACATTTAAAAGGTAATTTTTCTTGCTATTTATTTGTGCCCTTTTTTGGCTTGCAAATGAAAAGAGCTCTATTGTCATTTTCATCATCGCTAGAACTATCATTTGATTCTTGAATCTTAGCCTTCTCTTTTTTGATGTCTTGAAAGCAGCTTCTCTCTTTAAGGGTTTATCTTATTTAATTTGCATCTCATATGCTATGATAATATCATGAAGCTCATCCATCTTTAGCTTGGCTAAATTATTTATCTCTTCAATTGTTGAAACTTTTGCATCAAATCTCAATGGTAGAGATCTCAAAACTTTTTGAACCATAGTTGATTCTTCTAAATTTTCTCTAAGACCTTGAATCTAATTAACTATTTGATCAACCCACAAAAGATAACTTGCTATATTTTTTTCTTCTTCCATCTTCAAACTCTCAAACTATCTTCTGAAAGTCTAAAGCTTAGCTTGCTGAACCTTTCCATCAAATTTGTAAATATTCTCAAGTTTTACCCAAGTTTCATGAGCAAATTTACATTGCATAACTTTAACAAATTTTGATTCACATAAACCACATAAAATAGCATTTAAAGCTTTAGCATTATTTTCACTTGCCTTCTTTTC
This sequence comes from Torreya grandis, assembly GCA_037957365.1. Classification (NCBI taxonomy): domain Eukaryota; kingdom Viridiplantae; phylum Streptophyta; class Pinopsida; order Cupressales; family Taxaceae; genus Torreya; species Torreya grandis. Next base: position 1,386,969 of record JARHVA010002883.1, on the reverse strand, counting down.
TACTGAAGTAGTTACAAGTGTCTGTGGACCTTCATATTCCTCCACCACTGTTTGCTATATGTCGAATCCAAGGGCCATCAAATAAGTCTTCATCCTTATGTTCCAAAAAAAATAATTCATCCCATAAAAAAAAGGTTCCTTATTTGTATAGAATCTTTCATGTGATCCAACGATCATGCTTTCCTGATCTACCTTCAAGCTGTAAAACTTTTTCAAAAAGAACCTACTCAAATACCAATTGTTAAGCATAAAATATAGTAAGAAGGGGGTGAATAAATATATTATATATCTTTTTACTTAATTTTATTTCTTTTCTTTAATCACTTAATCACACATTCAAGATATGCAATAAAACTAAAACAATAATTTGTACCACACAAGATAGAGAGAGAGAGAGAGAGAGAGAGACCAAATTTTTACGTGGAAACCCAAAATGAGAAAAACCATGAAGAACAATCTCAAGTATATGAATGAGCACCAACTTAAAATACAAATTTCACAAGCACCAACTTATAGGATCACCAACCCCTTTGCCAAGCACCAACATAGAAATTATTTGTGAGCACCAACCCATAGGAGCACTAACCACTTGCAAAGATTTGTGACCACCAACCCAAAAGAGCACCAACCCTTATTGTGATAAAACACAACTATCTCTCAATATTTATTACTCAAAAAATGATAGAACTCTACATATCTCCTGCTTTTCTCTCTTTGAAAACAAATACAAACCATGCACTCTCTTGAATATTATAAATGGCTCCTCAAGCCTTTATTTATAGCTTTCTAAATGACCTTTATAATTCACCTTTGTGACCCTTCAATCCTCATGGAAAATGGCACCAAGCTTGCATGACCCTTCGTATCCTTGCATTTGAAAATTCATATGGTGACCCTTCATAAGCAAAAGTGTCCTTTCCTCTTTTGTCTTTATCTTGGTGACTTTTCATATTCTTCAAAGTGTCACTTTATGTAAAAATATGTCATACATCTTTTGTCTTCACATGGTGACACTTGGAATTCCTCAAGATAACTCTTCATGAGAAAATGAGTCCCATTCCTCTTTCATCTTTTACCCTATGACTCTTTGACTTCTCCATGGTCCCTCTTTTGACTTATATGCAACCAAAAATATATTCATTAATATTAAATAAATATTAATACACATTAGCCAAGATATGAATATTAAAAACACCATTAAATGCAATGGGGCCTTTATCACCAATAATGCTATACCTTTGAGATCAATGATAATATTTCCAACATTAGAAGCTCATCTATGTCACAAATAGTTTGTTCCCTATTTGGAATAGAGTGCCAACCCCTTTAGTGGTGATGTCTCATGGAGGAGACCATCACATTTGAATGGAGAATAATGTCAGACCCTGATTCTGAGGAGTGGATATGTAGGCTTCCCAAGATTGTGATGAGGGCACTGGGTCTATATCCTTAGGCTAGGATAGTGTAGACTTGATTTCATAATAATCTGAGTGAGTGGTTAAATTAGTACCAATACTTTTTTATGATTTTTAGATTGTGTTAATGATCCTTGTGAGATAGTAAACTTTTTGTATCATACATTTTATTATATTGTTTGAAGTATTGGAATGTTGAAACTGTTATTACTTGAATTTGTTGTTTATGACTGACTAAAGTAGTCTAGCAACTATAGTTGAATGAATATTCAATTTTTAGTTTTTAAAAAAACCTTACTACATTTTCTAAGAATAACTAGATAGGTTGTTACACCATATGATAGCCAATCTCCTCACTCTCTATATGGTATATTGGCTCCTCACAAATGGGTAGACATGTGATACACTGAATGTCCTCTAGGAGAATCATCATCTCCCCCATTGACAATAAAAATGTGTTTATGGCTGGTTCTCATCTCTAGATGAGGGCCACAATCATATCCACATCTCATGGTATGTATATATATATATATATATATATATATATATATATAACCCACATCTCATTGTATATATATATATATATATATATGTATATATATGTATATATATACATATATATATGTATATATATATACATATATATATATACATGTGTGTGTGTGTGTGTATGTATGGTAATTTACTAATTAGTTACACCTAGCTCATTATTACCATACACCATGTGGTTATATATAGCTTAGTCTTTTCAATTCACTACACTTCTCATATATACCTCATATTAATATATATATATATATATATATTCTGATATAACCAACAAAATACATTTTATATTCAGGTTGGTTGATTTACTTCTTAACATTAACTCATATACCATTATAGTTAACTGTATCTCTAACATTTATACTATAGTATTTTAAATCTATAACCCATATGATATTCTATTATTAGAGTTCAGGAATATAAATGATGCAATGAGTTAGTACACTATTAACTCATATAACATTGATGAGCATCAAAATATGTTAACCCTATTCCTTAACAAAGTGATTCCAAAATTGTCTATTTATTAACTATATTCCTTAATAAGTGATTAGCACCAATAGCAACCATAAATAAGATGGCACCAATATATATATATATATATATATATATATATATATATATATATATATATATATATATATATATATATATATATATATATATATATATATATATCACCATTAAGGAAATTAGTGACACCATTTGCCACATTATGTAGCTGGGATAATAAGCCTTAGCATCCCATTTCACATGCCACAAACTCTAATTAAATATACATTGACATGCCACTAATTACAAACACTGATATAAAAAGTATAGTGACTCATAAGTACTCACCAATGCCCTTCTAGACACAATATATACGATGACTTAAGCTATGCATAAGGAGGACTCATAAACTATGTTATTTAAACACAAAACTAAAAAATGGCAATCATTAGATTATATGATTATTGTAAGCAGTGATGCCAATCATCAGTTTCGTTAATAGCGACCAACAATACTCAAATAATTATAATAGCGATGCCAATCATACTCAAATAATTATAATAGCTTGTCTCAAAATACAAGGACCAATGATACTCAAATAATTATAATAATGATGCCAAACATCTATTCTCTTAATACTATTCAATATTCACTTATAAAAAGAAGCAATTACTCTAAATTAATGATGTCATCCAGCTACTATTATCATATAGACTAGACTGTATGGGTATAGCGATGCCATTATACATGGCCTGGCTAAAATTGAGATATTGATAGATTCCACAACCATTGCATATGTTGGAAAAATGTACAACATTTGTCTTTATTCCCAAAAATATAGCAATTCACTAAATAACATAAGTTGGGTTAGTTATATTACAGCGATATCATTCAATAAATATGTAGGCCATAATTAATAAAATTACTATGGCTTAAGGATAAAAAGACAATAATTCTCCTACCACATGAAACGAGTTACAGTGACTTCTATAGAAACATCGATATATTTAACTAATGTTTTGTATGATATGCTTTAAAAATAATGATATAATTTTAAAATATTTGATTATAATTTTGTATGTTTTCAATTATGTTAACATACAAACAGCAAAACTAAAAACAATGATATATTAAATATGTTACTTATGAATCTCTAAAAATATACTAGAGGTAGGCATCTAGCTAAAATAATACAATCACACTGGTCTAAAGGTTTCAATGTCCATAAGCGAAACATGTAGAAGATAAAATTTTGTTTTTCAACATGGCTAAAATGCCTACCTGGCAGCTTGATTATCTTCTATTTGTTTGGTCATGCTTTTTAACTCCGTTCTTCTCCAAACACCCTTTCTCTTTTTGTGTTATTCCCTCTTAGTTGTCTCTACTTGTAATGTTCCTCATGGAATTCATTATGATACCCCTTTTCATAATCTCCCCCACTGTATTAAATAGGCATAGCCCTTTTAACATGTTTTTTTTAATTTCCTTTCTTTATTTCTTGTATTTGTTTTTAATTTTAAAATGGCCTTTTTTCTACTTTATGTCTTTACTTTGCATGATTTTTCTTAAATATACAATTTTCCTAATTTTTGCTTTAATCTCTTTATAAGATTTTATGCATTTTAATTTCTAATTATTTAATAATAAATAATTACTTAGCACCAATAATTCATCATAACCATTTAATAATTTTGATATTAATATTTACATTAGCATAAATGGTAAAATGTATTAATTCATTAAGCTATAAAACTATGTTGGCAAACCATAGAAATCAACTTTCCAAAGCAAGTAGAAATAAACACACCATGTGCAAACTATTTTTTTAATGCATTATACCATGTGCTAACTATTGTAGTATGTGCAGGGTTCTCTCCAGTTCTCTATTATCCTCCAATGTCTCCATATACATGACCCTCTCTTATGATGCTCTCCCTCTGGCACACTCTAAGGGATGAGTTATCCTACATCGACCTCACAACAAAATAAGTAGTTAGGCCATAACAATCATGATATACATCCATCATAAAATATAGCTGAAATGATAAATCAACATGTTCACAATGTAAACACGTACACTAAAACTACCTCATACTAATGTAAATATGTAACCTAAGCAATATCTTACTTCCCCATAATAACATGTATTTTACAACTTAGTTAAAAATATCCAAATCTAAATATGTCAATACATAGATATCCACAAATAATATAGAAAGTTTTCCTAGTAAGGAATCGAGATGTAACTATGGGTGAGCTTAGGTTCAATCCCAATGTGTCAAATTTTGTCAATTTTGACAAGCCAAGTTATGGGAGAAGATTTAAGTCCCCAATTCCCATTGATCTTGTAGAGAGTAAAAGAGAATGGGATCATAACTTGATACAGAAGGCTTGGAGAATAATTCTTGAAATGGGTGTCATAATTCCACACCAATCTTTCCATCAAGCATAGCGAGACTACAAACCAAGATTATGTAGCATAACATCAGGAAGCAGCTCTTGAATATGAAGCATAGAAGGTAATTTCACATTATTTAATTTAAATTTAGATTTCAAATTAGACCAAGGAATCCATTCCCTAGTAGAAACCAAATAGTGGATGGTATGAATACCTTTACAAAATAGCCTGAGGGCTTTGATTCCTTGTAATTTAGAAATAAAATCCTAGTGCTTGTCATAATAGGAGACCACCAGATGTTATGATAATTAAAATATATACTTGTATGAAATCCATCCTTAATCCACTTCATGTGAGGCTTGACATCTTTGAAGGCTTTTCATATGCTTTTGACAACAAAAAAACCTTCAATTTTGACAGGATTTGTAGTAATGAGAAGGGAATGGAAACTTATATTTTTACAACTAGGCTTGCCATGGGGTGGGGCAGGGGATGAGGTGGGGGAGGGGGGGTGACGGGGTAGAGGACAAAAGAGATACAATGACTTAGTTATATTTTTTAGGCCTCATCGCATTCAATGTCATGAACCACCAACTTAGCACATAAATTTACACTCTACCTGTAAAGGACAATAATTCCCATGCCTCCTTTATCCTGAGGGAGGTAGTATATGTCTCAAGTGACATGATGGAAGCCCTTGTCATGTTTAGAATTAGAACAGATAAAACCCATGAAGATTTTGGTTAAACAATCATAAGTTTCTTTAGGAGGATCCCAACAAAACAAATAATAAACATGGGTGGCTACCATAATCTTGGTGTAAGTTTAGAACTTCCCTAATAAGGATAATGATTTGGAATTCAATACTCAACTTTATTTTCCACTCTTTTGATGGCATACTACCACAGCTTAGCTAGATAACTATCAAAGGAAAAAGGCATATCGATAAAGTTAAACTATTCTCCATGCTCAATCCATTTCCAATTATAATGGAGAATCCATTTAGGCATAGGCATCATGATTTGCCTAAAACATTGTGTCTTATTTTACTACAAATTAGATCCTAAGTCCAAACAAAAGGTATCAAGGCATTTCATATCTTCCCAAAAGGTTCTCTCTTGTTCTTCAAGTGTGAGGAAAGTGGCATCTGCAAAGTTCCCATTAATGAGTTGGGAAGAGTAGTTAGGCAAATAGATGCCACAAACCAAACCCTACTTATCTCTAAAGGCAAGGAGATAACTTAAAGCTTCTATAAAAAGAACATATAATGTCAAAGTTAGAAGACATCCTTGCCTAGTGAAAATTTGTAGGTTAATGCTACTAGACTTGAATCCATTAATGGTGAGGTAGGCTGAGACATCTGAAATAAAAGTTCAGACTATTAAAATGAAAAACTAACAAAAATTAGAGCCTTCAGCATGGCCAAAATAAAAGGCCACTCAATCCTGTCATAGGATTTTTCAAAGTTGAGCTTGAGAAAAATGGTTCTCTAATGAGAAAATCTAGACCATTCCATGCATTCTTAGACTACAATATGGTTATCATGAATATATCTTCTTCTAATGAATTTGGTTTGCTCAGGTTGAACAATGATAAGAAAAATAAGATAGAGTCGATTAGGTAGAGCTTTGGTGAGGATTTTGTATGAGACATTCAACAAGGTAATGGGCCACCATCTGGTAATAAGCTCTAGATCACCCACTTTAGGTATGATTACCTTGATTAATTAAATCTCCCAAATATTTGTTTTATAGGGCTTATTTATACACTTGAATCAAGTTGGGTCCAACAAAATCCCATGTGGATTTATAAAATTCACATGGAAAGCCATCGAGGCCTAGGGTTTTGTCATTATTCATGTATTGGAGAGCTTATATGAGTTCGTATAGGGTTAAGGGAGAGCCATAGAGATGTTGATCAGCTAATTTAACCTTACAAAGAACCACATATAGGTATTCCTGCAAGGCCTAAGCTTTTTCAATCGTAATATCCTAGGCTTAGAACATTAATTTGTGGTGATCCATGAATGTCGAAGAGATGTTAGGAAGGGAAGTGAGCTTGGATTGGGCTATCTTGATGGCCTTGATTTCACCATGTCCCTATTTGGATCTAAAGGATTTGAATAATTCCTTAGAGGCCTTATTTCTAACCTTAAGCTAGTGCAACCTAGTACATAATTGTCCCCCTCTAATAACATGGCTTTCTACCACCTTAATGTAGTGTTTGAGAGAGGCAAAAAGATTTTACAAAGTAGTGTCAAAAATATTAAGCTCAAAGAGGGAGGATACCCTAAAAATCTCCTTGAGTGTAGTTACCTCATTATATTTCCTATTACCTACAACTTGTTTCCCATAGTGGTAAAGGAAAGTAGTGATGTGTAGAATGGCCTCATTCCACCACTCAATCTAATTGGTAGCATAAGGAGGATGAGGGGCCAAATTCCATATTTAGGCAATAATGTGAATGGTGCGAACATGTCTTAGAAGATAATTATTAAGGAAGAATTGATTATGTGGCACCTTGTATTGCCCCGTGACCCATTCTACTCCATAGGAGATAGGAGAATGATCAAAGATAACCAAGTCAGAATGGATTGTGATAGGCTAGCCATTAATGTTGGAGAAAGATAAAATATTTTGCCCTAATAACATATAATGTTAGAGCATTTTTAGAATGCAATGATTTTTAGCATGATTGTTAGACCATGTAAACCAAGATGTGTTATGAATTAAGTGCCATCAAAGGAGAGGGTTGACAAGACCCCATTTATTATTGAAATAATTCCATGCTTCACATTCTTTGATGCACCACTACATGGGTAAGGCACCAATTTTATCCTTGTAACTCTCAACCTTATTAAAATACCCACAAAGAGACACATGGTAGAGGGAGATTATCCAATAAGGGGGGAACTTAGAAAAAACCAATATACTGACATCGCCAAATCCATCTTCTTGCAAAGTAGAAATGTAGGTGGAATCATGCCAAATAAATGTAGAAAATTCTTTAGAATAAAACTTGTAACTTTAACTTTTTGTAGACAAACAAAATATAGATAACCTATTTATTGACAGGTGGCATGCACAAAGTATTTTCTAGATGACTCTATAAGACCTCAAACATTCCATGACAAACCATTCATTAGGAGATATCATCCATGTGGAATTCCCCCTATCCATCCTCAAAATCTAATAGCACAACAAAACTATTTTGATAGTTTGCGATAAAAAAACATCTTGGCATAATGGACAACCTTATCCTTAGCTTAGCCATATACCTATCTTAGGGCCTCTCTTGATCACTTTTTAATTTTTTTTACAAGTCTAACCCATTACCAAATATACTAAAAACAACATTGAGCCTTCACTTAGACACCTAGGTCCTATTTTCACTTGTTCTTGCCACCTAGACATTAGTGCGGCCCTTTAGACTATAACACACTGTGTTATTGGTAAAGGGCTAGTCCTAATGTCCCCTTACTCTTTTCACCTCCAAAGGATATCTTTCCATTCCTCAAAGCACCTTAAGGTTGGCCTAGACCCATTTCATGTCTTGACAAACATCAAAACACTATATATAGACCACTTTTATTTATTTATCCCCTAGATAGAAATGAGATGCACATGCTCACAAAAAACTCAAAAATAATTGTATAAATCAATATCATTGATCCCTATTTCACCCTACTTATGCATACACCCATATAAAAAAACCTAGAGCTCAGATTACTCATATTTTTAGTCTCAAGTCACACTCAAACTAGCCCTCATACTAGTATTCACTTGCACTAGCACTTAGATTAGGATAACTACATTAGGTTTGATCCTCTTTTGAGGTTTTGGTATGTATGAAATAATAAACTCAAGGGGTGTTGAGGTCATGTCCAACCTATCTTGCTAATGTCACTCATTTTTTACTTGCATTCCTCACATACCCTAACAAATGTGGAAGGTTAGGGTTTCACATTGAAATCAATCAAAATGGGGAATAAACAATGATTCAGCATTTAGTCACATAGGCATGGACTTTTCATAACTAGGTGAATAACCACCTATAAATTCACTATCTCTATTACACAGGGACATTAGTACAGCACAAAGGACACTAGCACATTGTATTATTGACCAGAGGATCGTGCTACTATCCATGATGGTTTTTGATGCATGTTTCCTATTGGAAACATCTTGCATTGTTTCTACAGTAGTTTATAGCCTACTACTTATCTCTCTCAATATGTTTTATAGCTAAGTACATTTTATCTAGTTAAATACTATTTATAGAATAATTAGATAAATCATTTATTATATAAATTAGTAACTATAGATATTGTTATATTTATTCCTTGATTTATTATTCCAGCATTTTAATAACCTAGGGTTTTACAATCCATAACTCCATCAAAAGTTAAATCATTTGGTGTACCTAGGGTTTCCATTATAATTTCCAAAATTTGCTCATTTTTCATTTTTCAATTTTTCATCATGATTACTTTTTTACTTTTTGGTACAAAGTTTGGTGGTTTATCTTGCATGCTTATTACCTTCCATTTGGAGAATGATGCACATGTATGTTACTCATCTCATGAATCACGTTATAACTTGGTTTACTTCACACATTAGTCCACTCCCTCTTGAGCTCCCCTTCTATGGAGAACATTTTTGCATGGCCAATTTCTAGTTACCTTTGGTTACTACTCGATGATAATGATCTTAGAGGACTCCTTTTATCCCTCTTCCACCTAGACCAATTGACTACCTTCACTCACATCTTGCCTCTACTACTCACCCTCGACAAATAGTAGATCCTATAGTTTGAGCTATTACTAGATGAAATTAGATGCCTTCTTAGCCTATACAAGAGTATCATAATCCCACAATCCCTCCTCATCCCCATCATAATACAATGGGACCTACAGATCAACACAGAGCATATAATATTATGGATCAGTTAAGAAATGCACCAGTTAAGATTTTAATATTGGAATTACTTCAAAAGGTAACCATCTTCAAAGATATTATTTTTCAAACACTCATTCATACATATTTTCCTCATGATATAGAGCCAACTTATTTTGTATCTTTCATAGACACTATAAAGGACATTGAGAATGTTATATCTTTTGGTAATGAGGATTTGCCCTCACAGATAGTTATCGATTTGAATCTACCACTTTCATTCAGGTAGAAATTAAAACCACCACTATTAAACGAGTTCTAATTGATAGTGGTTCAGGTCTTAACATATGTAATCTCAAATTTTTATATATTATGAGGGTTGATATATCATCCATTTAGAAGACATATAAGAACATTTGAGGTTTTGATGACAATCTAGGATAGGTATTAGGTTCTGTTACATTGGATATCATGGTTAGGCCAAAAACCCTATCCACATAGTTTCATGTGATGCCTAATCATTTTCATTACAATCTATTACTTTAGAGACCTTGGATACATTCCATGGAGGCTTTACCCTCCACCTTGCACAAATGTGTCAAGTTTTTACATGATGGATACTTATACACTTTTCAATTGATAACCAACCATTCAGATATTGTAGAGTCATTGAGCCTACTACCTCGAGTATATCTTTAGATGGGACACCTCATGTTCTCCTAGAATCCCCACCTCATATCATTCTTATATAATATATGCATACATATGAGATTGGGGAATCTATAAACACTATTCCCACACCAGTTTTGGATCCTCCTACAACACCATTATCGTCATCTATGATGGAGAATGATCCTCTTATAGCACCATTATCTTCACCCATGATGGAGAATGATCCTCCTACAACATAATTATCCCCACCTATGGTGGCTAATGAAATCCACATAGCACAATTACCATTACTTGTTAACTCAAAGGATGTATACATTAGAAACTCAAATATAGATTCTATGACAACCATAGAGGATAATAAAACACCATAGAAGATTGAGCTTCACACTAGTAGGCCCCAGAGAGTAAAAATATGATTCTAAGGCACTCATACCTTTACTTACACATGCATCACCACCATTTCATAGATATAGGCTCAGACACTCACTTGTAGTTAGAGGCAAATTCTTTTATACACTCAATATATATGGTTACATCTATGGATTGACCCAGTTATATGGATTTAGGTAGGCAGTACATAGATAAAAACCACACTAAATTTTAAATATATTACTTGATAGAGTATTGATATCACTACCCACAATTTACCACAAATCCATTAGTAGATCATAGTAGGATGATAGACCCTTTTGTCATTTTCATAAGTTCACTAAACATGACACAGATACATGATCAACAATACAATATAAATTGAATAAATTCAAGGCTCAAAGCACTATCTAGATTACATAGCCTCCACCTCCACTAGTACCAACACCATGATGGACTCTTCATTGACATAGACATTCATTTAATGATCCCTTGACTATTCAACCTTTTATCAAAGACCAATACATCCCTCATGTTACTATAGATGAGGATTCTAATCCCAAAACTTGTACATTGGAATTCTTACAACACATAGGACATTAGAAGACTGATATAAAAAATGTTATACATTTTTAGGACTCCTTAGGACATATCACACTTCCAGTTTCATTTGGTCCTAAGGTGGTCAACACACTACTCTTCATCATGAGCACATACACTCATATATATGTTACACTTGGTAGTGCATGGTTACAAGCAATGGATGCCATAATCAATTAGACAGACAGATATTTGACCTTTAGTTATGAGGGACACATATTTCATAGACACCTAATGGTCTAATGTGGTTTACCCTAGGATTTCATGGGAGCCTTCTTACATAGTAGAGCAACATGCAATTTGGATGCACAAAATTTAGACTAATGCTAAGGATAAGGTTATAATTGTATTGAAAACATGGTATTATGATCATTATGATGATTATTTATTTGAGTTTGGTTAGATTTAGTATTCGACATTGGATAACCTCCCACTAGATCTGCCTTTTGTCTATCCACATCCTATAGTTATGTTATTAGGTCTATATAAGCACTACATTTCATGTGTATATAATCTCATTTAATTAAACGTTACCTATACATAGTTTCATTTTCATATTTCATGTATATATCTGATGTATAGGTATAGTGGGATAATTCTCCAATACATCACCATCTCTTGCTAAACCCAACTAGTCATAATGATTTGCTTGATTTGGTCTTCAAAATTCCATCTTTAGTTCAATCTTTCTCTTTGATTATGACTCTATAGTATCTTTAACATATGTACCTATTTATTGTAATATTTTAAGCACTTCTTGATGGTTATAATCTCCCTCATATTTATCTTAACTCATTCTTTATCTCATACAAGTTATTTCTTTCATAAACTCCTTCATATGTTTAACTAGCTTTTCCACTAGGTAACCTTCTTGGCTTTCAAATGTTAATTTTTGATATAGGTATCAAGGAGTTATTATAATTGAATTTATGGTCTTAATTGATCAAAATATAACTACCTCAGCCTCTATAAGTGTCCAAACAAATTCCAACCTTCAATTCCATGCTCAAGGTTCACCATGCTCTCATAAGGTTTGTAGCCTTCTTTTAAGTAATTTCTCTTGGTTTATTCAAACCAAGAACTTTTCCCAAGATGTAATTATACTTTTAGGCTCAATTTATCCCATTTTATGTATGTATAAAGTTTCATTTCCTAATTCATCTTCCATAGCATACTTCGTTTGTAAATCAACCCTCTTTTAGGCCTAATTAGTCCTTAAACCTTACCACGATCCTAAAATAAGTACATTCTCAAAACCAAACCATATTTTTATATTTAAAAATTATAATACAAGTAAACTCACAAAATTTCATGATTTTTCAATAGTTATAACTCTCAAAAACAACAAAACCCTAATCCTAGGTTTTCTTTGACCTTGCACAGCTCATGGGCATTCAAAATGCCATTCCTTAAGTTATGTAACATTTAAAACGACCAAATCACCTCCAAACGTTATTTTTTCACTTCCCCCAACTATTCAAATATTTTATATTCATTTTCAATCCTTCCTTAGCTGGTAATGACCACAAAATCATAATTGTGTGCATTAATATGGACTATTTAGGGTAAAATAGGTTTTAATTTGTCATTTTCTTGTTATTAGGTCTCCTAAAAAGGTACCAAGATCTTTATTAGGTTCTATGACCATTATATCAACCTTAAAATTCTCAAACAGTACTTACTTCCTCTTATGAAAGCTTATGCATCATCTAACACAAGTTTTTTAAGTCTTCATCTTAGACTATGTTAATAATCAGACCTATATATAAGCAACAAGATTCAAACTTGGATTAGGGATTTAGATTGGTGTCTTCAAAACCTTTCAAATTTTCCATGAAATATTAAATCAACTTTCACTCATTTATTAAACTCCCATTCTATCCCTTGACATTTGATCAAACATTTAGGTGACAGTGTAATAGGGGTTCTTTGTATTGACCTAAATACTATATAATCATGAATAGTATTATCTTCTTATATTCAAAAATATTTTGAAACCTATTCTCATGAATACACCTTTTCCTCCACTATAACAACTTCTATGCTTCAAATAAACCACAAACTTAAATTCATACCTATGACTATCATGAGTGTATATTGCTTCCTAAGACAGAGTGTCCTTATTCACTGAGTTGGCCTACTTAGGAACTTTGCATCAGCCATCATAGCCTCCATATGATCCTATAATAATTCAAGGAACAATTAGAGTGTAACCTTCATCTAAAAAAATTTAATATGCCATTCCAAGTTCCTACCAAACTATAACCTATAGCTCACTATTGAATGTCTCCAGCAACCAGCCAATCAACCTACAATTCCACATAAACATAAAAAAGGACATGGACTCAAGGGCCTTAAAGGAAAATATATCATTCAAAATAACTTATTACAAGTAAAATAACATAAACTTATATAACCAAATCCTTCTTTATACATGGTATTCATCAAAACATATAAGTTTGTGTCCATCTTAGGACTCTATAATCATTCTTGAGGAGTATTGTACAATTTCTTCATGCTCATGATCACCTCCACATTTTTAGAGATTGATCTCTTATATCTCACATCTCCTCTATCTCAAAACTCATGTACCATTCTCTATTTTCACCAACTTCAACATTGGTTATCAAATTAGTTACAAAAACTACCCCTTTATTGTCAAGCCAAATCATGGGTGAGGGTTACCAACTAAAACATGACTTTCACCTTATGACCATAACAAATATGACTTAAAACACTTATTACAAGGATACTTGGACCCTTAAAACTCATATTCCCTCTTGACCACCTTTTATCAAGCTTGCTCCATTCTTGTCTTAATGATAACATTTTGAAAATTCAAATTGTTGGTTTTGGAGGGAAACCCAAACACTCACTAAACTTATTCCAATGACTCCTAAGGACTCCAAATGACCTCAAATACATTAAATAGACCTTTTAAGGTCTCTTGACATATGTTAACACCCAAAAACGACCAATTTTGACTCTTTATAGCCAAAACACAAGATTGACAACTTTTAAGCTTGATGCTCCTGCATCAATAGCTTATATTCAAAAAATACAAAAGCATTCAAATATTACTAAAAATATATAAATGTTAGATTGTATTCATTTTCATGTTTACATTCCTTCTATGTTCTAGGTACTACATATGTTATCTATGTTAGTGTAGTCAGTTTTATCATACATACATGCTTCACTTATTCTCTTCGAGTGTTTGTAGATTATTATAGGACCCAAGTCCTCCACACAAATCTAGATTTGATATTATTCACCCACTAGGGGCACTCACATAGATACATGGATTTAAAATTGATATGTTCTCCCATTAAGGGCATTATATGACACAACTTCCAATTTTATAGGTTATATCATTATATACCACACTAATGTTTTACCAACTACTACTATAGACTGAATTTATATACAGCTTTGCTCTTATACAAATTTATACCACATGGTCATGCACACTTTCATTTCTAGCTTTCCTAGTTCATATTTGATTGTATCTCTTTTCTACTACATATATTTGAGGGCATTTGAATATGCCATTGTTATATGTCTATAAGCCACTTCCTTCATTATATGTATGTTTTTGACATGTGCTCATATCCTTGTGTGTGTTTTCTTTATCATGTATGTAGACATTTGAACATGTCCTTCCATGTGTCTCTAATCCAACCTTGCTTTCTCTTTTCATATGTGGACATTTGGACATGTCCTTGCATGTTTTCTCTTTCTTAGACTTAATGACATGTGACCATGTCCCTTGTATTGTGTCTCCTTGGACTAATTTGCATCACTCATGTGTTTGTATGTATGTTTTCATGTATGCATCATGGCTATGACACTTGTCTCTTGATTTTTTATTTACTACTTATTTTTTGAAATCATGAGGGACCTCATACATCTCCCCTTCCTCCTTGGGTTCCTTGATGGGCATCATACCCCATCCCCCTAGGTAGTTACTCATATTTGTAGTTCATATACATGCTTGCATTGTTTTATCTATCTTGATAACCTTGTAAATGCTATAGTTAACATACATTATACATTAAAAACTTATGCTCAGACTATATTACATTATGATGTCATGTATACATATTATATTAGTTTATCACACATATATCATATCTGTTTATCCTAACACACATGATGTATAACTTTTATTTTGAGGATAGTTATTTCAAAAGTTCAATAACTCCCCTCAAAAGAGGGGAAATTCACATGGGTTTGTCACAAAGACTAGACCATCATAATGGACTCAAAACACAATTTTTAACATGTAGACATAGATTACAAAGCCTAGTCTTAGGAAAAGATAGTGAAAAATAGTCACATATAGATCAAACTCAGCTTTGCATAAAAACAACACATTTGGTGAATAGTGAAACATAGAGGACACTAGCGTATTATGCTATTGACCAAGGGACCATGCTACTATCCAATATCCCCATAATTAGAAAATTCTAGAATTGTTAGGAAGGTACATTAGTCACAATTTAAATTTGCATAGTCTTAATCACAAATTATCATATAGGTTAAGTATATACTAAATTTTTATATAGATTACACATGTTTTCTCATATTATGGGCATCATGCATGACACAATCACTCCCATTTCAATTTTAGATATGTAAACATAGATTATTATGACTCACTCTAGAATCAATACACAAATATCAGAGTTGGGGGCATGTGTGCATCACATTGTTACCATATGTTTAGTTTATCACCAGTACTCTTAGATGGAATGATAAATCTATGTCATTCTCCATGTTATTACTCCAGACACCATTTGCACTAGGTTTATACTAGATTGATGCCTCATTCTATTTGTAGTAGTTGGCATTCTTGAGTGGTCCCTAAGCCATTTTACATTTCAAGGTTATCAAGTGGCCCCTAAGCTATTTTACATTTTAAATTACCTAAGTCGCCCTTGAGCCATTTTACATTTTAGAGTTTTTGAGTGGCCCTAGAGCCATCCTACATAGTTTCAACTACATCACATAGTTTTAGTTACATCATGCAATTTTAGTTTCAAATGCATCTACTACATATGGGTAGGCAATAATGGAGGCACAGCCTACTTGAGTTCTTGAGCCACTTACATGAGAGGGTTGGATAACTCATCAATCCAATACAAGTTATTCATACATTATGATCCACTGAGCAGGGGTGGGCAATGATGGAGTCTAGACCAGCTTGAGTTCTTGAGCCACCCACACATGAGGATTGAGCAAACCATCAGTCTATCCCAAGATATTCATTATTTTATCACCATCTACACACACACACAAGATGTCACCAATTTTTTGCATTGATTCATGTACCCAATGAGGTGTATTAGTCCTTTTCCTCTTTCTTTCATTTCTTTAAAGTACCTGAGTGGCCCTTGAGCCATTTTACATTTTAGAGTTTTTGAGTGGCCCTAGAGCCATCCTACATAGTTTCAACTACATCACATAGTTTTAGTTACATCATGTAATTTTAGTTTCAAATGCATCTACTACACATGGGTAGGTAATAATGGAGGCACAGCCTACTTGAGTTCTTGAGGCACTTACATGAGAGGGTTGGATAACTCATCAGTCCAATCTAATTTATTCATACATTATGATCCACTGAGCAGGGGTGGGTAATGATGGAGTCTAGACCAACTTGAGTTCTTGAGCCACCCATACCTGAGGATTGAATAAGCCATCAGTCTATCCCAAGATATTCACTATTTTATCACCATCTACACACACACACAAGATGTCACCAAGTTTTTGCATTGGTTCATGTACCCAACGAGATGTATTAGTCCTTTTCCTCTTTCTTTCATTTCTTTACTCTATTTTATCTTTGTTTTTTATGTTTCTTAAGTAAGGATTGATTCATTCATGTTTCATTTATAGGTCATGTAATAGAGCATGCTTCATAGACTCAAACCTAGATTAAAGGGCTTCACCTCATAGGTAAGTCTAGGTACATTCCTTTTTCTTTTATCCTAGTCTTTTTGCTTTGCTACATTTATAAAATAAAGTGGGGGGAGGGGAAATGTAGTCATCTAAAATGTCATTTTAATTCAATGAGTCTCACTTATGACTAACTTATCTTTAACTTATCCCTAGACCTATCTTAGGACCTCTCTTGATCACTTTCTAGCCTTTGTGTGCATCCAACCCATTCCCAGAGATACCAAAAGCAACATTGAGTCTTTACTTAAGTACTTAAGTCCCTTTTTCACCCATTCCAACCACCTAGACATTAACGTGACCCTTTGGACTATAGTGCATTGTGTTATTGGTAAAAGGGTAGTGCTAATGTCCCCTTTCTCTTTTCACCTCCAACAGATATCTTTCCTTTCCTCAAAGCACCTTAAGATCATCCTAGACCCATTTCATGTCTTGAAAAGCACCAAAACACTATATATAGACCACTTTGATTAATTTATCCCCTAGATGGAAATGAGATGTAAATACTCATAAATAAACTTACCAAGGTCATTGATCCCTATTCTACCCTGCTTTTGCATACACCCATATATAATAGCCCAAATCTCAATTTACTTATATTTCCAATCTCAAGTCATACTCAAAGAAATCAAACTATCATTCACATGCACTTACACCAACACTTAGGTTGGGAAAACTACATTGGGCTTGATCCCTTTTGAGGTATTGGTATGTAGGTAATGCTCAACACATGGGGTATTGAGGTCATGTCTAGCCTACCCTACTAACACCATTCTTTTTTTACTTTCACTCCTTAAATACCTTAACAAACATGGAGGATTACGGTTTCACATTGAAATCAGTCAAAATAGGGAAACAATGATCCAACATTTAGTCACACAAACACAAGTTTCTCAAAACAAGGTGAAGGACCACCTAGAAATTTATTTTCTCTACTACATAGGGAAATTATCACAACACAAGAGACACTATCATAGTGCATTATTGACCAGAGGACCATGCTAATGTCTAGGAGGGTTTCTGACATGTGTTTCTTATTCACAAAACCTTACACTATTCTTGCACCAATTTCTACCCTACCACTTGTCCGTCTCAATCAGTTTTCTAAATAATTACATCTTTAGTTCATTATTATTTATAGAATAATCAGACAAATTAATTATTATACAAAATAATGACTGTATATATTGTTATATTTATTCCTTAATTTATTATTCCATCACTTTAATAACCTATGGTTTTACATTCCATAACTCCGTTAAAATTTAAATCAATCCTTATGTTCATCTTGGGAAGAGTCACCACCACTACGAAGTGGGCTACATGACTAGCTTGAGAATGAGTCACTGATTGAGGATATCCCAATGGCAAAGACTAGGGAATCTTGGGAACTATTTGAAATTATTTTATGTTGGGCCAATGGACCAAAACAATGGGGGAAATAGGATTAGGTATCTCTTGAGAAGGATTGACGCGTAGGGAGGAGGTGACAAGGAAGGAGGGTTTTAGGTTGTGGTCTAGTCATCATCACTCTTTGCCACTATAATATCCCCAAATGGGATATCTCAAAATTTCACATAAAAATGCACGTCTAAGCATAACACAACTAAAAAATATGGATTACATAAAATGTAGAAGATACATATAATTAAACAACAAACTCTTACAACAATATTGACAAGTCTAAAGTATAATCACAATCTCTGAGTGAGATTGTCCTACTGAAGCAAAGATATTTCATCATATGATCCAAGAAATCAATGGGGTTTCATCCAATGATCTCAATAACCAATGGTTTTTCATCCAAGGAAGATGAAATAATTAACACAATTTTAAATCTCACAAAAGGAGGGTTTCAAAATATAAACCAAGAATGAATTTACAAAGGAAATAGCTCTTATATAATTTACAATAAGAAGAGAGGAGAGGAGAGAAAATATTCATGTGGAGGAAAAATGCACCACCCTCCATGTCAAGCATAGTGTTTACATGTGAAATGATTGTCCTCTCATGCAAATGGTCAAAAGTGGATCACATAATTAGCCACCCTATTTTTTCTCTTTCTCCCACCTTCCATGTAACTGTAAAAATGGTGTCTCACTTCCACATGTGAGACAAATCTAGAATAGTAAACTTCTTGTCTTCTTCCCCATGTGCACATGAGATTCCAAGACAAGTTTTTAATCACTTTTGACTAATTGGTAAACAATAAAAAAATGAATCCACCTAAGGAAGGCATCCTACTCTCACACACATGAGAGCAACACATGTGAGTCACTTAAGAATAAAGAAAACTATCCTCTAGTGCAAGCTACGCTCCACGCTTTCAAATCAGCCTTTCCTATGAAATACTCTTTGTGGGCCATGCCACATCACCATGTATAGTCACTATGAATAGTAACTATTGTCACTTATATTTTCACCCCTTGAAGAAATTCCTATCTCTCCTCATCCAAGTGGAATAATGGAAACATTTCTCTTGTTGTGGGTAACAATTTGGTGAGATGAATCTATATAAGGGTTAGTTCCCTTGATGCACTCTTTGAAGTAATTTCTTACCTATAAACTTTCGATGAAAATGGTTAATAAAACAACTAATAAAACTAACAGGTGATGCACCAATATTGGATTTCCTCATATTTACTAAACTTATACTATGTAGGTCAAAACAAATATTTATGTACACAAAACTCACAATAAAAGATAAATTATTACATCAATGTTTCATAGGCTACATTCAAAAAGGTATTTTGATACTTAAGAGGGTAATGAATGATTCCTTAGGAGAATACAGTCATGAACCACTTCTCAGACACTTATACACTTGAAAGAGAACACTAATAAAGACCTGTAACAATTACTCTTTTGCACACTTGGTGAACAATCAAGTATAACATGCTAGAAAAGATCATCTTCTACTAAACAAAATGAAAAATATTGTAACACTCAATTATATATAATTTAATTAGGTAATTTCACTTTTTTTATTACTTTAATAGACATTTAAGTACAAAATTGGCTAGGGTTTCACCATCAACCAACGAAGGCTACCAAAAAGAGTCAATATTTATAGCATTTAAGAGAGGGGCAAGACAAGAGAAGTTCAAAGGTCACTTGGAAACCTATCAAGATAAGAAAATATGTTACATTTTCATGATAAATAGATGTTAAATGAACCATGCAATGTCAGGAGGTTAAATGTCCATACAAGTCATGAAACTTATGAAAAATGGAATGAAACTCCTCATTCAAGCTTAGAAAACTATCTTCATTATTAGGACCTATTTTAACATTCTAAAACTAACTATGTATATGTATAATGATTATGATGAGAGAGAATTATTTTATACATGCCTCTCCATTCATTAGTTATAGTCCTACTCATCTAGAAACTCTTGGAAGGAAGCCATCACTGTTTGTAGTCCAAAAAATTCTTCCTTTATGCACCCTTCACACTTGGCCTCACATTTGGCTTCAGTTTATAATGAAAATATATGGGATGGAGTGAATTATGCCTTCAAATACCCTCCATTTCCTTAGAATCATTAGGAACACCTTAAAATCACCTCACTTTAAGATCTCTACCCTTCTCACTAACTTGTCCACTATGCCAATTTTGACTAGTTGAGATGAGAGATCTAATTTGGATATGAGTTTTTTAGTGGAATTAAATTATAATTAGTAGTTATTACAATTCTATATCTTTCATCCAAACTTTATTTCATCTTTTAGAACTTCCTAGAACCTGAAAAACACACAAAATGGTAAAAAATACCTTGTTTTTTACCTTGTCCATATAATTATGTATAGCTCAAATGTATGAGAGGAATCCTGCATGAGTCCTCTACAAGTTTCAATATCTTTCATGGTCAAAATATGTCATCTATATATCTTTCCAAGCTTGTTTTTTCCATCAGGACTTGACTGAGGGTTTAGTAGGGTTTTAAGTATTTTTTAATCTTAAGTATTGTTCATAAAGTTATGGAATTGAACTTGCTAAAAAATGCCACAAACCTGATGTTGAGGGACCCTAATAAACACTTAAAACTCCTTTTTTCCCCATGCAAACTCCTAGAGGATATGTGAATACTTGAAGTCACTCCATCGAGCTTGTTTCTACCTCTTTTGCATGGTTGGACTGTATTAGAGTTAGAATTAGCTTTCTTGTAAGTTCCTTTGCATACTAAAAGTTCAAACATGTCTATTTCCACCTCCTTAACATGTCTCAATCATCTATATAACCCACTAAGAGTTATAAATTAAGATGGACCCCTAATTGGCTTTAGATCCCTTGAATGCCTAATAGGCCTAACATGCACCCAAATAACTTTCACTAATTGGACTAATTTTCCATGTTTATTTTGGTTTCTTATGCATTTTCACACCTCATTTAATCTTATAAGGTCACCACACAACTTCTCAAGCACTTCTCTTCTTCCTTTTCTCTATTCACCAACTAGGCCTAGTGAAAGCTTGCCTATTTAGACTATGTGCAGGGGTATTTTGGTCATATTGAGAGGCCTAAGCTTGAATTAGTTCTCCTTGTCACATATTCTCCTTCCATAAACCTAAAAACATGTTTATATAGGTTTTATAAACCTTACATCAAGTTCTTTATCCCTTTTTGACCTCACTAGCTTGCTTTGATAAAACCTAATTTTCCTTGACTGGCTGACCTATGAGACAAAATAGTAAGGTATATCCCTATTTACCAAGTCAAAGAGAATATTTTTTGAGTTTTATAATGTCTTTATTAGGATTTTTACAAAGTGTTTTATATTTTTTTCCTTGATTTATGTGCCTAACCAGCTCAAAATGCCTAAAAAGGCCTCTAAAAAGCATGTTTTCTTGCATTTTTCTCAAATCCACCTAAGAGTGACCTCCCTAATATAAACCAATGCTCCTAATATCCTTAAACATGTTATTAATACTCAATTAATGTTTATTAATCCTTTAATTCATCTAAAACATCTCTCTTATTTAGATTCCTCATAGTCATCCATTAAGCAAAGAGGTTTCTTAGAGCAATTGTACAGACTGATGACTTTTGACCAAGTAGGGAAGGTAGATGATCATCTCGATAGAGTCTTGGTATTGTGAAACCACATTTTTATCTATCATGAACCACTTTTAATTTAATTTAACCCTCTCCTTCTCCTTAAACAATTTCATCTATTACTTTACCTTCATCAAGACTGCCCTTATTGTAGGTGCACACAGGGTTCCAAGAGGTTTGAGTAGGCCTTCTCCATTGTTTTTAGTTCATTAAGTTGATCATGATCCTCATATAGGTGGTCACTTACTTTTAACATAATTCCAACCTCTCATTTTCTTTTCATATGCACTTTTTGTTATAATTGAGTCCTCCAATGTCTTCTGACTAAGACACCTTGCCCTTAGACCCTATTGTAGGTGTGTACTAGCTCCTTGAGACTTGATTGTGATGTTTTAAAATCTCCTTTTAATACCCTAAGGTCACAAAGTATTTTTATTCATCTTGGATTCACCTTGGTATGGTCAAAATACTATCAAAACACATTTCTTGAGTCACTATTTGTTTGACTTATTGTAGGTGTCTATCTCCTTATGTGTGGACACTTGTAGGTGGCCATAATGCTTGAAAATCCATGTATGAACTTCCCTTGATGGCCTTCATTATATTTGCATATCATTTAACCATTTGAACCATCTTATTCATGAGTAAATACCTTATTTTCTCCTAAGATTTCAAATGTCATTCAAGCTTTCAAACCTGCAGATATTATTGTAGGATTTCAATGTCTTTTAGGGCAACTTTGATGTATTCAACCTCTACCTTGCATTGACCTACTCACTCCCATCTTTGGTAGAGGTCTTATCTACACTAGAGGATAAAATATTCACCTCTTTATATGATTTTAAATCCTTGGGAAACATGTAATGAGTGGTCCACAAAAACCCCCTAGAGCTCTATTTTGACATTTTAGGGAAAGTTTTCCAGAATTTAATATCTTGCTTCACCATAGTAATCTACATCTTATTTTGCCTCATTGACACTTTAAAAAGTCTACAAGGGTCAAGTCACATGTTAGGATCCAAAATTATGATTCTTTCATGTTTCAAATATTCACACAAGAATCATCAAGGCTCTGCTCATAAACCTGTAGATGAACATATCAAACACAGGCAGTAAAGTTTCTTTAGTTGTCATGGAATGAGTAGTATGCATTTTCATTTGATTTCAATGGTCCAAGGCTTCCCTAAATACCCTTAAATTAAATTTTCACATTTCAAAAATATTGGAACAAATACTAAGGCTTTGATGATGTCATCATGAGATGCCTACATGTGAAAATGAATTGAATGTGGATAGTGAATGTGGAAAAGAGCAACAAGGTGGACAAAAGACTTCATGGGAAGCTCAAACCTATTTTCAACCTTCCACATTCATTATTAACAACAAGTACATCTTGATATAAGCTTCAAACATTCCTTTCAATGTGAAAATCACCTACATATATATGGAATAGAGCAAGCAGAGGCATCTCATGATTGTTTAAGCATGGAGAATGAGCATGTGATCAAACTTGCACTTTCCCAAACATCTGAATGAGCTCTCTTCAACTCCTAATGGCTTGGAAAACTGACCCACCATGAATAAAACTCTAAGAACAATATGGATAAGCCCATACATGTGACTACAATTGAATTTAGGCATGGAGTTGACTATGAGAGATAACAAGACTACAAGCTACCCAAAATATGATATGGTGAAACCAAAACATGTAAGGAGGTAGTCATATGACCTTGATACCTTTGTAACATCATTTATAAACTAATGCTAAAGATACACAATGATTAACTATTTTGATGTTGATAATTTTCTAAATATGGAAAATTGTTATTTTTGGAAAACACTAGAAAGAGATATACTTAGCTTGCACACAAGTTTATTTTGACTATTCTAACTGACTGACAATGAGAATCATAATAAGAGGTAACTATATAGTCTTAGGATTAGTATTAAGAATAAAAACATAATTTAGATGTAGACACTTTATTTATGAGACCTCTAAAGGAAACTAACCTTCTACAACAAGAATTTTGATTAAGACTACACATGGTGGCACCTTCCTGTAGCATGGACTAACTTAATCATCAAAACATTATGAAACATGAAAATAAGAATGGATACAATTTAATAATGTATAAAAAATCCTCTAGAGACAAAATCACTAACTAGTTTGTACATATTTGACCAAAATGGAACAAAACCTATAGGGTGCATGAAACAGATTATAGAAAAGTATAGTCAACTTCTAAAGGATGATTCATAAAGCAAATTTGATCAATCCTTTCAATATTTATATGAAAATTAAGGTATCTAATTGTAATATCACCTCCCAAAATCATTTTCTCTAAATCCTCTTCAATTGTTTGTACTAAACATAAATCTGCAAGTCACTTCTATATGTCTAAGAAAGTAAGAAAAGATCATAATGGTTTTGGCTTTAAATTTGAAATTATAGATCAAAAAAACATTTATATGAGTTTTAAGAAGGTTAATATTCCTTCCATGATCTTTTCCCATGTGGCACACCTCTGTATGGGATGTACAAGTGCAAAATGCTCCCTTTTTCAATTAGATTGTTGAATTTTAGTTAAACCACCTAAAATATTATGATGTAATTGGCATCCCTAATAGTTAAACTAACTTATTGGATGCTTATAAGGAAAAAATGACACTTGGTTACCTTGGGAACCATGCCACTTGCATTAATGACACTTAAAAGACATTAAATGACCTAAAATGACACATA
The DNA here is from genome assembly GCA_037957365.1 of Torreya grandis. Taxonomy (NCBI): domain Eukaryota; kingdom Viridiplantae; phylum Streptophyta; class Pinopsida; order Cupressales; family Taxaceae; genus Torreya; species Torreya grandis. Next base: position 1,361,822 of record JARHVA010002883.1, on the reverse strand, counting down.
AGCTAATATAACCATGACTAAGACTAGAAATGCATTAGATAACATCAATTGAACCATAATATAGCTTATGAAAAAGATTTAAACCCATAAATATCTAAAACCCCAAGTTTTTTACCAATAGGGGTCCAAGTTTGACCTAAAGTCAAAATTGGTCAACAAAATGGTGACTCATAGGGGTAATATATTGAAGACAACTAGAAATGAATTTCCTAAACACACACAAAACAACCACAACACACCAAATAAACACAAGACAAATAAAGACACAAACAAGACTCACACATATGCATAAGCATGTTAGGTTTTGCAGCTAAAAGCTTCACTGATGCAGACATTGGAGGAGGTTGCTGAAGTGTCACAGACACTAGCGTCAATCAGGCCAACCGACGTCGGTAGGATTAGACAGGAAGAGCAACCGACATCGGTCAGGGATCGGCCAGTGTCAGTCACCTCCAGGCAAACAGGGACCGACATCAGTCACCTATGTGGTTTAGAACTATGAGTGTTATGGACAGTTTTTTAATGAACCGAGTGTTTGCATGTTAAGAGCCAATTTTAGACTCAAAGCTGCGGATCTAATTATTGTAATTAGGTGTCTAATTATTGTTTACATGAGATCTATATAATAGACTCATGGGATATATTGTAATTTGTTCTAGTTTGAGTTGAGCAAAGTTAGCTCCTTCTGTGTGTGAAGTGAGCAAGGGTGTTCCTCCTAGTTTCACAGGGGTGCCGAATGTGTATGATCAGGTTGGTCTACAGGTGTGCTAGATCAGGGAGAAGATCCACCAGGGTACTAGTTTGGAGAATCATAAGGACTTGATGAGGCAAGGACAAGGGTTCTTTAGGGTGTAGAGATATCTACATGGTAATAGGTGTGTGTGCGAGGTCAAAGGAGATCTATAGGTGGCAGCAGAATCAAAGGTGGCAGCAACACATCTGAGAGCAAGAGAGGAAGGCAAGGCAGTTTCTTCCATAAGTAAGATCATTTGGGTTGTAGGTTGTTGCAGTTCTTGGGAGATCTAATTGAAGTATGATTGTGTACTTGGAGTGCGTGGAGCTCTTGTGGAGTGTGTGGAGCACTGGTGTACTGGTAATAGTGGATACTGATTGGTTGGAGGTGAACACCAACTCTGCGTTTGAGTTGTGTGTTGGGACCGTAAGAGAGAGAGCTTTGAGGAAAGAATTACTATACACTTGAGGTGTGGGAAGCCTCTGAGGGGTGTGAAGAAGAAGTGGCATCTTCTTTATTGTATTCTTTTTTGGATGAGTATTAATACAAGTTGTGTATTGTCTCTCATATTCTGTGGTGTTTCTAGTTTCTAGCTACTTGTTACTTCTGGTTAATTCTGCATCTTAAGTTGCTTTTATGTGGTAATCAATTGTGCTTCCACGGGTTCCTAACAAAGCACTTAGGGAAAATAAAGAAAACAACAAACTATGTACAAGGACATCGGAGCCCCTTAGTATCAATATTTGAGATATATCCCATTTATTGGGATATGAAGCTCCTCTTCATCCAATTTTGAGAGTTGGAAAGCATTGTATTGCTTGAATTAGGTGATAACATAAGGGCCACTCCAAAAAGTATCAAACTTTATGTGTTTTCCAAGTTTAACCCTATCTTCATCCTATTGTCCCCCAAAAATATCACTCATTTTTGGGACAACATATGAATATTTTGGTCCTGCGTAACCAAAATTGTCTTCCCCCTTTTCAAATTTTGCTCTGATCCTTCAAATTATTCATTATTTGAGCTTTTTCAATAAAGGGACTAGCGGGTTCATTGGGTTCAAAGTTCAATATCAGTGCCAATGGTTCAACGCCTGATTGGTTCAATGCACCGGGTTCAAAGGTTCAAAGACTGCCTCAGTTATGAAGAGAAATGTGCACGACAAAAGGAGTTCACCAGAATGTGCCAAGTGTCATTAGTGGAGCCCCATTATGCTTTGTTTCTGAGAAATGGTAGAAGCTGCCATGTGTCCTTGGTGAGATCAGTGGAGGTCGACAAGTGGAAATCACAGTGGGCATCACTATGTTTTTCCTAAGAGCAGTGCACCGTGCCTCGTGTCCCCTCCAAAGCTCAATAGAAGCCTCTAAGTGTCAATATCTGTATCCTCTTCCCTTAGCTTCCTTATTTTGAGCAAAGCCCATGGTGGGCCTAGGGATGAGTGACTAAATGAAGTGAAAAGCACCAAGTGTCTGCATCCGTGCAACTAACAAGTGTATTCAGACCATGCCACGTGCCCCTTACAGAGATCAACAGAGGCTAACAAGTGTCATCATCTATGTGATTACTAAAGTGGGTCCTGACTATTTCCATAAGTGCTTCTAGAGTTTGATGGAAGACTCCACGTGTCTTCCCCTGCCAGAATCTCAAAGGTTTCTAAGAGCTCCTCTAAATTAGATGGATGCTTCCACCTATCCTTGACTATTCCTGTAGAAGGCGCCATGTGTCAGGAGAAGGGGCACTCACAATGCAAAAGCACATATAGAGGCAATTTCCCATCAGGAAAGGTTTGAACCTCAGAGGGCTATGAAAGCTGTCAAGTGTTGCGAGCTGAGACACAGTTTTGAATGAGGTTTCATAGTGCAGAACCTACTGTGTATCCCGACCCAATACAGCAAAAGCTACCACGTGTCTACATTTGCGCCCCCCTTAGCTACTAACATGTTTAAAGGCTTATTTTGATAAGCTTATTTCAAAGCTACGGATGCCACCACATGTCCTCACCTGTGTCATAGTGAAAAGAAACCATGGCAAGAGAGAAAGACACGAGAGAGTTGTTGGGAAGAATGACGGGCACACAAATGTCAAAATTGTCTCAACGAAGTGTCCGTTGATTTTAGCAGACTTAAAGCATGGACCTGAATGCATTCAAAAGACTCTAAGGCTAGGACCAAGAGAACGAAGAGACAAAGAGGGAAACTCTATGGGAGTTCATTCCAGTAGGTGAAACAGTTCACCGAGTAGATATTTCAGGCCTACAAACATTGAAAGTGCCATCTATCTGTCCCTTGTGAGGTACAGGTAGAGTAGATAGTTATGCAGCTAAGCAGGTGAATGAATGAGTGATTTGGGCTAAGGAAGAGGCACTAGATATGAATCAACATGCCATAGTTAAGGCAGCCACCCTACTCTAGCATGGCCCTTCCTGACAAGACCAAGAATGCATCCAAGGCATTGAATGTGCCGAATGGGTCACTTCATTGGGAGAAAGTGCCGAGCCTCCCTTAGGCCTCTATATAATGTAAACTCTTTCATTGTTTCAAGGGAGATCTTCCCCTTACTAAGAAGCAAAACTCTACCCAAATTGAAAAAATTATTGAGACTTTGAGCTCAGATTGCAATTCATATTTCTTTGATTAAATGAGAAAGCAAGTTACTTGCAAACTTTGTGTTGTTATAGCTTGTGCTACTTTAGGAGATTGTTCTTATGTCTGTCTTCTGAAAGCATTCTTTTTTATTTGATTTAACAAGTGAAACTAGTGGAGGTAAGCTAGAAGGTGTCCTGAAGGCTCACTGTGGAGAGACTTTGTACCCCCATAAGTGCCTTCAGTGTGTTTGCATTTTCCTTTCCTATGTAAAGAGCCTTGGGACAACTTTGTGCCCCCATTGTTCTTCATGTCTTTCTCTCTCGGGTTCTTGGTCACTCAGCACCCCTGTTAATCATTACTTGCTACCAGAAAGAGTCCTATTGTTTGCAAGAATAAGCACTTCTGAAAGAAGAGAAGTGCCTTATGTTGCCTCACAAGGATTTCTACTATTTAGGAAGGAATATGGCTCTTGGCTGAAAGTTGCTTCTGAAAGAAGAGAAGCACCTTTCCCATCACCCAGTATTTCTCCTCTGTTTGTTAGCATCATCTCTAAAAGAAGAGAGATGGATGGTTTGTCCTACCCCTGTGTCTTATTTTCTGGATATATATATAGTATATAGCCTCCTGCATCTCTTGCATATCTATAGGGAACCTCCCCTTGATGAGAGGAGAGATTTGTCTCTAGCTGATGTAGTAAAGCTACACACCTAGCTGATTGATCTTCCTATGTTGTGGTGATAGGAACTATTTTGGTCACTAGTTAGCTGGCCGACAAAATATTCACCCAACAGTTTTTGGTGACTCCACTGGGGACTTAAACAAGCAGTCCCTACCCTTATCCATTATAGATTCTGGTGACTCCCATCTGGGTCTTACCCACTATCATTAGCCTTACCATCCTCCATTTCCATTATATTATCTGGTCTGCAAAACTAGAGCTGCTAGGAAAGAAAGCATAGTTTGAAGCCTCAAGCTTTAAGCTGAAGCAGGGCCAGTTTCTTTTCCATTTTTGTTCTATAATCTAGCAACTCCACTCAGATGTGTTATCCCTATTTTTCAAAATCATGGCAGTTCGAGGCCCCTGGGGTAACTCTTTTGGCCCACTTAATCTAACTCCACCCCTGCATGAGCTACCACTCAGTTCAAGAAAGAATTTCCCCAAATTCTTTGGTGATGGAAGAGTCCACCCTGATGAACACATTGTAGCCTTCACCATAGTCTATGGTGTATAGGGGTGGAATTTGAAGATGTAGCAGTTAGGTTGTTTGTGGAGACACTACAAGGTGCTACTGCAGACTGGTTTTACCATTTATAGACTAGATCAGTGACTGGCTGGGACACTATCAAAGCCAAGTTCAAAGCAAGTTTTAAACCAGTAGAAGATGCACATGCCTTGCTGGCCCAGCTCACGCAAATGAAGAAGGAGCCTCATGAGCCTATGAGGGATTTCATTGCAAGGTTTCACAAGCTGAGGAATCAGATTCCTATCATTGCTTAGCCAACACCTGAAAACCTAAAGTGCTTATTCATCAACTCACAATTACCTGAAGTGAGTTTTTTACTAAGGCAGGCTGGCCAGATAGACCTTGCTGAAGCTCAGGACTTGGCTACTGAGGTAGAAGATGACCTTATCTTGGATAGAAAGATAAGAAGGGATTTAAATAGAGGTGCATCTTCCTCATCTTTCGATAACTCACTTGCAGCCACCACTGATCCAATGGTGCAAAAGCTAGCAAATGAAGTGCTAGCCCTCAAAAGACAAATGGCATAAGGGATGTCATCTGCTCCTTCATACAGAGATGTACCAAGGAGGACATTCCCTAATTAGGCACATCAAGGGAAACCCAATCATCTTCCTCCCCCACCAAGGAACCTTGCCATTGAAGCACCTCTAGCCAACTCAGTAGTTGGATATTTGGAAACAGAGCATGATTTCTCTTTCCAACCTAAGTTTAATCAAGAAAATGATGCTAACCTCTTCAGGGAGGATCAAGAAGAGTCAGCTAGCAACTCCTACATTGGTTTCCTGAGTTACCAGGATGAACCTAGAAGTAAAGGTGAAGTAGCTAAGGGATCATGCGCAGTGTTCATCGAGTCTAAGAACCAATCAGCCCAGTAAGCTGATAAGGAAAAAATAGAGAAGCGACCTCAACTAGCAATTTCAATTGCTGAATGGAGAACCCCTCTCCCTTTCCAGTCAAAGGACCTGGTGATTGCCAAAGAAGTAAGTAAATCAAATAGTTCTGCAACTTCTACTTCAATTTCGTAGTCCAGTCCTCTCACCCCTCCCAAAAACCAAAAGGATGAACTCCCATCCTCTGTTTCTAGTCTAATTCAGTCATTTGACATAACTGATCATGTCAAAGAGACCAAAAGTCAAATGACTAAATTTGAAGTCCTACGGTCCAACCCTGATCAGTTAGACAAGTTGGTACAAAATATCAAGACCCAAACGTTGGCCCCTGAAGCTCAAATTTTGTTTGAGTTTTTAGGTAGGGGTGATTACTTCTTGACCATGGAGGATGTCCATGTTCCTAGAGATGAAACTCTGGTAGGTGGTGATCCAGGAATTGATTCAAACCAGACATCAGAAGGATTGGTAGGGCGCAATACAAATGAAAAAGGGTCTTCCATCTCTAATGAAGAGATATCTGAGAGAAGATCCATTTATGGTGATGTTTGGATCTGGGAAATGGATGGCAGCAATTCCTCTACACGTGTTGGGGCCAAGTTGGTGATGATATCTCCTAAGGGGGATATTCTTCCCTCTTTACACGAGTTGCAATTCAACAACACCAACAACACTGTCAGGTATGAGTCTCTGTTACTCAAATGGGGAGTTACTCGAGACAAAGGAGATGCCAAGCCAGTGGTCTGCCAGGCATCTAAAGGGGACAATCAAGACATGTGCTAGACTGAACTATCAGAACAACAAATTATGGTAATAGGCTAGGCTGTTGCCCATCAGAATCAAAAAAAGGGACTCTGCAGGAGAACCAAGATTCATGTTTCTTAGACTAGAAAGCAAGTCTTGCCAAGGGGCAGCAAGAGAAGAGAACCAAGAGGAAGACACATGAGATTGGATTCTTGGTGGAGAGTTCCATTCTCCCATCACCGATTCTAGGGGGAAAATGGCTTCTTGCTGGTTTATCAAGACAGAAGGCCATTTTCACTACCTCTTAAAGGGCAGCATCTGAGGTACTTCAATTCTTGAAGTACCAAATAAAATCACCTGTACATTTGTATATTTGTAAAGTCTTTGTTCTATTTTGTGCTTTTCATTTTTGTTTTTTTCGCCTTTATTTTTGGGTAGCATGACTCTGTAGCCCAATGGCACGCTTCAAGGCACTGGAGATTCTGGTTTCTACTCCCCTTAGCTATTTTGAGTTGTCATCTAAAGGAAGTTCCCCAACTGGAGCCAGCTATTGTCCCCCAAAAATATCACTCATTTTTGGGACAACATATGACTATTTTGGTCCTGCATAACCAAAATTGTCTTCCCCCTTTTCAAATTTTGCTCTGAGCCTTCAAATTCTTCATTATTTGAGCTTTTTCAGTAAAGGGACTAGTGGGTTTAGTGGGTTTAAAGTTTAATATCAGTGCCAATGGTTCAATGCCTGATTGATTCAATGCATCGAGTTTAAAGGTTCAAATACTGCCTCAGTTATGAAGAGAAATGTGTGCGACAGAAGGAGTTCATCGAAACGTGCCAAGTGTCATCAGTGGAGCCCCATTATGCTTTGTTTTTGAGAAATGGCAGAAGCTACCACGTGTCCTTGGTGAGATCAACGGAGGCCGACAAGTGGCAATCATGGAGGGCATCACTATGTTTTTCCTAAGAGCAGCGCACCATGCCCCGTGTCCCCTCCAAAGCTTAGTAGAAGCCTCTAAGTGTCAATATCTATAGCCTCTTCCCTTAGCTTACCTATTTCGAGCAAAGCCCATGGTGGGCCCAGGGATGAGTGACTAAATGAAGCAAAAAGTGCCAAGTGTCTGTATCTACTTGACTAACAAGTGTATTCAGACAATGCCACATGCCCCTTGCAGAGATCAGCAGAGGTCAACAAGTGTCATCATCTGCATGATTACTAAAGTGGGTCTCAGCTATTTTTATAATTGTTTCTAGAGTTAGATGGAAGACTACATGTGTCTTCCCCCACCAGAATCTCAAAGGTTTCTAAGAGCTCCTCTGAATTAGATGGATGCTTCCACCTATCCTCGACTATTCCTGCGAAAGGTGCCATGTGTCAGGAGAAGGGGGCACTCATAATGCAAAAGCACATATAGAGGCAAGTTCCCTTCAGGAAAGGTTTGAACCTCAGAGGGTTGTGGAAGCTACCAAGTGTCATGAGCCAAGACATAGTTTTGAATGAGGCTTCATAGTGTGGAACCTACTGCGTATCCCAATCCAATGCAGTAGAAGCTACCACGTGTCTGCATCTGCACCCCCCTCAGCCGCTAAAATGTTTAAAGGCTTATTTTGATAAGCCTATTTCAAAGCTATGGATGCTTCCATGTGTCCTCACCTGTGTCACAGTGAAAAGTGACCATGGCAAGAGAGAAAGACACGAGAGAGTTGCTGGGAAGAATGACGGGCCCGCAAATGTCAAAATTGTCTCAACAAAGTGTCTATTGATTTTAGCAGACTTAAAGCATAGACCCAATTGCATTCAAAAGACTCTAAGGCTAGAACCAAGAGAAGGAAGAGACAAAGAGGGAAACTCTATGGGAGTTCATTCCAGTAGGTGAAATAGTTCACTAGCTAGATATTTTGGGCCTGCAAACATTGAAAGTGCCATCTGTCTGTCCCTTATGAGGTACAGGCAGAGTAGACAGTTGCATGGCTAAGTAGGTGAACAAATGAGTGATTTGGGCTAAGGAGGAGGCACTAGAGATGAATCAACATGCCACACTTAAGGCAACCACCCTATTCTAGCATGGCCCTTCCTGACAAGACCAAGAATGCATCCAAGGCATTAAATGCACTGAATGGGTCACTTCATTGGGAAAAAGTGCCGAGCCTCCCTCAGGCCTCTATATAATGTAAACTCTTTCATTGTTTCAAGGGAGATCTTCCCCTTAACAAGAAGTGAAACTCTGCCCAAATTGAAAGGCATTACTGAAACTTTGAGCTCAGATTGTAATTCATATTTCTTTGATTAAATGAGAAAGCAAGTTACTTGCAGACTTTGTGATGTTATATCTTGTGCTACTTTAGGAGATTGTTCTTATGTCTGTCTTTTGAAAGCATTCAAGTTTATTTGATTTAACAAGCGAAACTAGTGGAGGTGAGCTGAAAGGTGTTCTGAAGGCTCACTGTGGAGAGACTTTGTGCCCCCATAAGTACCTTCAGTGTGTTTTCATTTTCCTTTCCTATGTAAAGAGCCTTGGGATGACTTTGTGCCCCCATTGTTCTTTGTGTCTTTCTCTCTTGAGTTGCTAGTCTCTCAGCACCCCTATTACCGATTACTTGCTACCAGAAAGAGTCCTGCTATTTGCAAGAACAAGCACTTCTGAAAGAAGAGAAGTGCCTTTTGTTGCCTCACCAAGATTTCTGCTATTTAGGAAGGAATCTGGCTCTTGGCTGAAAGTTGCTTCTGAAAGAAGAGAAGCACCTTTCCCATTACCCAGTATTTCTCCTATGTTTGTCAGCATCATCTCTGAAAGAAGAGAGATGGATGGTTTGTCCTACCCCTATCTTATTTTCTACATATATATATATATATAGTATATATCCTCCTACAACTCCTGCATATATATAGGGAACCTCCCCTTAATGAGAGGAGAGATTTGTCTCTGGTTGATGTAGTAAAGCTGCACACTTGGCTAACTGATCTTCCTATGCTGTGGTGATAGGAACTATTTTGGTCACCAGTTAGCTGGCTGATAAAATATTCACCCAACACATCCCACTTTAGAACAATGTCTCCCTCTTAGAAACTTTTTGGCATGGATTTCTTGTCAAATTATCTCTTTTTTTATCTTGGTGAGCTCTCATAGTCTGCATAACTCGATATCTTGCCTCTTCAAGATCCATCAACTCACACAACCTAACTTCCATGCTTTCATTTTCCATCAACTCTAGCTAATAAGTGAGATCCAAGGCTAGTAACTCAAGTTAAATAGGCAGACTATCCTCTCTCCCATAAACAAGTGTATATGGTTAGTTTCTAATTGCTCTCTTGGGGGTGATCTTATCAGCCCAAAGAGTTGTATTCAACATGAAATGTCAAGTCTTTTAGTTTTACTCCATTATCCTCTTTATGATCCTAATTATATTTTTATTGGTGGACTCAACTAGTCCATTCCTTTGTGGATAATAGTTGGAATAATTACTAAGATAGATGTCATGTTTCAAATCTCATTCACTTGTCTTCATTCTAAGGAAAGCCAATGCATTGTCTGAAATTATTGTTGAAGGAGCCCTAAACCTTGTCATTACGCCTTCATAAAAGTTTAGAACTAAACTTTCATTTGCTTACTTGAGAGCAATAGCCTCCACCCATATTATAAAGTAATTTGTAGTAGTCAATACCCAATTGTGGCCAAAACTAGAAGGTGGGTTGATTAGGCCTATGAAATCTAGACCCCATTGCATAAAGGGTTGATCAACTTGTATTGGATGAAGAGGCAAGGCTGCAAGATTTTTCTTACCATTAAAGAGAGATCATTTTTTACACTTCCTTACCCAATCATGGGTGTCTTTGAACAAACTAGGCCAAAAATATATAGCTCTCATTATCTTAGTAGTTGTGGTTCTTAGAGCAAAGTGATCACCAGTTGGTCTATCATGAAACTCAAGCAATATTTTCTTAACCTAATCTGATTCAATATGTCTCAATATCACACCTAATAAGTCCTTCCCAAACAACACTCCATTAATAAGTACATAAGGAATAGATTTTAATATGAAGTACCTTCTTTTATCTCTATCTAGGCCTTGTGGACACTCATTGGTTTGAAGAAAATGGATCATATCGTGTGTCCAACTCCTCATTTATGAAGATGTAACTATCATAGGATCATCATAAAGAGATTTTAAAAACCTCCTTTTGTTCCTTCAAATCTGAAGCAAGGTGCTCACATAACCCCTTTCCTTTCACTAGCTTTGTTGTCTTGATTTTTGCATCATAGTTATTCACTTTTGTGATCCAACCAACCCTTTTTTCATTTAAATATCTGCTCAAAAGTAAGTATTTGACACTAAGATGAGGTACCAATATGTGAATCCTATTCTGAGATAACATATTCCTAAACTTCTTTATACTTTTCACAACTGAAAGTACTTGCTTCTCAACATAGGTGTATCTTACCTCATATCCCTTCAATCCTTGAATAAAAAAGGCAATAGGTTGCTCCAAGTTTTCTTCATTTAATTGAGTGAGCATGGCAGAAATTACCTCATCATTTCTAAAGGTATACAATTTTAATTCTTTTGAGAAATTAGGACTTGCAAGAGTTGGAGCTTGGGAAATATCTTGTTTAATCTCTTCAACACTCTCCTTCCTTCTTCTTGTCCAAGTGAACACTTCATATTTCCTTAACATGGAAGTTAGAGGCTTGACTAAATTATCAAAATCAAGAATAAATCTCCTTATGAAATTTATTTTTATAAAGAAACTTTTCAAATCTTTCTTGTGTTTGGGTAAAGCCAATGCCAAGATTGCACTCACCCTTTCAGGATCTATAGATATGCCCTTCTTTGAGACAATATGTCCTAAAATGTTTCCTTCAAGGATAGAAAACACACATTTATTTGGGTTAATAAAGATTTCAAACTCTCTACATCTCTCAAAAATTTGCCTAAGGTGATTCAAATGATCTTTTACATCCTTAGAAAATACTATGATATCATCAATATACACTAATATAATGTCATTCATTAGACCTTAAAAAGCCATATCCATTGCACGTTGAAATGTAGTTCTAGCATTAGACAAGCCAAAATGCATTTTCCTATAATCATATATAACCCATTTAGTAGTAAATGTTGTCTTATATTGGTTACCTTCCTTTACCAAAATCTGATTATACCTAGAATATCCATCAAAGAGAGAAAACCTTTCACTACCTGCCACAACTTGTAAAATCTGCTCCATGGAAGGAAGAGGATAATGGTCCTTCAAATAAACTCTATTCAAGTCCCTAAAATCAACACATAACCTGATTTCCCCATTCTTTTTCCTTATAGTGACTAAGTTTGCCAACCAAGATGAATGCTTAATAGGAAAAATGATCTTAGACTCAATCAACTTTATAAGTTCCTTTCTCATGAGAAGCTCAATCTTAGGATTGATTAGACTTTGTCTTTACTTAAAAGGCTTAGAATTTTCATCTATCTCTATGGCATGTTGAGATAAGTTTGTATCAAATCCCTTTAAAACATTATATTCCCATGCAAAGACATCAAAAAATTCCTTGCATAACTCAATGAAAGCATGTTTCTCTTCACTAGTACATACCTTCCCAAGAGCAAGCAACTTATCTTTGAAGATTTGTACTATCTCATAGTTTTCTTGCTTATCATACATGCTTACCTTCTCTTTCATCAATTGATCATCATCATCGAATATATTCTCAAGTGTGACTAAGACTTTAGGGAGCTTATTTATTTCAATTGTACAATCTACCTTCCATATTTCTATTGTAGTTTGGATTGATTCTTTGAAGAAAAATCAACCTCCTCTTGTAGGAAAAGTTCTATTTATTGGTCATTACCAAACACTTTCCAATTAGTGACATTATTAGGTATAGAGGGCCTTACAATCACTTTGAGATGTGGCTAGTTCTTATCTTCTCTTATCCCCTTTGGAACATCAAATTGAGCTCCAATTGTTGCCAACCTATCAGCATGTTTTTTATCTTATATTAGGATAAACTAGATGTTTAAGGCTTGAAAATCCTCCAAAATATCCCACACTCTATGATTATAGTACTTAAGAAAAGAGTTCTTTGTCACATTTTGGCCTCTTACTTGATTCACAACAACTCACTAACACCATACACTTGTAATTCTTTCACACCTCTTTTCCTAGCCCACTCAAAGCCATGATTAAGGGCCTCATATTCTACCATATTACAATTACAAGAGAAGTTAAATCTAAAAGTGGAATAGTACCTTTCATTGGATGGTGAAACCAACATTGCTCCACCACCTACCCTAATTTTGCTTCTAGATCCATCAAAGAATAACTACCATAAACCATCCATGTTTTCACTTGGCTTCATCAATTTTGGCAAGAAAGAGTCCTCATGAATGCAATACACTCAAATACCATCCTCCTCTATGAATTTATAAGGATCATGCTCATAATGCTCAGTTCCACATTCATCTAGATATAAATTAGAAACTCCTTCAAGAGAAGTTGGAGATTGGTCCATATGAATTTCTTCCTCATCAAGAATTGCATAATTGACATTTGTAACTTTAGGCATGTAGGGTTCTAGATGATTTTGATGAATAGGCTCTGATTCAATCTTCACCTTAGTGCCATATTTTGTCTTAAAACCCATATAGGACCGATTGGCTTCCAAGTATCCACCTATCTTGGTTGTAAACTCTCTTGACAAACAAAGAGCAAAATATGGAGGTAAATTTGCCACAACCACATCATGAGGGATAAAAAAAGTAGTACAATAATGTAAAATCATATTAAAATCTTTAAATACTCCCAAGGTCCTTACGAGTGACCCATCTAATTGTAGAACTCTTTTAGCCATTGATTCATACGTGAGGCCTAGTTTATTCAATATTGACTTTAGCATAACTGAAGTACTAGCCCCACTATCTATGATGCAATTTTGAACTAAGAAATCACTAATGATCAAGGATAAATAAAAAGGAGGAGTTTTATCATTTTTCTTTACTTATCTATCAATGGGCTAAGTTTCATTCACCAAAACAACATTCTCACTCCTCACTGATCTAACTTGCTTACCTTGTCCTTGCAATTCCTTTTGAAGCATATCTTTTTGTCTTAGTATTGTCAATGAATCCCATAAGGAAATATTCATATGTAACTATTGAAAATTTTGACCCTACAAGTCAAAATTGCAACCTCTACCTTTTGAAACTTTTTATTTCATCTTGTGAATCAGTTTTGGGTCCTGAATAGTCTAAAGGAATTGTTCAAGTCTGCATGATCTCTTTCTTTCGAGAGAAATGTCCAAACAAAAATCCTAAAGGGCATCCTCAAAATCAAGGCCATTTCTTTCAAAAATTCTAAAGGGAAATTACAAGAGTCCCAAAGGGTATGTGCCCTTTGAGAAATTCACTCCCAAAAGGCCGAAGGACCATTTGCAAAAATCTAAAGGGTCAATTCCATAAAAAAAGTGGACCATTTAAGAAAGTATAAAGGGCAAGTGGACAGATACATTTTTGTTGAAGGGTAGTTTAGAAAGGACATGAGGTCCATTACAGAAAACCCAAAGGGCACCTTCCCTTTGGGAAAGTCCATTGTCAAAATTGAAGGGTCACTTTGCAGAAGCTCAAAGGGCATTTTTGAAAGTTAAAGGGTAACAAGGAAAGGAAAGACACAACCATTCCTTCAAAAAATTTGTTCGAAGGAAAAAAAGGCCACGACAAGAAGTCTAAAAGAATTCTTTCATACAAATTGTCCTAAAGAATTATTTCAAGAATATTTATCCAAAGAAAAGAAAGACACATGGTTTCCTTTAGACTTTTTGTCCAAAGGAAATAGACAAAAATGATTCAAAAAACTTGTTCACGAGAAAAAGACCATTCAAAAAATTTTGAAGGGTGTCTGCCCTTCAGGAAAGTTCAAAACAAGAAATCCTAAGGATTATTAGCCCTTCAAAAAAGGACTTAGCAAAAAGGTCGAAGGTCCACTTGGAAATCCAAAGGGTCATTTAGCCCTTCAGAAAAGGACATTTCAAAAAGCCTGAAGGGCATTCTCAAAAAGATGAAAGGACATTTTAAAATCCCGAAGAGTAATTCAAAAGAAGGAATTCCTTCATAATTTTTGTCTGAATGAAGTTTAAAAAGAAAAGGACCATTGTCATAAGCCCGAAAGATAGATTTCCTTCAAAAAATGTGTTTGAAGGAAATGGACTTAACGAAATAGCTAAAGGAGATGAATAGACAATTCCTATAGATAATTTGTCTATGGGAAAATGATAAAGTGACAAAAGACAAAAATCTTGAAGATATGATTCCTTTGGAATTTTTGTATGAGGGAGTTGTTCAAACCAAAGGAAATAAATAAGCTACAAAAAATAAGTCTAAAGGAAATGAGCAGGAAAGAATAATCCCAAGACAATTACAAAGGGATAAAACAAATAAATGATGGAGAAATACATGCATAGAAATGAAGAGCTAGAAATCAAAATGCAAGAGATTTTAACAACCAATAAATAGATTAACGCATTCTATAGAATTTAAAGTGGCCCAAAATAGGATTAGACACATCCAAGATGTGTAAACATTTCAAACATGACACCTTCAGTTTTAAAATGGAGACTCATTTGCATGAAGGACTCAAGGAATTTAACATTGGAGAGCTTAACATAGATTTCATGCATACACTCTTTTTAATTCTAGCCTTTTAAATATTTTTAGCAGTTAAAACAGAGTTCTAAATTTAGTTTTGACATTGATTTCATGCAAAAAAGAGTCTTTCAAATGTTCCAGTAGCTCATGAGGAGTTCCATATTTGGAGATTGGTGTAGCATCATGCATGTTGGAAGTTTTGACTCAAGCTTGGGCTCACCGTCCATTTTCAATGCTAAAGAGATTTCATGCAATGCATAAGACAAAAAAAGATTTTATTTAAAGGCTAAAATAACATAAGTTGGATTGAGTTGACCTCTTATTCTATTTTCAATGCCAATCTCTTAGCTGTTAGATACTTTTCTATATAAGTTAGCTTTTCAGCCTTGAATTGTATCCCTCTTTTGGCAAGATCAAATTCTACCAAAGACTAAGTTTGTTGCCTTTTTTCATATTAATAGGACTATTTTTATTTTTTTAAATGTTGGTATAGTGTATTCATGTCAGTGATTTGCATAAGTGATAAAATTTCTCTTCCTTGTCAAGTCTTGATTCTTACCTAACAGCATAGTTGATCAGTTCTATGTTTGATGTCTCTTGACTGAGTTTATAGTGGATATAAGTGAATGGTTAGTCGCTTAAATCAAGCCTATTATTTCATTTCCCTTAAGATTGAATCACTAGATAAAACCTTTTCATGAAATACTTATACATATTGGTCAATTGGAGTTGAAAGTTCAACCCTTTTCTTGTCTAAATCAATGTTCTTAGGATCTCAAATTGAGTGGATCAATCAAAAATATAGGTGTATCACCATCATTAGATAGGATTTTCCTTCAAGTTTCCTTTTCTCTTTTTCCAATCAATTCATAGTATAGAGCAAATATCCTAATTGATACACCAAAGGGAGCTATCCCTTAAAATCTAGAGATTCAATCCACTTATTAGGTCACCCATAGCTTAGGATTGTTTCCATGTTTCAACAGACTGTGAAGGCCTAAAACTACCTTCACATGGGTGTAAGTCTGATTGATAATAGTTTTTGGCATGCCTAGTGGGACCACAAATAAATTCTTTACATATCTAAAGAAGTTTTGTAACAATAGAAGATATTCATCAGCATCCAATTGCAAAGCTCATAGCATCATTCAAGCAATGCATTCATGCCAAAGGTTGCCATAAGGTCAGCAAGTAAAGGTATTCCTTTTGAATTTATATCTTATAAGATATCAAGGTTTAGGAGGGAAAAACCATATCCTTAAAATCAATATTTGCCTCCTAGTTATCCTACTATTCTAACCATTACAAACCCCACTATCCAAATGGCCATCAGAAATCAAGTATTTTCTCCATTCAATAAAGTTATCCCACTGAATTTAGCCCAATTTGATGGCATTTTAGTGTCTATCCTCAAGATTATCCCATTCTTCTCAAGAGAAAATCAAACAACCCCTATTGAGCATATCTAAGATGTGGAAAATCTCTATTTAGTCTATAATGTTGTTGAGGATAATGTTTCTATTAGATTGCTTACTACCTCCTTCAAAGGAAAAGCATTGCAATGGTATAGAAACCTTCCACTAAACTCCATTTCTACTTGGGATGAGTTAGGTACAGCCTTAGTCAAGCAATTTGAGGACAAATATGATCACCTATCTTTAGTTGAGAAATTGATCATCATAACAAGGGATCCTCATGAGTTCATGTTTGATTTTAACCTTAGATTCTAAAAGACATGGACCAAAATACCTATGTTGATAAGGCCATCCCTTGAATATGCATTTTTACTATTTGAAAGCCCTTAATTCTAACATTAGTATGATGATACAATCCATGGGTGGAACTACCTTGCCAGATGCTTATGAGGTTACAATAAGGGCAAAAAGTAGTTTGATACAAGTTGGTAAGCTTTCTCCAAGACCTCCAATGCCTATATTTCTAGAAATAAATTCTACACTAGCCCCTCAAATTCCTCAAATTCCATCCTTAGCTCTTACTCTAGCACCTCAAGGTCAAATTACAACCCCTACTATTCAAGCTATTGAGATAGGAGAGTTGAAAAGCTTGCTATAGTCCTTTAGGAATGAAATATTATAGCTCAAAAGGCAAAAAAATTAGTCAAATATTCTTTATCAATATCAAAATCAAAACACCTATCATCCCTTTAAAGATTAAAGGCCTCATCAAGGTTTTAGAAAAAATAGACCACCTTATCGAGCATAAGGAGCCATAACTCTAGCTAAACCATATGCTTCCCTTGATCATAATGTTCCTTCCACTTCAAAGGCTATTGTTCCCACCCCACCTCAAAATAACTTGATGCGGGATTCAAGTTGGTAGCCCTCAAATCTTCAATGATGCTCAAAACCAAGCCTTGGTATCACAGAACATCACTATGCCTCAAATGACATAAGAAGAGTTTTATTTTTAAGGAGGTTAGTACCAAGATACAGGTTTAACATCACAAATAGAGACTCATCATGTTCAAGGGTAGCCTAATGCCATTAATGTAAATTGTCAAGTGGATGACCATGTTGCTTTTACTCAGGGTGTTGAAATTAACAATTCGAGTGGTCAAGTTATATTTATAACTAGAAAAGAAGAGCCATTGATGAGATACAAGAGGTGAAAATGCTTTGAGTACTCCTCATTTTATTTATATGAGTACAAAATAACAACTCACTGCCCCTACAACTCAAAAAAATTAGAATACAGAGGTTAGTAAAGTTCAGTGAATTCCTCCAATTCCGGAGTAGTCAGTGCTTCAAAAAGTGAAACCAAAGGTTAGTGGATCTCAGTTAAGTATAGTAGATCAAATGAATAAATATAACATTAGAATTAGTATGTAGGACTCTCTTTCCATTCTAGGACAAAAATATATGCTCATCCAAGAGCTTTCAGCTCTCAAATTGTCTCCAAAATTGGTTGAGAAAGAAGGTGTTGTCTTGACTAATTCAGATTAGCCAGCAAAGCAATAGGTATAATAAGTAAATAAGATGGAAAAGGTGGATAAAACTGAGGTAAAATAAAATAAAACTCCTCCGTTTTACCTTTATTTGATAGTATGGGATACTTTGGTTCATAATTGTATGGTGGATAGTGAAGCTAGTAGTACAGTCATACGTAAATAGATTGTAGACAAGCTTGGACTTGTTTATGAGCCAAACACTAAAGGAGTATTATAATTTTATGGGTCACCAATAAATATAGTATGCATCATCAAAGATCTAAAATTGACATTACATGCTTGTCCCAATGTTACTATTCAATAGGAGTTGTTGTGGTAGACTTGCCTCCTTACTTTGCTATGTGTCTTTCAAGAGACTTCACCTCAAAGATTGAGGGATATTTATCAATTGATTGGACTTATTTGATATTTATAACCATGTCTGGTACCAAGGTAACAATACATTCTAAATCTATTGCATATTTTCATATGGATCCATATATGCCAAGTGTTGTGAATACTAACTATATCATCTCAAATGAAGTACTAGAAGCTAGTGAAGTAAAAAGTACATAACCTTTGGATGGAGTTCCATATTTATTCCTCTATGAGTGAAATTATACCTTACATGAGCATGATCCCTATAATTTGATTAAATAAGAAGGACTTGGTGTGTATTGCCTTCATGAGAATGATGCACCAATTCCAGCCATGGTCAAAGAAGATGAGTCTAATGAAGATTTTTGGAAATTGTAATTTGATAGATCAAGGAATAAGCATTGAACCAGATTTAGAATGATGTTTTTTTCTCCAATAAAACAAAGGTATTTATGTTTTATTAAATTTTAGTTTGGTTGTTCAAACAATGTTGTTGAGTATGAAGCACTAGTTCATGGTTTGCAGTGGGTTAGGAAGATGAAAGTCAACACTTTACAAGTTTTTGGTGATAGTGAACTTATAGTTCAACAAGTAAAAGGTTTAAATGTATGCAAAATTTTGTTTCTTAAGTCTTACAGGCATAGAATATGGGACTTAATTAAATATTTCCAAGCTTTTAACATTTAGGCAATACCAAGAGGTGAGAATAAACATGTTAACAGGGTCACTGCCATTAGGTCACAATTCAGTATCCTAGCTGATATAAAAAGTGAGAAAATTCGATCACATATAAAGTTGGTTGTAAGGCCTTCTATTCTAGATAATCATGATAATTGGCAAGTGTTCGAAGATTACATTAAAATTTTGAGATTCTTGCAAGAGCAGGTTGAGTTTTCTTCAAGAAACCAATCAAAGCACTTACAGCAGTATGGTGATCAGATTATGCAACTAAAAATAAATAAGTTGCCCAAGGGATTGGTCACACTTGAGAACATTTTCAGTGGTGATGATGAGCTAAGGAAGGAGAATTCATCCTTGTCAACAAAAGAAGAATATTATGCCAATGCAGAGATTACAGCTAGTAAGATTTTGAAGTTGGATAAGGTATGCACTCCTTCACAAAAATAATCTTTCATTGAGTTATGCACAATTTTTGTTGATATATTTTCCTGGTAGTATAGTGATCTAAATGAATTTGATCCAAGTTGGGCTCAACAAACCATTGAGTTAGAGGCTGAAACTAAACCAATGAGACAAAGACAAATGCCCATCAATCTTAAGCTTGAGCTTTTGATGAGAGTTGAGCCTCACAAGCTCATAGAATCATATATTATATTTCCAATCAAGAACTCAACTTGGGTGGCCAATCTCATTCCAGTACAAAAGAAGAATTATGAGATTCATTTGTGTATTGATTTACGCAATTTCAATAGGGCTTCACTTAAATATCACTATCCATTGCCATCAATAAAATAAATTTTACAGCTTGTTACAAGTTCAAAGAGGTTTTCTTTGTTGGATGGATATAGTGGCTACAATCAGATTTTGGTCAAGGAAGAAGACCAATTTAAGACAACCTTCACAACTAAGTGGGGGAGATTTACATACAAAAAAATGCTATTTGGTTTGTCTAATGCTGTAGTAACCTTTTAGAGAACCATGGATATGGCATTTCAAGGCCTTCTTAATAGGTTTTTACTTGGTTATTTGGATGATATAATAGTGTTTTAAAAGAATGCAGAAGATCACAAGTTCATCTCAAGCAAGTGTTCGAAAGGTGTAAGCAATTTGGGGTATCTCTAAATCCCAAAAAGTGTGTTTTTTTTGTTCAAGAAGGTGAGCTTCTTGGACATGTTGTTTCAAAGCATGGTTTAAGCATAGATTATAAAAAGATTGACTCCATTCTTGTAGTTTCCTTGCCTAAGCACAAAAAATCTATGCAAAGATTCTTTGGGAAAATCAACTTCATAAGGAGATATATTTCAGATTTTGCCATTTTAGCAAAGCCACTTACAACCATGGTAAAGAAGGATTAGAGCTTCAGCTAGTCCAAAGAAGGAGTAAATAGTTTTGAATATATTAAGAGGGCCATAGCTAGTGCTCCTACACTTATAAATCCATATTTCACAAAGGATTTTATTTTGTATACATATAGTAACATGGACACCATTTCAAGCATTCTTATGCAAAAAAATCATGAGGCTTTAGAGCAGCCAAAAGCTTTCTTCAGAAAAGGCTTAGAAGAGTATGAAATAAGATATTCTTTTATTGAAAATCATGTCCTTTCAGTTATAAGATATCTTTAAAAGTTTAGACACTTGGCTAATAATAAGATACATCTAATGGTTTCCCATCCAAGCATCAAAGAGTTTCTCTTGAACAAGGATATAAATGAGAAGAGAGCTGGTTGGATAACCAAGGTAATGGAATATGATGTATAAATTAAGGTCATAAAGCTGATTAGAGGCAAAAGACTTTGTGAGCATCTAGCTTAAGACTTGTAAGAGACTAATGAGGTTGTTTTGACATCAAATGATGAAGAGGTTGTAGCTAGTCATCCCTCACCTTCTAGTTGGTTTCATGACTTGGTAAGTTGTCTCCAAGATGGTATTTATCCCTCTTATATAAGTGCTTCAAAAAGAAGATATTTTAGGTCGTAATCTATTCCATTTTTACTTATTGATGGTGTTTTGTTCAAGAAAGATATAAATGGCATGTTGCTAAATGTGTAGAACCAAGCCAAACTCAGAAATTGCTTGAAGAATTCCATGATGGACATGGTGGAAGACATTTTTTTTCAAAAACTAAAGCCCTTAAGATCATGAGAGGTGGGTACTATTGGCCTAGTATATTTGATGATTGCCATGCATGGGTTAGAAAGTTCAAACGGTGTGTTATGTTTTCAGGAAAAGTGAAACTTATAGCCTTACCTCTTCAACCAATTGCGGTGGATCAGCCCTTTTTCTAATGGGGACTATACTTTATTGGTCTCATAAATATTCCTTCAAGTTTAGGGCATAAATGGATTCTCACTGCTATAGATTACTTCACACATTGGATAGAAGCAGTAGCATTGAAAGAAGCAAATGAAACCAATGTTCTAGATTTCTATGAAGGTTTGCTTATTAGATTTGGAGTTCCTTCAAATATTATTTCTAATAATGCAATGGCTTTTATGGGATCTAGGATTAGCCAATGGGTTGTCCAACATGGAATTTACCTCAACACTTCATCAAACTATTATCCACAAGGCAGTGGCCTTACTGAATCTATGTATAAGAACCTATTGAGGATCATAAGAAGGACTATTGAAGACAATTAGAGGTCATGGCATCTCAAGGTGAAGTCAGCTATATGGGTTGATAGGATCACCTAAAAAAAATCAATAGCCAATTCTCCATACAAGCTGGTATATGGTAAGGAAGCAAGGTTACCCATTTCTCTTGAATTTCTCACTTTGGAACTAATGCATCAGCTTGAGTTGTTGGAGAATAAGCCTATGAAAATCAGGTATGCTGAGCTTATGAAGATGGAATAGACAAGAAATTAATCCATGCTAGCCATAGAAATTCATCAAGCACAAGTGAAGAGAGATTTTGACAAAGGAGCTTCTTCATGAAGTTTTAAATAAGGAGATTTGGTCCTCAAGTGGGATGAGGATAGAGCTAAACCAGGAAGGCACACAAAGTTTGATTCCATTTGGAGTGGCTCATACATAATCTCCAGTTGTAAATCCCACAATGCCTTCTAACTTACAAATATGGATGGTCACGAGCTTCCAATCCTAGTCAATGGGAGACATCTAAAACATTGCTACTGAAGAGCAAATCTCCTTATACATAGTTAGTTTATTTTCTTTCTTCCAAGTGTTGTTCAAGCATAGTAGTTTCATTTTGTTTTGTTCCAAATAAGTACTTGTTTGCACATGTGCTTTGCTTAGTTAGATTTTCTTGCTTTGTGTGTTTCCTTTCTATTTTGGAGGATGAAGGTTATCTCATGCCAAAAGAGAGTTTATAACCATGGATTAGATCTATCATTTCTTTGTGGATTCAAAACTCATGCATATGGCCAGGTTCTCAATCATAATAGTCATGCTACCCAGCTGAGTCACCAAAATGTTGACAATTTTGACCCTACAGGTCAAAATTTCAACCTCTACCATTTGAAACATTACAATTCATCTTGTGAATCAGTTTTGGGTCCTGAATAGTCCAAAGGAATTGTTCAAGTCTACATGGTCTCTTTATTTTAGGAGAATTGTCCAAATAGAAACCTTGAAGGGCATCCTCAAAAGCAAGGCCATTTCTTTCAAAAATGTTGAAGGGACATTACAAGAGTCCCAAAGGGTATGTGCCCTTTGAGAAAGTCACTCCCAAAATGCCGAAGGGCCATTTGTAAAAATTTGAAGGGTCAATTTCATGGCAAAGTGGACCGTTTAATAAATTCTGAAGGGCAGGTGGACAAAAACATTTTTGCCAAAGGGCAGTTCAAAAAGGTCGTGAGGTCCATTAAAGAA
The DNA here is from genome assembly GCA_037957365.1 of Torreya grandis. Taxonomy (NCBI): domain Eukaryota; kingdom Viridiplantae; phylum Streptophyta; class Pinopsida; order Cupressales; family Taxaceae; genus Torreya; species Torreya grandis. The sequence continues at coordinate 1,339,154 of JARHVA010002883.1, read as the reverse complement.
AACCCAAAGGGCACCTTCCCTTTGGGAAAATTCATTGTCAAAATTGAAGGGTCACATTGTAGAAGCCCAAAGGGCAGTTTTCAAATCTAAAGGGTAACAAGGAAAGTAAAAACACAACCATTCCTTTAGACTTTTTGTCCAAAAGAAAAAAAGGCTAGCAAAAAGTCTGAAAGAATTTTTTCAGATAAATTATCTGAAAGAATTCTTTTGAGAAGATTTATCTGAAGAAAAGAAAGACACATGGTTTCCTTCAGACTTTTTGTCTAAAATAATGGATAAAAATTATTCAAAAAACTTGTCCATGAGAAAAAGACCATTCAAAAAATTTCGAAGGGTAGAAACCCTTCAAAAAAGGATCAATCACAAAATCTTGAAGGGTATCTGCCCTTTGAGAAAGTTCAAAATAAGAAATCCAAAGGGTTATTAGCCCTTCGAAAAAGGACTTAATAGAAAGGCCAAAGGTCCACTTGGAAATCCAAAGTGTCATTTAGCCCTTCAAAAAAGGACATTTCAAAAAGCCCGAAGGGCATTCTCAAAAAGATGAAAGGACATTTTAAAAGCTCAAAGGGCAATTCGAAAGAAGGAATTTCTTCAGATTTTTTGTTTGAAGGAAGTTTACAAAGAAAAGGACCATTGTCATAAGCCCAAAAGATAGATTTCCTTTAGAATTTTTGTCTGAAGTAAATGGAGTTAACAGAATAATCAAAGGAGATGAAAAGATAATTCCCATGGATAATTTGTCTATGATAAAATGATAAAGTGACAAAAGACAAAAAGCGTGAAGATATGATTCCTTCAGATTTTTTGTCCAAGGGAGTTGTTCAAACCAAAGGAAAGAAATAAGTCTAAAGGAAATGAGCAGGAAGGAATAATCCCAAGACAATTGCAAAGGGACAAAACAAATAAATGATGGAGAAATACATGCACAAAAATGAAGAGCCACAAACCAAAATGCAAGAGATTTCAATAGCCAATAAACAGATTAATGTGTTCTGCAACATGCAAAGTGGCCCAAAATAGGATTAGACACGTCCAAGATGTGTTATCATTTCAAACACAACACCTTAAATTCTAAAATAGAGACTTGTTTGCATGAAGGACTTAAGGAGTTTAACGTTGGAGAAGTTAACATAGATTTCATGCATGCACTCTTATTAATCCAAGCCTTTCAAACATTCCAGCAGTTTAAGTAGAGTCCTAAATTTAGTTTTGGCATTGATTTCATGCAAAGAAGAGCCTTTCAAACATTCCAGTAGCTCAAGAGGAGTTCCATACTTGAAGATTGGAATAACATCATGCATGTTGGAAGTTTTGACTCAAGTTTGGGCTCACCATCCATTTTCAATGCCAAAGAGCTTTCATGCAAGGCATAAGACATAAATAGATTTTATTTGAAGGCTAAATTAACACAAGTTGGACTGAGTTGACCTGTTATTCTATTTCCAGTGCCAATCTCTTGGTTGTTGTATACTTTTCTATATAATTTGGCTATATAGCCTTGAATTATATCCCTCTTTTGGGAAGATCAAATTCTACCAAAGACTGAGTTTGTAACCTTTTTTTAGATTAATAGAAGGATTGTTTTTATTTTCCAAAATTCTAGTATAGTGTATTCATATTAGTGATTTGTATAAGCGATATAATTTCTCTTCTTTGTTAGGTCTTGATTCTTACTTAGAAGCATAGTTGATCAGTTTATATAGGTCATGTTTTGTATTTGAGGTCTCTTGGTTGAGTTTATAGTGGATATAAGTGGCTAGCTAGAGCCTTAAATCAATCCTATTCTTTCATTTCCCTCAAGCTTGGATCACTAGATAAAACCTTTTCATGAAATACTTATACATATTGGTCAATTAGAATTGAAAGTTCAACCCTTTTCTTATCTAAATCAGTGTTCTTAGGAGTTCAAATTGAGTAGATCAATCAGAAATATAGATGTATCACCATAATTAGATAGGATTTTCCTTAAATTTTTATTTTCTCTTTTTCCAAGTAGTTCGTAGCATAGAGCAAAGATCCTAATTGATACACCAAAGGGAGCTAGCCCTTAGAATTTTGAGATTCAATCCACTGATTAGGTCACTCACAGCCTAGGATTGTTTCCATGTTTTAGCAAATTGTGAAGGTCTAAAACTACCTTCATAGGGGTGAAAGTTTGATTGACAATATTAACTTCTTCATCTGATCCACAACATTGATAGAAGGATTGCTCACCTTGAAAGGCTCTTTGGAAGCACTATTACCTTGTGGTGTAGCTTGTGAAGGTGGATGTGTAGGAGTTGGCCTTACATTCTAATTTTTTTGATTTTCTTGCACCTTAGGGACTGATTTAGACTAACTCACCATTGGAGATGATGTAGGAGTCAAAATAGGTCCTTGATTAGCCCCTTACGTCTCTTCAAGAACCCTCTTCTTAGACCTAGTGTTAGAGGACACTCTAGCATTCATATTAATTGCATTTCCCAAATGATTGATGGCACAAAACTCTCCCTCCAAATGATTTATAAGATTAGAATCAAATTATTTTTTTCCATTTTTTCCATTCCATTTTGTATTAACATCTCAAAATTTGGAACTTGAGGTACTTGGCTACCTTGCATTGTCATGTCTTGACTAAGCATTTCATTAGCATATATGCAACTTGGCCTTGATTCTGGTCATAGGAGGGATAACATGGTTGCTATTGAAAAAAGTTTTTTTAAGTGGGAAAAAGAGCTTTAGAAGATGATGGGGCATTAGGATTATAACTTTGGTAAGGTCTAGCTTAAGTGATTTGACCTTGTCCTTGAGCATTACCTTGAAAAGAAGGCCTATTTATTTGTCCAAATTGATTGTAGGACTGGTATGGCCTATAACTTTGAGCTTGTTGCCTTTTGATGGTAATGATTTCATTAATAACACTTTGGATCAAACTCTTGACTTCATGTATCTCATTGGTGGGGGTAATGGCAGACTTTTCTTGACTAGGATGTTGCAAATCAGGGAATGATGGCATTGGTGGCCTACGAAAAATCTTCCCTACTTGAACAAGACAATTCTTAGCATTGATGGCTATCTCATAGGTATCAAGTAGTGTATTCCCACCCATGTATTGGATCATCATGGCTACATCACTATTCAATGCTTTTAGATAATACAAAAAGGCATAATTTGGGGTAGGTCTCATAAGGGCTAGGATCCTATCCCATGTTTTTTGAAATCTAGTATTAAAATCTTGCATAAACTCTTATGGTTCCCTCTTGATAGTGGTTATTTTCTCAGCTAGTGATAGATGATCACTCTTCTCTCCAAACGTATTAGTTAATAGATCTCCTAATTCATCCCATGAACCAATATAATTTTCAGGTAGAGTTCCATACCAATCTAAAGATTTCCTTTTAAAATACAATGCCAATAACCTAATGGCTACATTCTCTTGAGTGATATTATGGATATTATGTTTTTAATGTGTTTAATAGGAGTAATAAGACCATCGACACTAAAATATGGAACACTCTTAATGGCTACTCTAAGAATTTAGTCATATTGGGCAAGATTCAAAGGAGATGATTTGGTGAAAGGTAAAAAAGGTTGTCTCCTATCCATATTGTAATGTAGACTATGGGTATTAGGGGTTAAACTAAGCAAAAAATTGGACTGTTTGAACACCAACTCCATTATATAAGGGTGAGTATTCACAAACCTAAACCTTTTGATAGAACACAAAGGCAATTGCACAAACTCAAAGGGTATACCTTTAGCAACAGACCTAGTGGTCACCTCTGCCATGGAAACTAGGGACTGATTAGCAATCAAAGAGTTGAAAACTTTAGTGGAGTTTCCAGGTACTGAATGTATATGTTCTTATAGTTGCAACTATGACAAGACAAGAACCAATCTTGGACAATCTTCTAAGACTTAGAACCCCATTGGGCATGCCGAAAACTATTGTCACTTAGATTTGTACCCCTTGAAAATATGCCTATCTCTCTTCATCCAAATGGCACAATGGAAACATCTCTCTTGTTGTGGGTAATAATTTGGTGAGATGAATCTCTAGAAGGGTTAGTTCCCTTGATGCACTCTTTGAAGTACTTTCTTACCTATCAACTTTGGATGCAAAGGGTTAATAAAACAACTAATAAAACTAAATAGTGATGCACCAATATTTGATTTCTTCTTATTGACTGAACTTATACTACTTAGAGCAAAACAAAGCCTTTCTTAAACAAAACTCACAACACAAGACAAATTGTTACACCAATGTTTCATAAGCTAGTTTCAAAAAGGTATTTTGATACTTAAAAGGGTAATGAATGATTCCTTAGGATAATATAGTCATGAACCACTTCTAAGACACTTATACACTTGAAAGAGAACACTAACAAAGCCCTGTAATAATTAATCTTCTGCACACTTGGTGAACAATCAAGGATAACATGCTAGAAAAGATCATCTTTTATTAAACAATACCAATAAGATTATAACAACACTCAATTTTACAGGATTTAAGTAGCTAAATTCATTTATTTTATTTCTTCAAGAGATATTCAAGTACAAAATTGGCCAAGGTTTCACCATCAACCAACTGAGGCTACCAAAAAGAGCCAAAAGAGTCAATGTTTATAACATTTGAGAGAGGAACGAGACAAGGGAAGTCCAAAGGTCATTTAAACACCTATCAAGCTAAGAAAAGATATTACATTTGCATGAGAAAGATATGTTAAATGAACCATTCAATGTTAGGAGGTCCAAATGTCCAGACAAGTCATGAAACTTATGAAAAATGACATGAAAATACTCATTCAAATGACCTTCTTGATTAGGACCTATTTGAATGTCCCATAAATGAATAGGGATAGGTCTTATTATTGGTATGAGAGGATTTCAAACATTATTATCCATGTATTTTTTGTATTCCTACTCATCTAGAAACTCCTGAAAGGAAGCCATCACTGTTTGCAGTCCAAAAAACTCTTCCTTTATGCACCCTACACACTTGGCCTCACATTTAGCTTTAGTTTCCCATGAAAATCCATGGGATGGAGTGTATGAAACTTTTTAAGACCTTACATGGCCTTATAATCATCAAGTACACCTTAAAATCACCTCACTTGAAGACCTTCACCGTTCTCACTAGCTTGTCCACTATGCAAGTTTTGACTAGCTAAGATGAGAGCTCTAATTTAGACACTTAGGAGTATTTTATTTGAATTAAATGACCATATGGAGTTATTAAAATTCTACATCTTTCCTCCAAACCTGACCGCATATTTTATAACCTCCTATAACCTACAAAACACACAAAATGGTTAAAAAATACCCTATTTTGCACCTTTCCCGTACAATTTCGTAGAGCTCAAAAGTATGGGAGGAAAATTTATTGAGTCATATTCAATTTAAAATATCTTTCATGGTTAAAAAATGTCATTTTTATATATCTCCAAGCTTGTTTTCTCCATCAGGTCTTAACTGAGGGTTTAATAAGGTTTTATGTAGTTTTTAGTCTTAAGCATTGTTCATAAAGTTTTGACATTAAAATTGATAAAAATGCCAAAAACATGAATTTTAGGGACCCTAATAACCCATAAAAACTCCTTTTGTTCCCATTAAAACTCCTAGAGGAGATGTGAACACTTGAAGTCACTCCATTGAGCTTGTTTCTACCCCTTTTGCATGGTTGGACTGCCTTAGAGTTAGAATTATCTTTATTATAGGTTCCTATGCATAATAAAAGTTAAAACATGTATATTTTCACCTCCTTAACATGCTAGATATCCCACCAAGAGTTATAAATGAATATGGACCCCCAATTGGCTCTAGGTCCCTTGAAGGCCTAATAGGTCTAACCTGCACCCATTTAATTTTGGCTACTTGGAATAATTTTTCATGGTTGGGTTGGTTTATTATGCATTTTAACACCTAATTTAATCTTATAAGGTCACCACACAACTTCCCAATCACTCCTCTTCTTCCTTTTCTCTCATTCACCAACTAGGCCTAGTGAAAGCTTGCCTAATTGGACTATGTGTAGGGGTATTTTGGTCATATTGAGAGGTCTGATCCTAAATTAGTTATCCTTATCACCTATTTGACTTTAATACACCTCAAAACATGTTTATATAGGTTTCCCAAACCTTCCATCAAGTTCTTTATCCCTTTTTGACCTCACTAGCTTGCTTTGCTAAAACCTGATTTTCCTTGACTGGTTGACCTATGAGACAAAATAGTGAGGTATATCCCTATTCCCCAAGGAAAAATGAATATTGTGGAAGTTTTATAAGGTCATTATTAGTATTTTTAACAAATATTTTATCTTTATTACTTGATTTAGGTGCCTAACCAGCTCAAAATGCCCAAAAAAGGCCTCTAAAAACCCTGTTTTCTTGCATTTTTCTCAAATCCACCTAAGAGTGACCTCTCAAAGATAAACCAATGCTCCTAGGATAATTAATCATTAATTAATTAATTTTTATGAATCTTTTAATTCATATAAAACATCTCTCTTCTTTAGATTCCTCATATTCATCCATTGAGTAAAGAGGTTTCTTAGAGCAACTGTACGGACTGATGACCACGTAGGGAAGGTAGATGATAACCTCGACAGAGTCTTGGGATTGTGAAACAACATTTTTATCTATCATGAACCAATTTTAATTTATTTTAACCCTCTCCTTTTCCCTAGACAAGTTCATCTATTACTTTACCTTCATTAAGACTGCCCCCTGTTGTAGGTGCACATAGGGTTCCAAGAGGTGTAAGTAGGCCTTCTCCATTATTTGTAGTTCATAAATTTTATCATGATCCTAATAGAGGTGTTAAATTACTTTTATCATCATCCAAACCTCCCATTTGATTTTCATATGTAGTTTTGGTTACAACTGAGTCCTCCAACTGAGACACCCTGCCCTTAGACCCTATTGTAGGTGTGTACTAGCTCCCTGAGACTTGATTATGATGTTTTAAAACCTCCTTTTAATCCCATAAGGTCAAAAATTATTTGTGTTCATATTATATTCACGTTGGGATGGTCAAAACACTATCAAAACACATTTCTTGAGTCACTGTTTGTTTATCTTGTTGAAGGTGTCTATCTCCTTGTGTGTGGACACATGTAGGTGGCCATAGTGTTTACAAAGCCATGTATGAACTTCCCTTGATGGCCTCATGATATTTACATATAATTTAACCATTTAAACCATCCTAGTCATGATTTAATGTCTTATTTGATCCTAGGATCTCAAATGTCATTCAAGCTTTCAAACCTGTAGATATTATTATAGGATTTCAATGTATTTTAGGGCAACTTTGAGGTATTCAACCTCTACCTTACATTGACCTTCTCACTCCCATATTTGGTAGAGTATTATCTACACTAGAGGATATAATATTAACCTCTTTAGATACTTTTAAATCCTTGGGAAACATGTTATGAGAGGTCCACAAAAACCCCCTGGAGCTCTGTTTTGACATTTTAGGGAAAGTTTCCAAGAATTTAATATTTTGCTTCACCATAGTAATCTACATCTTATTTTGCCTCATTGAAACTTAAACAAGTCTAAAATGGTCATGTCACATGTTATAATACAAAATTAGGATTATTTCATGTTTAAAATATTCACACAAGAATCATCAAGGCTCTGCTCATACACTTGTAGATGAACATCTCAAACATAGGCAGTAAAGCTTCTCTAGTTGTCATGGAATGAGCAGTATGCATTATAATTTGATTTCAATGGTCCAAAGACTCCCTCAATAACCTCAAATTAAATTTTCACATTTCAAAAATATTGGAACCAATACTAATTATTTTATGATGTCATCATGAGATGCATGTATGTGAAAATGAGTTGAATGTGTAAAAGAGCAACAAGGTGGACGAAAGGCCTCATGGGTAGATCAAACCTATTGTAAACATTCCACATGCATGATTGAAAACAATGAAATATTGAGATAAGCTTCAAACATTCCTTTCAATGTGAAAATCACCTACATATATATGGAATAAAGCAAGCAGAGGCATCTCATGATTGTTTCAGCATGGAGAATAAGCATGTGATCAAACTTGCACTTTCCCAAACATCTCAATGATCTCTCTTCAACTTCTGATGGATTGGAAAACTAATCCACCATGAATACAACTCCAGGAATAATATGTACAAGCCCATACATGTGACTACAACTAAAGTTAGTCATGGAGTTGACTGTGAGAGATGGCAAGACTACAAGCTACCCAAAACATGATATGGTGAAACCAAAACATGGAAGGAGGTAGTCATATACCCTAAGACCTTTTTAACATAATTTATTAACTACATGAGACCTCTAAATGAAACTAACCTTCTGCAACAAGAAGAACTTTGACTGAGACTACACATGGTGGCACCTTCCTACAACATGGACTAACTTACTCATCAAAACATTATGAAACATGAAAATATGAATGGATACCATCTAATAAGGTAGAAAAAATCCTCTAGAGACAACATCACCAATTGATTCATACATATTAGGGTCGGGGGGTGTAGTCGGTTGGTCGGGTACTTCTGTTGCGGCTCTGCCCATCAGTGTTCAAGTCCCCCACTGGCCCCGTGGTACCGGTGTTAGTCGTGTCTAGCCAGTGGCACCAGTCACGTTAAAAAGTTTACCCAGCTTTCAATAAAGTGAAAAAAAAAAATGATTCATACATATTTGACCAAAATAGAGAAAAACTTATAAGGTGCATGAAACAACTAGCAAAAAAGTAAAATCAACTTCTAAAAGATAATTCATAACAAAAATTTGATCAATCCTTGTAATATTTCTATGAAAATGAAGGTCTCTACGTGTACTATCACCTACCAAAAGCATTCACTCTGAAACCTCTTTAGCTGTCCATACTAAGCACAAACTTGTAGGTCACTTTTGTATGTCTAGGAAAGAAAGAAAAGAGTATAATGGTTTTGGAATTAAAATGGAACTTTAAAATAAAACCAAACATTTAAATGAGTGTTAGGAAGGTGAAGAGGCCTTCCATGATCTTTTTCCACATGGCACACTTCCCCAGGGGCCTTACAAGTGTCAAATGCTCCTTTTTTTAATTAGATTCTTAAATTTTAGTTAAACCAACTAAAAAATTATGATGTAACTGACATACCTAATATTTAAACTAAATTCTTGGATGATTATAAGGATAAAAGGATTCATAAACACCTTGAAAACTATGCCACTTGCATTAATGACACTTAAACACATTAAATGACCCAAAATGACAAATAAGCTAATATAACCATGACTAAGGCTAGAAATGCATTAGATAACATAAATTGAACAATAATATAGTCTATGACAAAGATTTAGACCCCTAAATATATAAAAACCAAGTTTTTTACATATAGGGGTCCAAGTTTGACCTAAAGTCAAACTTGGTCAATAGTAACAATGAATAGTACTCATGAATAGTAATTAGTGAATAGTGTCTGATTCAGAGGAAGGGGACATTACATCTTTCCATACCAAATATTGCTTATCCTCAAGCAATCTAGGTCACTTCAGGGATCCAAATACCAGGATCCCAAACTAGCTGTGGGAAATGGAAATTCCAAATCCTTGATCTTGCTTGTGGCTTCTATTGTGCTACTCTAATATTCATGTGTGCCTCATCAAAAGACCTCTTGCTGAAACTAAATGCATCTTCTCCAACATTAATGCCTTTCTTTCAAGTCATCCAAATGCTATCAACAAACTTAATGGTTGCAACTACTTGCATTGTAGTAAGCTTACAATTTGGCTTCTCAAAGCCTACATCTTCATTCTTCCCACTCTCATGGTGAATATTCAATTTTTCTTGAGACAAATCTTTTTACAGAACTTTATCTTTTGAAGCCAATTTCAAAACTTGTAGTTCTTTTGGCACTTGAGCAAAATCTACAAGGTGACTTTGCTTTCCACACAACAACTCCATAACACTCATGGTTGGTAGCTCATTATGTGCACTTGCATGCACAAGCTCCAAATCTAATGCTTTCACCATGGAGACTTGATCTTATACTCCATTATTCTCTTCACTTATCTATAAATTTTCCTTATGTGGCACAAACTCAATCATTGAAAGATTGATAGGTGCTCGTTGAACATAAACATCTTTTTCAACTTCTGTTGGGATGGTGGATACCTCCACACTTGTATGCAAATATTCTATTTCCATCTTTTGAGGTTGCCTCCCCTAGATCTATTGATACCATTGGGCAAGTTTAGTGAGTATTTGCATTATGCTAATCATATCCATGTTGCTCCACTTGAAGATCTACAAAATGATTAATTCCCCAAACATGTTGGCAAGATCTTTGGCTTTGATACCACTATAATATCCAAAAATGGGATATTTTAGAATTTCACATAAAAATGCACATCCAAACACAACACAAATACAAAATATGGATTACATAAAAATGCAGAAGATACATATAATTAATCAACAAATTATTACAATAACATTGGCAACTCTGAAGTACAATCATAATATTTGAGTGAGATTATCCTGAACTAAAGGGGTTTCATCCTATGATCCAAGAAATCAATGGGGTTTTGTATCTCAATCTCTAAGGGGTTTCATCCGAAGTATATGAAATAATGAACACAAGTTCAACTCTCACAAAAGGGGGGTTTCAAAATGTAATCCAAAAATGAATTTACAAAGGAAAGAGCTCCTACTTATAGAATTTACAATAAGAAGAGAGGAGAAGAGAGAGAATATTCATGTGGAGGGAAAATGCACCACCCTCCATGTTAGGCATAGTGTTCGCATGTGAAATATTTGTCCTCTCATGTAAATGGTCAAAATTGGATCACATGATCAGCCACCCTATTTTGTCTCTGTCTCCCACCTTTCATGTGACCCCAAAAATGACACCCCACTTCCACATGTGAGACAAATCTAGAATAGTTAACTTCTTGTCTTCTTCCCCATGTGCACATGAGATTCCAAGATAATTATTCAATCAATTTTGACTAATTGGTAGACAAGAAAACATGGATCCACCCAAGGAAGACGTCCCACTCTCACACATGTGAGAGCAACACATGTGAATCACTTAAGTACAAAAAAACTTGTCCTCTAGTGCAAGATACGCCCCACTCTTTCAAATCAATGTTTTGCCATGAAAGATTCTTTGTGGGCCATGCCACATCAATCCAATTCTATCTTGCCTCTATGCCACATCACCATTATGCCACATCACTATGCACAATCACTATGAATAGTACTCATGAATAGTAGTGTTTCATTTAGAGGAAGGGGACATTACATCCTCTATTCCTAAAGATTACTTGTCTTCAAGCAATATGGTTCACTTTAGGGATCCAAATACCATGATCCCAAACCAACTATGGGAATTGGCAATTCCTAATCCTTAATATTTCTTGTGGCTTCTATTGTGATACTCAGATATTCATGTGTGCCTCATCAGAAGACCTCTTGGTGAAACTAAAGGCATCTTCTCCAATAGTAATGCCTTTCTTGCAAGTCATCCAAATGCCATCAACAAACTTAATGGTTGCAACTACTTGCATTGTAGAAAGCTTACAATTTGGCTCCAAGTCAAAATTTGGCTTCTCAAAGCCTACATCTTCATTCTTCTCACTCCTATGGGTAATATGCAGTTGTTCTTAGGACAACTCTTATTACACAATTTTATCTTTTGAAGCCAATTTCAAATCCTGTAGTTATTTTGGCACTTGAACAAAATCTGCAAGGTGACTTTTCTCTCCACACAACTCCACAACACTCATGGTTGGTGGCTCATTGTGTGCACTTGCATGCACAACCTCCACATCCAATGCTTCCACCATGGAGACTTGCTCTTCTACTCCACTGCTCTTTTCACTTGTCTACAAATCTTCCTTATGTGGCATGGACTCGATCATTGGAAGATTGATGGGTGCTCCTTGATCAGGAACATCTTTTTGAACTTCCACTAGGATGGTGGATACCTTTGCACTTGCTTGCAAATCTTCTACTTCCATATTTTGAAGTAGCCTCTCCTAGAGTTGTTGCTACCATTGGGCAAGTTCAATGAGTCTTTACATTATGTTAATCATATCCATGTTACTCCACTTGAAGATCTGCAAAATGATTAGTTCCCCAAACATGCTAACAAGATCTTTGGCTTTGATACCACTATAATATCCCTAAATGAGATATTGTAGAATTTCACATAGAAATGCACATCCAAACACAAAAAAACTACAAAATATGGATTACTTAAAAATGCAGGAGATACATATAATTAAAAAACAAACCCTTACAACAATATTGGCAACTCTAAAGTACAATCACAATCTTTGAGTGAGATTGTCCTATTAAACCAAAGGGGTTTCGTCCTATGATCCAAGAAATCAATGGGTTTTCATCCAATGATCTCAATCTTCAATGGGTTTTCATCCAAGGAAGATGAAAGAATGAACACAAGCTCAACTCTCACAAAGAGGGGGTTTCAAAATATAATCCAAGAAGGAATTTACAAAGGAAAGAGCTCCTACTTATAGAATTTGCAAGAAGAGAGGAAATGAGAGAGAATCTTCATGTGGAGGAAAAAGGTGCCACCCTTCATGTCAGACATAGTGTTCACATGTGAAATGCTTGTCCTCTCATGAAAATGGTCAAAAGTGGATCAAATGATCAACCACCCTATTTTGTCTTTATTTTCCACCTTCCATGTGACCTCAAAAATGATGCCCCACTTCCACATGTGAGCCAAATCTAGAATAGTAAACTTCTGGTCTTTTTCCCCATGTGTACATGAGATTTCAAGACAAATCCTCAATTACTTTTGACTAATTGGCAGACAAGAAAACACGAAGTTGCCCAAGGAAGGTGCCCCACCCTCACACATGTGAGTCATTTAAGGACAAGGAAACCTATCCTCTAGTGCAAGCTATGCCCCACTCTTTCAAATTAGTGTTTTCCCATGAAATATTCTTTGTGGACCATGCCACATCACGCTAATTCCATCTCACCTTTATGCCACATCACCACTACACCATATCACCATGCATAGTCACTATGAATAGTAACCATGAATAGTACTTGTGAATAATAATTAGTGAATAGTGTCTCACTGTGAATAGTGACTATGAATAATACTCATAAATAGTAATTAGTGAATAGTGTCTCATTTAGAGGAAGGGGATGTTACAACCACCTTGGGCTTCGCAGGTTGAGGAGGAGCAAAAGAGGGCTTTGAACATCCCATAAGGGGCAATCTTTGATACAATGGTTTGATACAATAGTTAGATACCTGATAGCAAAAACAAGTGTTAGGTAAGTTGAAATATACAACTTTTTATGACCATCGAGCGTCACGTACCTGAATATCAACAAATTCCTTCAGGTCTTTGGAAAGGTCCAGTTGAATGCAAACCCATTTGTTGGGGTGAGAAGAGAACCACTTTGACTGCTCATGGCAAACAATGGGTCCAATGGGCACAAAAATTTGTTCCATAAAGGCCCATAGGTGCACTAGTAAGCTGGGAAGCTCAACCCATATGAGGACTTAAAGAGAGACTTGGTATGTGACCTTGAAATTGTGGGACAACTTGGACATAATCATGAGCGTGTTTCGAAGAAAACAACATCATGGTTTGACAAGGAGGGCTTGGGCTTCAAATGACTATTTTAAGGTAAGCAAGAAGAACCCTTTGGTAAGGTATTTAGCACCAACCACATGGATGCCCGATGGCTCTGAGTGGTAGCGAAACCAATTTTGGAGAGACTCCTCTAAGGGGACTCAACCAACAAAGTAAGCAATAAGGGAAAAAATTTCATACCATTTGCATGCTTGTTCAATAACATCACCATTAAGACATACCTCTAACTGCGAAGGAGGGGCAAAGGGAATACCTCATCAAAGACCCTGGGACAAACTTCCGATCTCTCTTGGGTGCCATTTCTCTCGTCTCCTACAGCATCAGTTGTAACTGAGAGTGGAAAGCCATTATATAGGGCAGGACCGCCCACATGGTGGAGCACTGAGTGCAATAAATGTTTAAGACCCCTAGAAAGTTCCGTAGAAGCAGTATATAAGAAGGGCCAAAAAGCACACAAAAAAAGACAAATTAACCATGAAAAACCCCAAGAGAACTTTTTCTTCATAATCATATGACAATAGCTAAATTTCTTTTTAATTTTACAATTTATCATTTTTATCACTGAAATAAATATTTTTATCAAAATTTAACATTCATAACTTATTATTAAAAGAATTATAATGTGCTGAAAAATAAAATAAAATAAACAAAAAGATATAAATTGCGAGTCCAATTTCCCTTAAATAAACACATTTAAGTACTTATCCTATTTATATTCGAAAGAGCTGGGCTTGCGGGTACCTCCCAAAAACCCACAAATTAAAAACAAAACAAATTGTTTCTCCACTTACCTGCAATCCGTAATATACGAAAGAATAAGAACTAAATAGTCCATTTAAGCAAAGTACCCTATTTAATCTGGGGTGCGTAAATTTATGACTTAGTATTGAAATTCGAAGAAACAGACCAACCGTTATGATATACAAGATCTAGAGCTGCATCAAAGCTCGATTCCTCGCAAAAATGGTAAGTTTTTACTTTTCATAGATCTGCTTTTCTGTATCCCCTTCATTAAATTTATAGATAGAATTATCCTCTTTCAATTATCTGCAACAGAACCCAGACATATTCGGTGGTCACGAGTTCAATCCATAGATTGTTAGCTCAACTGAAGAATATAGATAATTGGGTGACCTAATTTGATATTTATATTTGGGGTTGGAAATTCAGGATTCACCCAATTAATGCCCTGATCTAGTCCATTCTCTAGGTCAAATTGTGTATTTTATCTGGTTAATTGGTGAATTTCTCATGGGTTTGGTCCATTCTGTTATAATTTCTTATTTAGTGTTTATGGTGTGCAGGCAGAGGGTGAAAATTATGGGAATCCATTGACTTGCTTCTTCCATGTTCTTTTTAAGGTAAGTTGTATATTCTTTATTCTGTTTTCTTAGATATTTCTGCACATTTGCATTGTATATATGTATGTATAGTTGAGGCGAGACAATTTTTTTTGGGTCACAGCCTAGCCAGCACATCTTATGGGCATATGTGCATATGATTGCGCGAACAAAAGAACTTTTCATTTTACCTTATATATGTAGCTCAAAGTTAGTGATAAATTAAGCCTCCCTAAACCGTCTTAGTCCAGAGCTGTAGATCGATTGGCAAGACTGTTTTCTCTAGAGTTTTATAAATCAAGGTAAAAGTAGAGGCAGTTTATTAGTTCACTGCCAAGCAAGACACCAATTTGGTGCATGAGACTCCCTTTGGGAAATCCCACAAGAGTATTGTTTTTCTATTTGAACCAGTGCCTCCTATATGGAACACACTTGTTTCATATGCCCAAGATGCGCGCTACCTAGGCTTGAACCTAAAAAATCACCTTTACAGTTTGCCCCATATATCTACATTTATATATATGGTGCATAGTTATGTGGCTACTTGAGAAAATGCTGATTTCTCTCTTTGGTGTGTCTCGTCCAGGGGGCAGCGATTGCATTTTACATCTTGTTCTCCTTGTTTGTGGATTCTTTTGTGATTATTTTCGTGGTAACTGTCTTTTTGGCGGCTCTTGATTTTTGGGTGGTCAAGAATGTCAGTGGAAGAATTTTAGTTGGCCTCAGATGGTGGAATGAAATTGATGAGCAAGGGGCAAGCATCTGGAAATTCGAGTCGCTTGATCAGGATGTGAGTGTAACATTATCCCAATACAAATTTACTAAACAGCATAATATTTCTAAGTTTTGATGCACCATTCAATATTTTCAAGGTTTAGCTAGTGTCACGAGGTTTCGGGATTTCATATTTCTAATTTCCATTGTTTTGACCCCTTTCAATTTGATTGTGGCATCTGCAGACATTAGCTCACATGAATAGCAAGGATTCTTGGCTCTTTTGGTGGACTCTTTATCTCAACGTAAGTTACAGAAATTTGCTAGAAAATTATTTACTAGGTAACTCAGATGCATCAGGATGCCCTTCATTGGGGTATGAACAAATTTTTGTTGGATTCTGTATGCTTGTTTGGCATAATGTTTCCATGTTATTTTTTTGATAGAAAAGACAGTAAATTATATCACTAGAGGCAATTTTTGTACACTAGTGACCAATGCTATCAACTTTCAGAACTGAGCAATCCCAGCAGAGGCCCATAAAGCATCTGTAAATACTACTAAACCCACTATGCACATAGATACTGATATCAATCACAGGAGAAGTAACTAAGGCCCCGAGAGAGGGTCATTACACGAGAGAAATCAGCATCGACATGTTAAAAAAAACTGGCCTGTGTAAACATCCATACAATGACCCTGCGCTCCTAAACTAAACCATGAGGGTCTGTATAAGCAAACCTTCAGCTGCCAAAAAGTTCCCAGAAAACTAACAGTAATTTTGCCCAAACAGACGGCCCGTCATCTCATAACTAAGACTCAGAGACAGAGGAAACAAGCTTATAGTTCCACCCCACCCGAGATTAGCAGGAGCATTAAATGACATATTATGAGTTAAACATGAACATAGAAAGAGAGTCAGAGATTAGCCTTTGCAAGTATGAGTTAAACATCAAAATAGGAAGAGAGTCAGAGATTAGCGTTATAGTTCCTCCCTCCCTATGATCCACTTGGCCTACCCCATCATCAGGGCCATGATATTATTGTGTTTTGTGACAAGTTATTTGTTATTTGAATTTCAATTTGATTTCAAGAAATCTGAGTCATTTACATATGTTCAAAAGCCTTTAGAGTACCAAGACCATGCAACTTATACCTTTTCAATTCATAGCATGACCTAGCCAATTCAAAACTGCTGTATCATCATGTGCTTCATCGCCTTGCAATTGCCTTGCTTCTATCTTTGTTTCTATTCTGTTTAAGTGTATTACTAATTCTTACTTTTTTGCAGGCTGGTGTTTGGTTGGCACTGGGGATTGTGTCCTTAATCAAGCTTAACATTGATTATCTTCTCGTGGTGGGAGTTTGTTTGAGTTTAAGCATTGCAAACATTGTTGGGTTTACCAAATGCCGAAAAGGTGAGTATGCATATTTTTTAATATACACTCTTTGGGTGTAAAGACAATTTGAAATGAAGATCTTAGTTATCATAGTTAGAACACTCTTTTAAGTGTAACTTTATTAATGGACTATTACTTGGCATTTTTTCTTTGGGCTTTTCTTTTAAGTATAATTGTATGACATGTAGATAGGTTGTCTGATGTTCACCCTTTATTCTTTGATGTTTGCAGATGCAAAGAAACAGGTACAGAATTTCGCATCTCGGACACTTGCTTCACATGTTACATCAACGCTGCAATCAGCTTTCAGTGCTGTTTGATGGATATAGATCTGCCAGTTAAGTGGAATGGTATTACAGTGAAGTGATTTTAAGTGTTTCATGTAATGGTTCGTTCATCACACAGAGTAGCATTATTTTTGGATAAAATCTCTTAGTATTGATGTATCCAATAGTTCTGACAAGGGACAATTCTGGCCTGATTGTCATTTTGTGCAAAACGAATACATGTGCTTGAATTTTTGTCTCGTCATGCTTTATAGTTTACATCCACAATTACATGTCAAGATTTGGGTTTCCTAGAATTACAAGTTAATTCATTTGAGTCATTTATTTACAGTACATTTTTTTGCAAGACTTGAGATGGTTGGTCTGGGCAAATTGCGTAGTCTCAATTATGGTGATAGTTTTTTCAAATTATTTTTGTATGGAAATTATTATTTTGAAAATTTAACATTAGCAACTAATTATCCAGTGAGATGTGATTTACATCACTAGGTCAGAGGTATATGCTGTTCTAATTGCATATATGTTCAAGAAATTTGGTCTTATTTATTTGCTTCTTTATTGGTAAAGATGATGTATCATCTATATCAAAAATTTGCAGGAAATCATGGCTTCTTTCAGCCATGGCTTCCCAGAGCTCTAACGGTCATCTTTACTTCTGTTCTGCTGTGCCTCTCTTCCCTCACCTCCTCCGTTTTTGTCCTGATCTGCTGTTCAGCAGCCGTGCCATTCTTCTCTTACCCTGTTCAGCCTTGGCCGCGTGTGCCACTCTTTCTATGTCTGCTTCTGCTTGCATTTGGGTCCGGCCCTGCTCTGCTGTTGGTCTTTTCTATTACCATCGTATATATATAAAATATTTCAGACTTAGGCAGATTTTAGGGTTTCAGGATTTGAGACTTAGCCATCTTTTAGGTTTTCAAGATTTCAAGGAGGCATCATAAGAGCTATGAAGGCTGCATGAAGGGATGTAGGTATGATAGAATAGTTTGAGAACATCTCTTGGAAAGTGCCACGAGTTGATCCCACCCCATTCCTGGTGCACCCTTTAAGGTGTGCATTCAGGAAGATTTGATAAACCGGGGAGCCCCTACAAACTAGATGATTTATAATCAGTAAATGATAAAGTTGAAAAATAGTAGGAGTGGCATTCATGATTTTGAGGGCAATCTAGATTGATTTATTCTAGATTTGAATGTACGTTTTGTCTTTGAAAAAATGAATGATTGAATACTATATATATATATTGTACAGACGTTTCCATGACGTTTCCAAATCATGGGTTTTTGAAAACCCGCATTTCCGAAATGGCTTTTCGGAAACGTTTCTGTTTCCAAACAACATAGTTCCTTTCCTCTATTTGGAATGCATTTAGGTTTTCATTTCTACTCCCTTCAGCCTCCTCCAGGCTGTTTGAAGTGGATAATCTTCCAAATGTAATATGTTCTAAGCTGGGAGCTAGGGAAGGGAAGCAAAATTTGTCACAAACATGTGGCCTATCGGGCCTGCACCTCCCTTGGTCTCCCTGCTGATGGTTTTCTCTTTGAAGGATGGGGTGATGGTTTTTGAAGGGCTGGGTGGCAGTTTTGTTGGCACTTTTTTCAGCCAAGGTGTAGGCTAAGCCTTTCTCTTCTTCACAGGCAGATTTGGCTTTTCCTGCAAGAGGAGTCCTTCCTTCGGCAGCTTTGTGGTTCTCTTTGATTTTTCTCTACTGCCCTGTTAATGGGTTAAGTTGCTATATTTTTGGCAATTTATGTGCTGGCAGTTTCCAGGTTTTGTTGTTGACCCACTACTGTTGGTTTCTGTCCTGGCCTGCTTATGGGCTCTGTAAATACTCCCCTTCATGTCTCTTTCGTTTCCTGTTCACTCCTTTGTTTCTCTTCTTCTTGATCCTACTGTCATTGTTCTTCCAGATTTCTCAAAGGGTGATGGCCCCAATAGAATCCCTCAATTTACTAATAATTAATTTTTTTTTTGGTAAATCGCAACTTGGAACTTATGTCATTTATATCTGCTGTGTGGGGTCTGAAACCTGTTAAATGTTTTTATAGAAAACCTTTTATTGTGTCTAATAAGTTCAAATGACTAGCATTGCATTATGAAATCGCATTAGATATATTTTGTTTTCTGGAAGTTTGCAGATCCCTGCCTTTATGCTCTCTTTTGTCATCATTTCAGATGACATGCGCCTGGAAAGCGTCATTGTTTTGGAAGATTCTAGAAATGGCTTCCCATCTGATTCTAGCTAACTGAGTCTTCGTGATGATACAATTCTTGTGTGAGAAATTTACTTGCATATGAATATTTTGCCAGTTTGCACTAGCAGCATGTAGGTGGTTGAAAAGAAAATTTATTTCTTGTATGTTATAATTTTATTTTATTTGCAAATGCTACATTTGTCTTGACAAGACAAGACCACCTTGATCCATCTAACTGGTTACAGCATACAACTGCTAGCATTATTCTCATAAACTCATCTCTGGACTACTTTCTTAGAAACATAGAAGTTTGAATATGCATAGAAATGTGTTTTTGCATGTTGCAGCGATTGGAATGCAAAATGCTTATTTCCAATTAAAGAGAAAATTGCTGAAATTTTGTCAGTGTGGGCTTGAGTTTTTTTGTTGAAACTGCCATAAATGAATCTACACTTGCAATTCAATTTGTTGTTTCTCAATTAAACAAGCTGATTTAGAGGCCAAAAATTAGGGTTTTGAGGAAACCATGAGTTTGAATCTTCTTGGCAAAGCTATGCAAGCACATCCAACATCAATTGCTTTGTGGAGAGCATGCACATACGTGGGAGAGGATGGGCTGAATCATCTTGACAAAGCCATGCGAGCACACCAACATCAATTGCTTTGTAGAGATCATGCACATGCCCTTGGATAGGATGGGCATGATATCACACACAATATTTATAACTTATATGAAGAAGATGGAGTGCATGTCCATGAATTACATTGTGAACCAGATGCAAAAAGTAAAGGAAGACAAATGATGTTTGCATTAGATGGAAGAATTGTGTTGAAGAAATATGAAAAACCTAAGGGTAAAAAGGAAGCTACGTTGCCTATATGGATATGGGTATGAGAATTGGATACGCAGATATGGGGATTTTTGGATACGCTCGTATATATATATATATATATATATATATATATATATGCAAAAAGTAAAGGAAGACAAATGATGTTTGCATTAGATGGAAGAATTGTGTTGAAGGAATATGAAAAACCTAAGGGTAAAAAGGAAGCTACGTTGCCTATATGGATATATATAAAATATAAAATATAAAAATATAGCCCTATAAGCAAAATTAACCACATAATATGCATATAGGAAACGAAATAAGTTAAATAACCACAAAACATACTCAACTCAATATAGGTTGCTAAAGTACACACTTGGTACACAATAAATGTTTAAGTCATAAAGCTCCACTAAAGGGGTTACTTAAGTGACACCCTCATTTATAAAATTACTTAAGCGACACCCTCATTTAGAAAAGTAACTCAACATAAAAACATAAGGTGCTTAACTTAGTAAAGTTTACTATTGTAATGCTTCATATTATATTAAAAAATAAAAATATAATACAGAAGGTTACATAGTAACGTGGTTGGACAGATCACGACCCATACTCCATGCCGGGAAAAAACATTGGCTCAAAACATCAACAAATTGACAGACAAAACATGACAAGAACAAGCACAACGAAAATCAAGCACATGTTGCCTTAGGTGGAGGCGGAGGGTCATCTTTAGGAAGCATTGACCAAACAGGGGGTTCCTCGTTCGGGATCTCCGGAGCAGTCCAACCATCCATGGGGTCATTATGAATTGTTATCAGTCAACCATCGGTGCGTTGAGCAAGAACAATAGTACTCGTTGGAGGCCATCGAGCAAGACCAACATCAGATTTTCCAAAAGCACCCCAAGCACCCCCTAGAGGAGGGTGAGGCAAAAAGTGGCTCTCGCTGCGGTATCGATTTCTACTTCGGTGCCTTCTGGGAGGAGGTGGTGGGGGCTTGCGGGCGAGTCGTCTGGTGGAACTTTGCTCATGGTGCACTGGGGACTCCCCTAGTGGTCGAGGAGCCCCTGCAAGTGGTGGAGGTCCAACGCCATTTTCTCCACTTGAGCTTGGATCTGCAAGTAAACTAAGGAGATAACAACCACTTTCTTGTTAACAGAGAATGAAATATCACAATCTTCGTGATTAAATATAACATTATTTCTGTGTTTCCAATGCTGAAAAAGGATGATAGCACAAAAAAACTGCCACATAAAAGTAGTAGAAGTTGCCCAATTAGAATAATCCCTGAAGAGTACCTCTCTCCAAGAAAATGGTTCAGGATGAAAAGGTTGGAATAGAGAATGGATCCAACGCAAAGCAAATTGAGCTTTGGGGCAAACCCAGAACATATGTTTGAAGGATTCAAGGTGCTTGCAGGGCAGACGGAAGCATTGGGGAACGCAGAGATGGACCCAGCTTCTCACCGAGGGGGAACCCTTGGTATATTAAGCACCAAAGAAAGTGAGCTAATTTAGGCTCCAATCCTAGGTGCCACACACGTACCAGATGGGCGAGCTAGGCCCTGGAAGAGAACCGAAGGCCCCAACATCTGTTGAGCTTGTCAAGAGTCGGGGAGAAGGGACTCATCACTTGATACAGAAGCCCTGAAGAGTAGGCTTTAAATTGTGTATCACAGTTCCAACTCTAGTCTTTCCACCATCCCTGAGGAGGTAGAAGGCCAAGCTTGTGGAGCATAACATCAGGGTGTAACTCTTGAATGCAAAGGATAGAAGGTAAGTCAATATTGTTTATTTGATACTTGATTTTCAAATCTGGCCAAGGGATCCAGTCTTAGAACTGACCAAAGCACGAATAGTGCGAATTCCTTTACAGAGTAATTGCAACGCTTTAATACCGGGATTTCATCGACGAGAGTAGAAGCACTAGTGAGAATAAGAGACCACCATAAACTATGATCATTGAAGGATAAACATGTATGAAAGCCATCCCCTACCCACTTCAAGTGGGGTTTGATTTCTTCAAAAACTTAACTCTTGACCACGAAAGACCCTATAATTTTCATTGGCATAGTAGTGATAAGAAGAGATTGAAAGCCAATACTCTGCGAGCTGGTTTTGGCCATAGGACGAACCAGAGGAAATATAGTGGGGGAGGAGGATTTTCCAAGCCTCATTTCCCTCAATGGCTCGAACAACCCATTTAGCACACAAGGCCATGCTTTGTTGATAAGTGTCAATTATGCCCATGCCACCTTTATCACGAGGAAGACAACAAATATCCTAGGCCACCTGATGAAAACCCTAAGCTTTGTTAGAATTGGCCCAGAGGAAATCATGAAGAAGCTTGGCGAGACTATCATAGGAGGCTTTGGAAGGGGCCCAACAAGAAGAGTAGTACACATGAGTGGCCCCCAAAATCTTGGTGCAAATCTGGAACTTGCCTGCCAAAGAGAGGGGCTTAGTGATCCAGTAATCAATTTTCCTTGCAATCCTATTGAGAACATATTGGCAAAGCTTGAAAGGCGAGTTGTCAAACACAGAGGGGATCCCCAAGAACTTGAATTGTTTTCCCTGAGCAATCCACTGCCAATTAAATTTTTTAAGCGACTTAGGGACTGACATGCTTTGATGGAAACACTGGGTTTTCCTCCTTTGAAAGCTTGAGCCTGAAGCCAAACAAAAAGGTGTTAAGACACTTAATGGCTTCAGAGAAGGTGGTCTCTTGCTCTTCAAGTGTGAGAAAGGTGTCATTTGCAAAGTGACCATTAATACGTTGAGAGGTGTGGTCGGGGAAAACAATGCCCCAAACAAGCCCCTGAAAGGCCTTAGAAGCCAAAAGGTACCCCAAAGCTTTAGCAACAAGAACATAAAGTGCTGGAGCAAGGCGACATCCTTGACATATAGAGCATCGGAGTTCAATTCTCGGGGTCTGATGGCCATTAATAGTGAGGCAGACAAAGGCATCATGAAGTGAGGTCTGCACAACTCCAATAAAGTAGGGACCAAAGCCAAGAGCTTTGAGCATGGCAAGAATAAAGTGCCACTCAATCTTGTCACAAGCATTTTCAAAATCTAGCTTCAAAAAAATAACTCTCTGCAGAGAGGAGCGAGCCCAGTCCATGCCCTTCCAGACTGCAATAAGATTGTCAAGGATATACCTCTCTCTAATAAAACTTGTTTGCTCTGGTCTATGGTAGGTAAGACAAGCCGGATGCGGTTGGCAAGGGATTTGGCGAGGATCTTGTAAGAAACATTTAGCAGAGTTATCAACCTCCAATTGGTGAGAATCTCAGGGTTCTCGACTTTAGGGATGAATTTGATATTGCCTTGGTTGATCATAGGGCCAAAGATTGAGTCTGCAGGGTTTCTTTGTAGACTTGCAACAAGTTAGCGCTGGTGAATTCCCAAGTGGCTTTGTAAAACTCATAGGGGAAGCCATCAAGGTTGGGGGCCTTATCATTACTCATGCAGTTCAAAGCCTCCGTAAGCTCCCATAGGGTGAGTGGGGTATCACATAATCACTTATCTACAAGATTGAGCTTGCAAGGCACCACTTTCAAGCAATTTTGAAGAGCGTGAGACCTCTCAGCCGTAAATGGCCATGCATGGAAAATATGTTGGTAATGCTCTAGAAAAGCCAAGGAGATATCAACCTGAGAGGTGAGATAGGATTGAGCCACTTGTATGGCTTTAATTTGCCCATGGGCCTACTTGGCTTTTAGCGCTTTGAAAAAATCCTTGGAGGCTTTGTCAGCAACTTTGAACTAATGGAATTGTGCTTGACGTTGGGTGCCCCTGGCTGCATGATTGTTTGCCATCTTAAGGTGGTGTTTGAGGGAGGTAACAAGCCTTTGAAGCCGGATATTGCAAGGATCTATCTCAAGGGAGGCAAAGACCTATTTGAATTCTTGGATGGTAGCCTCCTTTGAGTGCTTGTGAATTCGGGCAACATGTTTGTCATGGTGGCAGAGGAAGGAGGTGGTGCAAAGAATGGCTTCATTCCACCACTCAATCTAGGTGGCGATGTATGGGGGTTGTGAGGCTAGGTCCTAGATGCGGTGGATGAGTCAGATGGTGCCAACATGACTCACATATACGTGTTGAGAAAGAATTGATTACGTGGCACCTTGTACTACCGAGGGGTCCATTCCACTTTGCAAGAAATGGGCGAGTGGTCTGAGAAGATAATATCCACGTGGACGTTGACAGGTTGGCCATCAATGCAGGAAAAAAAAAAGATTTTGCTCTGACAGCATAAAGAGGTCTAACCATTTGAGCACGTAGTGATCCCCACTTTGGTAATTGGACCACATAAACCAAGACATGGGAGTAAATGCCTGCTGCTAGAGAAGAGGGTGCATTAACCCCTATTTATTTTTAAAATAGTACCAAGCCTCATGCTCACCAAGACACCAACACATGGGGAGGGCCCCAACTTTGTCTTGGGGATGTTCAATCATATTAAAGTCATCGCACACCAGCCATGTGGCGGGGGGTAATCCATCTGCCAAGATCACTAGAGCAGGGAGCGGTCATGGCCATCATTGGGAGTATAGCTATTGAGGATGCCAAAAAGCTGGCCATCAATGTCAAGAATAATCTAGACTGCCCAATGTGATGGGTCTTCCCCCATAGCAATAATGTTAGGGGAGATTTTAGAGGCAACTAAGATACAAGCACAACCATGTCCTGCCTCATGCAGGGTGGTGACTTGAGTGGCATCCGGCCAAATACTTCACAGAGCCGTCTAGAGGAGAAAATCATAGATCTTAACTTCTTGTTGATAGACAATGTCTGAAAAACCAATCCACTGACACGTAACACACACTGAGTATTTACGGGTAGACTATGTAAGACCCCTTACATTCTATGATAAGATATTCATGGGGAGGGGTCATCCATTTGAATCTCCCCTTGTCCATCCTCAAAATATGCCAATGCTGCAAAGCTTTTGTGCTAGGGAGAGCTATAAATTTTGCACCCTGTAATGTAGCAGCATTTGGCATCATGTTCTTCCCGAGGAAAGTTAGTGCCCTCATGAGGTGGGCTATGAGACCACTGAGAGAATGAGACATTGGTTGAGTGAAGCTCAACCAGAGGCATCTTGAGATTATGAGAGGTCAGAGAAATGCTCTGAGGGTTAGGAGTTGGGATGGAAGGGGAGGAGAAGGTCCCCTAAGAGGGTGTGATAGGTGGAGGAGAAGCCTCTTGAGGTGGCGACTGAGGTGTGTTTTGTGGCTTAGGGCCCATCACCCATTTGGGGGGAACAGTGGTCCAACCATCACGTGGGGATTTTAGTTTTGGCTTCTCAGACTAAGGAGGTGGCTAAGGAGGCTTGGGATGACCCATGTGAGGACAATCCTTGATGTTGTTGTCCAAGGCTTGGCAATAGAAACTCTTGAGTATTGTCATTGATGTCAAAGGTGCATCTTGTGAAGGTTGCATCTTGTGGGAGTAAATGTTCGTTGCTAGAGGAGAGGGTCTTCCAACCCCCATTTATTTTTAAATAGTACCAAGCCTCACACTCACCAAGACACCAATGCATGGGGAGGGCCCCAACCTTGTCTTGGGGGTGTATATTAAAGTCACCGCACACTAGCGAAATGGTAGGAGGTAACCCATCTGTCAAAGATCGCTAGAGTGGAGAGTAGTCATGGCCATCATTGGGATTATAGATATTGAGGATGCCAAAACGCTGGCCATCAATGTCAAGAATAATCCAGATTCCCTGATGTGATGGGTCTTCCCCCATGGCAATAATGTTAGAGGAGATTTTAGAGGTAACTAAGATACAAGCGCAGCCACATCATGCCTCATGCAGGGTGGTGACCTGGGTGGCATCTAGTTCCCATGTTGCTTCATCAATGGTCTTAACAATACAATTTGACATGAGGTTGAAATGTTTAGTCCTCACATAATGATGGAAGTTGTGGGCGTAGCCAAGCTCGTTGAAGATGGCATCAACTAACAATGTCTCCAAACAACACCCCCTCAGACCACAAAAGCATTAGCGCAAGCACCAAAAGTCCCTGAGCACTCCTCCAACGAGTCCATTCAGGGAACCACCATGCTTAAGTAGACTCCGAATGAGCTCAAGCCGACAATCACATATCCCAAGCAAGGAATCGAGGCTCCACTTCCCTTGGGAAACAATGCTAAGGAGGATGGCATATACCCTCAATTGGTTCACAAGGACAACTATTTTGTGTTCCCTTGTTCTATATTTTAGCATATGATTGTCATGCTTCAAATTTCAGTGCTAGACTCTAATCCCTTGGTTGACATGTCTTCCATTGTGGTTATTTCATACAGAGCTCTCTATGTACTTCCATCTCATACTGTACTGCTTGCATTCACACTATTCATGTCCATGTTCATATCCCAACATCAGCAAAAGAAGTGGAAGTAGAAACGAACGCATGATAGAGCTTCCATCTGGGCTTCAACCTATTTTTGGTCTGGGTTTCATTTGGTCCTATTTTTTTATCATGTTTGGAGGGTGAAATATATTTAAGGGGGATGGAATGTAATGTACCTAGAGGGGTATAATAGTATAGTGAATAATCCTACATGCATTAGAATGTGGAGTGGGGTAGGTAAGAAATAATATAAGTATATGAGCATATGATGGTATAGAGCATCAACGAGTTATTTGTAATTGAGCCTAGCTCAAAGGAGGTAGCCCCCTTGAAGTGGCCCATGATTTGGAGTTGCTCCTTCCACAAAAGGAACACAGATTTAATATAATTAGTATTATCCAATTTTCTATATTGCAGGGTATGAGTTTCTATCAAAGTTTGAGGCCATGGTTTGAAGGGAATTGTAAGAAACATTGTTTTAAGCATTCTCGAGTTCATAGAATGAGGTCTCAAGCCCCGAGAGACACTTTCAAACATTCTTTGGCATGTGTAATCTTTGCATGGGAACCTGATCTATTAAGGAGAGATGGGTAAGGGTGATAGCTAAGATCTCCAGGAATTGGTTTTGGATTCAAGGGGCAGTCCTTTATGAACAATCATTAACACCAAAACCTCTGTTAAACCTTCCTAAAACCCTAATAAGGATCCAATGTTGAAGATCTTGTTCAAAACATCCCTTAATGGCCTCAAATAACTAAAAAAATTATTGTATCATGTAGTCAACTCTCTCAGGTACCTCAAGGTGGTGGTGGTTAGTCAGATGAGAGAGAAAATGTGCAGATACAAGCCTGTTTGTTAAGATTTTGTTGTAGTAGTCAAACGCTGCATTGGTCAAGAAAGGAAAATGGATGGATGAAAGAGATAAAGACTCATACTACATGTCCATGAATGTTTCTGGATAGGTTCCTCCCTTCTAATGTGCTAAACCAATCTTCCAAGTTAGCTAGTCGTATACAGACCTAATGGTGTAAATAGTGTAAAATCCAAGCAGTGAGAAGATGAAATGGAGTGTGTTTTCATGATATAATGATAAAAACAAGTAAATGGAGATGTTCAGGTAGTTTAATACATGTTCATGCTTGGAAGAAGTTTTGGAGGTCAGTGAATATGGTGAAAACGTTGCTCACAAGTTTACTTGTCTGGTTTAGATAAGACTATGAAACATGAGGTCAAAAAATTGCTTTGCAAGACCAATATTTGTCAATAAACCATATGAATTTTCAATTTGAGTATGTCCTAAGGATCTCTAAGTATCATGTACATGAATCATAAGTCATGGAAAGTGTTTATACATGTGTTGGAGGTCTAAGTCACCATGATTATATTTTTGAGTATATTGAAAGTTCTGAGTGAGTGAGTTGTAGAGGTGTTCTTGTCAGGGAAACCTAGAATAATAAACATGCTCCGGTCCCTACTGAGTTAGGATCTTGCTCTACCAATTAGAGCACATATGATTACTTCTTGTATTAACAACTAAACACGGAATAATACCAGAATCAATAAGTAACTAGAAATATGAAACAACACATGAATTGAGAGACAATACACAATTGTATTAAATACATAGAAGAATATACAATAAGGAAGATGTCACTTCTTCCTCCACCTCAAAGGTTTGCCACGCCTCAAGACCTTCTTCCCTCTCTCTCTCGGTTCCAACAATCAACTCCAATACATAATTGATGTTCACCTCTCCAACCAGTCAGTAACACACTGCCAGTTCACCAAGTACACAACCGTACTCCAAGTAGATCCCCTGCTCTCTGCTACCTGCAAATCACTAGACCTTACTCACCATGTAGATATCTCTACACCCCTGAAGAACCCTTGTCCTTGCCTCACCAAGTCCTTATGATTCTTCAACCAGTACTCCGGTGGATCAGCTCCTTGACCTTGCAGACCTTGCAACTCTCCCTGATCATACACACTTAGCACCCCTTTGGAACTAGGAGGAGCTACACTAGCTCTCTCTGAAAGCTCTATGGCTTTCTAGCACACATTTACAATACAATCATGAGTCCATATATAGATCTCATCCAAACAATAATTAGACTAACCTAATTACAATAATTAGACACGCAACTCAAGACTAAGACTAGCCTTCAACATGCAAACTAACAGTCCAAAAATAGACTCTCTGGAATCAACATGCGAACTGTCTGTTCACGCACAGGCTGTCGACGTCGGCACCTCCAAGACCGATGTCGGCCGACTGGTGACCGACGCCGGTTGCTTCCTCACTGCCATCTGACCGACGTCAGCTGATCAGATCGAAGCCGGTTTTCTGCAACTGGTTTTGCAACTCCCCGCAACTCTACATCCTCCATAACTTCTCCTGTTTGCATTCTGGTGAAGCTTTTAGCTCCACAACCTAACAATCTCCCACTTGGAGATAAATAGCTGCACCTGTACCTGTACATGTACACCGTCTAAATTATTTCCTGGCTTGTATTCCTCTTCAAGATCAATCCTGAAGACCAACCACCACACAACCTGTGATGCTATACCTGTCATTCAAGTAACCTGCCACATCCGAACCTACACATCCATGTAGTGAAGAACTTGACCCTTCATAACAAGAATCCCTGCTGCTAGTCCCACTGAACTGCCCTCCAGTACTCCTTCCCCGAATTGGCTCCATACTTTCTGACAACCCCCACTGATTGGGAAAAACCTTAGGTCTACACTAGACCTCATGTGATTTAGAACCCTGTTTCAAGCTAAGCTTGAACTGTCCAGCCATTGGTGTGCTTACCGATTCTACATCCTGCGTAATGAACCTCGCCAACACCGTCTTCACATCAGCGCCCACTGGAGATAAAATCTCCATGTCTCTTATGCCAAAGAATTTCGCTGCTCCAAATTCTTCATG
Organism: Torreya grandis; assembly: GCA_037957365.1. Classification (NCBI taxonomy): domain Eukaryota; kingdom Viridiplantae; phylum Streptophyta; class Pinopsida; order Cupressales; family Taxaceae; genus Torreya; species Torreya grandis. The sequence goes on along the minus strand of JARHVA010002883.1, from coordinate 1,309,488 downwards.
ACACACCTCTGAACTAACCTTACCCTTAGCTCAGCAAATCCCTGTATGTACAAACCTACTAGTAAATCACCCACATACAGTAACAAGATGATGTTGCGACCATCATCTACCTGGTAAGATAAACACAATAGTTACACTGACATTGACTGAAGCCATGCTTAGTCATCCACCTGTCAAAACCTGTACCACTGTCCTGCAGCTTCCTCAAGACCTATGCCTTGGCCTTCTATCTCATGTGTCCATCCACTCTCTTCTCTAAAACGGGAATCCATTTCGTTTCTCAGTGCTTTCTTTCAGCTGACAACTCTACCAACAAATACCTGTTTGGTTCTTCTCCAAGGACTCACACTCCTCATCCATGCCAAGCTCCCACTGTATCTGGACTCTACCTGCATTGTCTCTTCACATCTTTCTAGTTCTCGACCATCAGTAAGCAATATAAAGAAGGTGAACAACGAATATGAGGTTCACTTACCCTTTCTGACCTCCACATGAGCGTTTGAGACTTGTTGACAGCTTGCTATCCGCCCAATATCCGTTCTAGTGACCGATCTCGGTCATCTCCCAGTCTGCTCCCGACCGATGTCGGTTTCTTGCACTTACCCTGACTGCCGACGTCGTTTTCTTGGCCGACGTCGGTATCTTTTCTGCCGACATTGGTTACTGTGTGATCGACGCCGGTACCTATGTTCCTCTGTGAGTGATAACTTTTTACCCGCGAGCTCTCCATGGATCAAAGTCTTAATCAAATCAACATAGCCTTGCTCAGAATAATTCAATTCTCTCCCCTGATCTCTGTCCGTCATCTCCTCCATGAACACCAAGGCTTTACAGTTCTTTAGCTTGTCAAAAACATCTGTCTTTCGCTTCAGAACTTGCATTCTCTTCCTACATATGTGACCAAGCCAACAAAGCCACATCTCTGTAACAGAAGGTGAATCAGTAATATAAGTAGATAGATAAAAGATACCTACTTTCTTACCACCATCTAATTCAAGTGTATCCGCTGTGAGAGTTACAGTACATCTCTCATCACCCAAATTTCTTGAAGAAATTAGACTTATCTCCAAGACTGGTTCCTGCATGACTTCCTTCAACCACTGTGTGTCGTCCATCTGCAATTTCAGCTTCACTTTCCCTTTGCCAATTCTTTGGCAAGGCTCACCAGCTCCTCTCCTTGGGGCTGCATGGAAAGAGGCAACATAATCTATTATCCAAGATTTAACTTCATCCAAGAAACCTCCCAAAGCATCCTGTGCAACGACACCTGCAACATCTGCATCTTCAGTTCCTTCATGCTGATCTGCTACCAACCAACAATATCTTTTTCCCTGCTCTTTCTTTCCATCAATCAGACCACTCGTGCTATTCAGTTTTTCCATTCGTAGTTTACTTCCTTCTGTCATTGCTATACTCCCACTCAATCAGAAACCCCTGTGAGTAACCTGTAATCAATAAACACTATCAGATCTGAAACCACCTGTTAGTAACCCAACCAAAAGCTCTGATACCACGTGTCAGGGAAACCTAAAACAATAAACATGCTCCGGTCCCTACTGAGTTAGGATCTTGCTCTACCAATTAGAGCACATATGATTACTTCTTGTATTAGCAACTAAACACATAATAATACCAGAATCAATAAGTAACTAGAAATATGAAACAACACAGGAATTGAGAGACAATACACAATTGTATTAAATACATAGAAGAATATACAATAAGGAAGATGCCACTTCTTCCTCCACCTCAAAGATTCGCCACGCCTCAAAACCTTCTTCCCTCTCTCTCTCGGTCCCAACAATCAACTCCAATACAGAATTGATGTTCACCTCTCCAACCAGTCAGTAACACGCTGCCAGTTCACCAAGTACACAACCGTACTCCAAGTAGATCCCCTGCTCTCTGCTACCTGCAAATCACTAGACCTTACTCACCATGTAGATATTTCTACACCCCTGAAGAACCCTTGTCCTTGTCTCACTAAGTCCTTATGATTCTTCAACTAGTACCCCGGTGGATCAGCGCCTTGACCTTGCAGACCTTGCAACTCTCCCTGATCATACACACTCAGCACCCCTTTGGAACTAGGAGGAGCTAAACTAGCTCTCTCTAAAAGCTCTATGGCTTTCTAGCACACATTTACAATACAATCATGAGTCCATATATAGATCTCATCCAAAAAATAGTTAGACTAACCTAATTACAATAATTAGACACACAACTCAAGACTAAGACTAGCCTTCAACATGCAAACTAACAATCCAAAAATAGACTCTCCGGAATCAACATGCGAACTGCCTGTTCACGCACAGGCTGCCGACGTCGGCACCTCCAAGACCGATGTCGGCCGACTGGTGACCGACGCCGGTTGCTTCCTCACTGCCATCTGACCGACGTCGGTTGATCAGACCGAAGTCGATTTCCTGCAACTGGTTCTGCAACTCCCCACAACTCTGCATCCTCCATAACTTCTCCTGTTTGCATCCTGGTGAAGCTTTTAGCTCCACAACCTAACAGTTCTTGAAGCCTTAAGCTCTGAGTGAAAGTGTCTAATGCATTTAGTAATTATTTTGAGGTCATGTAGACTCTGTCTATGAACTTTATTGATCATTTTTGAATGGATTGTGTTTTAGCTTCAGTATTGAAAGACAGAGGTTTTGGTGTACACAAACCTAATAGGACTGAGTACTATTGAGGGGTTTAATGGAATTAGACCTAAAAAATGTTATATTCAATATATATATCTTTTGAACTTTGAGCAAGGCAAATTGATGATTTACATGGGCATCATAATGCCTCTTTGTTTAAAGGAAAATGAGTACTATGTTTTTGGTTTGTATCATTTGTTCACACCAAGTTTTGAATCTAAACAAGACTTGGTCAATTCTTTGGTTAAAGAGTTTTAACACAATGATCTTCTTGAAAATTATCTTAGTGACTTCATCAATGTTAAGCAATCTCCCATTGAATCATCTCATGACTTTATCAAAATAGGGAAACCATTGGCCCATAAAGCCAACCATAACATTTATATAACCAATATAAATCAATGGGAGATCAGCTTAGGCAGTTGGATTAGAGGATGATCTTATTATGGATGGAAAATGAAAGAAAGAAGTCTAAATACCTAATGCTCAACTCTCATCCTCTACGGATCCTATAGTTCAAAGGCAAGTCAATGATATGATTACCCTAAAAAGTCAATTACCTAAGACTGGAACTTCATTCCAACAACCATATCAAGATATTAGTAGGAGAAATTTTAATCAACATGTAAATGCTAGCAAGACATTATTACTTACATTAGCAACACACCTACATCATCATTTTTTTCAGCATAGGCATCAAAACAATTAATATAATCCATGAGGAGTGAAAGAAAGAGTGCAGTTGAAAATCTATTGGTCAAAATTTTGGTAAAGGAAAGTGACCAATATAGGATAGAATTTACTAATAAATGGGGTAAATATTATTATAGGAAAATTCCTTTTAGTTTGTCTAATTTTGGAGCTACATTTTAACATGCAATGGATATGGCTTTTTAAGGTCTAATAAATGATATAGTGTTACTAGCTAAATTAATCTCAAAATGAGATAGTTGTAACCTTTTACTAGCTAAATTTTGACTCAAGTAATCGACTACTAATTTCACACCACTCTCAACTCATTCTTGATTATTTGGGCACTTTAAGGTTGGATGATTTTTGATGCAAAAAATATATAATTATTAGATGGTCCAAAAGGAATGTTTTTATAAGAGTAGCATTCTTTATCTACAAGTTATTTATGAATAAATGGCTAGTAAACAGTAATAGAAAATTATGTTAGGGGCCTAGGCACCTAAGCGATAACATATGTAAAGAGGGGGTACCTGTGTTGGCTAAGGTCTATTTGAGTTGTGTGTGAAAGGGTTGTGCTATTTATGGAGGTGAAAGGTGTTCCAAGGGATCAAATGGTAACGTGTTACTAGATAGATCTAATGCAATTAGGTCTCCATGAGACGTAAAAGTGAAATCAGGTCTAATTGAGTCATGATAGACCAAAAGGGACTCAAAGGTCATTTGAATCTTGTTTATGAGATGCCCTAAGACCTATTCTATGGATGACCTAAGAGGTTAAGGGTGTGTGGCCAAGTAAGTGGTATATGAATAAGGAATGGTATCTTTACAAGGCAATTTTAGGCCTATTTTTGTAAGCTTAGAGGAAGCGAATGAATTGATAAATCAATGATCCTGAGGAGGTTGGGTAAGATGTTTCAAATGCTAAGGAGAGATCAAAGAATAATTTCATGATGATCATATAGGGGTTCTACATTTGAATATCAAGGTCATATGACCTACTCAGTCTTACTGAGGGCTAATTGAGTGAAGAAGCCTAGAGGTAGTTTTGAGAGAGATCAACTGGAGTAGAGTTGGAGTGATCTTTTTCTATTGATAGACTATCAGAGTTGCATCAGATATGTGTTCTTGATGTATGATAGTGGATAGAACATATGGATAGCTAAGTGGAAGAATAGAAGGAAAGTGTGATTGGTTAAGTTGGTGTTTGATCAAAGAGGGATTTTAAGCTTCCATGCATGTTGGTGCTTGCAGAATTGATCTTGGCTAAGTTGGTGCTTGGTCAAGAAGGAGTTGGAGCTACTGTTGTCATTCAGACTCGTACCCTTGTGAAGGTAGTTTCAGGGCTTCACAGTTTGTTGAAACATGGAAACAATTCTAGGTTGTGGGTGATCTAATCAACAGATTGAATCTCTAGATTTTAAGGGCTAGCTCCCTTTGGTGTATCAATTAGGATCTCTACTCTACGTTACAAACTGCGGGAGAAAAGGGAAGAAAGAAAATTGAAGAAAAAAATTCTATCTAATAATGGTAATACACCTATATTTTGGTTCATCCACTCAATCTGAGCTCGTAAAAACACTGATTTGATAAGAAAAAGATTGAACTTTCAATTTCAATTGATTCCTTTGCATCAGTGTTTCATGAAAAGGTTCTATCTGGTGATCAAAGTTTGAGAGAAATGAAAGAATATACTCGATTCAAGGCACTAACCAACGACTTATATCCGTTGTAACTTCAGTCAAAAGACATCAAACACAGAGCATGACCTACATAATCTGATCAGCTAGTAACGAGGTAAGAATAAGGACTTGACAAGGAAGAAAATTTTATCACATATGCAAATCATTGACATAAATACACTATACCAACATTCTGGAATCTGAAAAAATAGTCTTATTTATTTGAAAATGTTACAAAACTCAAATTTTGGTAGACTCTGATTTTGCCAAAAGAGAGATCTTATTCAAAGATGAAAAACCAACTTATATAAAAAAATCATACAAAAACCAAGAGATTGACGTTGGAATTAGAGAGGAGATCAACTCCCACATCTCACAAGTCCAACTTCAGCTATCAAAAGATAACTAAGCCTTCAAATAAATTTTTTTTGTCTTATGTCTTGCATGAAAGAGCTCTTTGACATTGAAAATGATGGAGAGTCCATGTAGTAATCATTATTAAAATCTTTAAAATTCATCAAACTTGCATGGATCTTCAAGGTTGGCGTAGAAGTCTGGATGGTGGGCCCATCTTGGACTAATCTACTCCATGCATGAAAGCTATGCCAAATCTTCAAAGAGAAACTCCTATTGATATGTTTGGAGGCTGAGTTGAAACAAAAGAAAGACCTTCTTTGCATGGAAATGAAGGAAGGTGCATGATAAGCCTTGTCTAGTCAACTCCAAGTAACTCTATATTAACTCTTTGAACAACCATTTAATGCTAAACTTCTCGAGCCCTTAATGCATTGAAGTCTCCTTTTTGGAATTGAGAGAGCCGTCCCTGAAGATATTTGCACGTCTTTGCTTTTTGCATGTTCGTGCTCTACTTGAACATGTCTAATCTTGTTTGAGACACTTTGCATGCTTTGAATGTGAGCTGTGAACCACGTCATAGGAGTCGTAAAGAGAAGTCCTCATTGTCTTCTACTGATTGACTGTCGAAATCCCACTAAGACCCTTTTGAAAATCTGGCCTTTTCTCATCCGTTGATCTCTCTGCTAGATCTTGACTAGTGTCAAGCTCACGACAATCTTGGTGAACCTTTGAAATCTTGGCCAACGGTTACTTGTAGGGGCTTAAACTTGATGTTTGCAGGCCCGTCATTAATTCCTTCATAGTTATGTTTTTGGCCACTTTTCTGTGAAAAAGGTCTTCGAATTTTCTGCCTCTGTCTATTTCTTTTGGGCAAATTGCCCAAAAGAATTTCTTCCTTTTGCTTTGAACAATTCATTCAGACAATTTGTCTGAAGGAATTAGGTTTTTGGGTTTTTTGCAATGGACAATTCCTGTGGACAATTTATCCAAAAGAATTTATGTAAATGCCCCTCGACCTTTTGAAATGTCCCTTCGAAAAAGTTGACAATGACCCATTGGATTTATGAAAGAATTGAAATGGACCATTTGCCAAAAGAAATGACCCTTGGGAATTGTTGAAAAGGTACCTGTTGCCCTTCGAAAAAGTTGCCTCGCCCTTTTGAAATTGTCCCTTAGGATTTTTGACAAGGCCCTATCGAAACTTTGCAATGGAGCTTCAGAACTTTTGCTTTGGACAAAATGTCTGAAGCAATCCCTTCGAAAAAGATGTCAAGTCCAGTGGCTATTGAAAAGAACCCTTTGGTCAATTTGAACAAGCCTAATTCCTTCGGACTTATGAACAAACCCAATTTCTTCAGACTTATGAAAAACCCATTTTGCTGTGAAGTGCCCTTCAATAAAAACTGTAAAGACCAATTTTTGACACTTGGACAAAGAGGCATGTTTATGCAAAGTTTTGAATGATACGGTTGTAATTTAACCTGAGGTCAAAATTGTCAATATTTTGACGACTCAACTAGGAAGCATCCTTGTTATACTTAAGAACCAGACCATTTACATGACTTATGGACTCATAAAGTAATGACAAATTTGATCCATAACTACAAATTCTCTTTTGACTTGGCATGAGACAACCTTCATCTTATAAAATAAGAAGAAAAACACACAAAGTATGGAAAACTAACTAAACAAAGTAAATGTGCAAACAAAGCATTTATTTAAGACAAAATAGAACTAAATTAATGTGCTTGAACAACACTTGGAGGAAAACAAACTACGTATATACAAGGAGCCTAGCTCCTTAGTAGCAATGTTTTAAATGTATTCCATTGACTGGGATTGGAAGCTCCTCACCATCCATATTTACAAGTTAAAAGACATTGTGGGATTTGCAACTAGAGATTGTGTATGGGCCACTTCAAAGGGAATCAAATTTTGTGTGCCTCCCTGGTTTAGCTCTATCTTCATCCCATTTGAGAATTAAATCTCCTTTGAAACTTCGTGAAGAAGCTCCTTTGTCAAAAGCTCTCTTCACTTGTGCTTGATGAATTTCCATGGCTAACATGCACTGATTTCTTATTTCTTTCAACTCCATAAGCTCAGCATACCTGATTTCTATAGACTCATTCTTCAACAATTCGCGCCAATGCATTAGTTTTAAAGTAAAAAATTCAAAAAAAAATGGGTAACCTTGTTTCCTTACCATATACCAGCTTGTATGGAGAGTTGGCTATTGATCTTTTGTAGGTGACCCTATTAGCACAAAGCACTGACTTCAACTTGAGATGTCATGACCTCTGATTGTCTTCAATAGTCCTCCTTATAATCTTCAATATGTTCTTATTTGTAAATTCAACAAGGTCATGGCCTTGTGAATAATAGTTTGATGAAGTGTTAAGATAAATTCCATGCTGGGCAGTGTATTGAATGATCCTAATTTCCACAAAAACCATTGCATTATCAGAAATAATAGTTGAAGAAACTCTAAATCTAGTAAGCAAACCCTCATAGAAATCTAAAACATTGGTTTCGTTTGCTTCTTTCAATGCTACTGCTTTTGTGCAACGTGTGCAATAATCTGTAGCAATGAAAATCTATTTATGTCTTGAACTTGAAGGAGGATTTATGAGACGAATAAATTTTAATTCTCATTGGACAAAACACTGATCCATCGTAATTAGTTAAAAAGGTAAGGCTGCAAGTTTCATTTTTCCTACAAACATAGCACACTGTTTGCACTTTCTAACCCATGCATGGCAATCACCAAATATATTAGGCCAATATTACCCACCTCTCATGATCTTAAGGGCTTTAGTTCTTGCGAAAAAATGTCCTCCACCATGTCCATCATGGAATTCTTCAAGTAATCTATGAGTTAGGCATGCCTCAATACACCTTAGAAATATGCCATTGATATTTTTCTTGAAAAATACACCATCAATAAGCAAAAAAAGAATTGATTTCAACCTGAAATATCTTTTTTTTGAAGCACTTAAATGAGAGGGATAAATACCATTTTAGAGATATCTTACCAAGTCATAAAATCAGATGGAAGGCGAGGTATGACCAACTGCAATCTCTTCATCATTTGACACCAAAACAACCTTATTAGTCTCTTGTAATTCTTGAACTAGATGCTCACAAAGTCATTTGCCTCTAATCAGTTTTGTGATCTTAATTTTCACATCATAATCCATTACCTTGGTTATCCAACCAGCTCTCTTCTCATTTATATCTTTGTTCAAAAGGAACTCCTTGATGCTTGGATGAGAAACTATTAGGTGTATCTTATTGTTAGACAACAAGTATCTAAACTTTTTAAGAGACCTTATGACTAAAAGAACATGTTTTTCAACAAAAAAATACCTTGTTTCATACTCTTCCAAGCCTTGACTAAAGAAAGCTAATGGTTGCTCCAAAGCCTCTTGATTTTGTTGCATAAGAATACCTGAAATGATGTCCATGTTGGCATATGTATACAAAATAATTTTTTTTGTGAAATTTGAATTTATAAGTGTAGGAGCATTAGCTATGGCCTTCTTAATATCTTCAAAAAAATTAACTCTTTCTTTGGACCAATTGAAGCTCTGATTCTTCTTTAGCATCGCTGTAAGTGGCTTAGCTAAAATGACAAAATATGAAATATATCTCCTTATGAAGTTGATTTTTTTAAAGAAGCTTTGCATAGTTTTTTTGTGTTTAGACAAGGAGAGTGCAAGAATGGAGTCCACCATTTCAGAATTTATGTTTAAACCATACTTTGAAACCACATGTTCAAGGAGCTTACCTTCATGACTTGAGAAGACACTTTTTAAGATTTAAAGATACCTCAAATTGCCTACACCTTTTGAACACTTGTTTGAGATGAACCATGTGATCTTCTGCACTCTTTGAAAAAACTATTATATCATCCAAATAAACAAGTACAAACTTGTTAAGAAGGCCTTAGAATGTCATATCCATGGCTCTCTGTAAGGTTGCTCCAGCATTAGATAAATCGAATGGCATCTTTCTATATGTAAAAGTCTCCCACTTGGTTGTGAAGGCTATCTTAAATTGGTCCTCTTCCTTGACCAAAATCTGATTGTAGCCACTATATCCATCCAACAGAGAAAACCTCTCTAAACCTGCAACCTGCTGTAAAATTTGTTCCATTGATGGCAAATCACGGAAGTCAACATACAATCTAATCTCACTGTTCTTTTGTACCGGAATAAGATTTGTCACCCAAGTTGAGTGTTTAATTGAAAATATAATAGCTGACTCAAAGGCTCAAGCTTAAGATTAATGGGTCTTTGTCTTTGTTTCATAAGTTTAGTTTCAATGTTTAACTCAATGGTGTGTTGAGCTAAACTTAGGTCAAATCCCTTGAGATCATTATATTGCCATGCAAATACATCAGGAAAATTTGTGCATAACTCAATGAAAACTTTTTTTTGTGAAAGAGTGCATACTGGACCCAACTTCAAAATCTTACCTGCTATAATCTGTACATTGGCATAGTGTTCTTTTGTTGACAAGAATGACTTCTTCTTTAACTCGTCATCACCATTGAAAATGTTCTCAAGTGTGACCAATCCCTTGGGAAACTTATTTGTTTTTAGTTGCACAACCTGATCACCATACTACTGCAAATACTTTGATTGGTTTCTTGAAAAAAATTCAACTTCTTCTTGCAAGAATCTCACAATTTGATTGTCATCTTCGAACACTTGTCAATTCTCATAATTATCTGGAACAAAATACCTTACAATCACTTTATATGTGACTAAATTTTCTCATTTTTTATATCAGTTGGGATGTTAAATTGTGACTCAATGACAACCAACCTATATGCATGTTTATTCTCACCTCTTGGTATTACCTAAATGTTAAAAGCTTGAAAATTTTCAAGTAAGTCCCATATTCTATGCTTGTAAGATTTAAGCAACAAATTATTACATACATTAAAACCTCTTACTTGGTGAATTATAAGTTCACTATCATAATTTTTTTTTAAGGTGTTGACTTTCATTTTACTAACCCACTGCAAACCGTGAACTAGTGCTTCATACTCAGCAACATTGTTTGAACAACCAAACTAAAATTTAATAATAGATAAATACATTTGCTTTATCAGAGAAACTAACATCATTCCAGGGCTACTACCATGTTTATTCTTTGATCCATCAAAGTACAATTACCACAAACCTTCACTAGATTAATCATCCTTAACCATGGTTGAAATTGGTACATCATTCTCATGAAGGCAATACACACCAAGTCTTTCAATCAGCGTATAAGGATCATGTTCATGCAAAGCAGAAGCCCACTCATCAAGAAACAAATATGAAATTCCATCCAAAGGTGATCCATTTTTTACTCCATTAGTTTCTAGTACATCATCTGAGATGATATAGTTAGTGTTCACAACACTTGGCATATATGGCTCTATATGAAAACGTGCAATAGGTTCAGAATGAATTGTTACCTTGGTACCATATCTAATTTTGAACAACAAATAAATCCAATCAGCTGATAAATATCTCTCAATCTTTGAGGTGAAGTCCCTTGAAAGACACATAACAAAGTAAGGAGACAAGTCTACCACAACAACATCCTGCTGAATAGTAACCTTGGGACAGGCATGTAATGACAATTTCAGATCTTTGATGATACATACCATCTTTGTTGGTGACCCATCCAATTGCAATACCCCCTAGTGTTTGGTTCATAAACAAGGCCAAGCTTGTCTACAATATGTTTAGGCATGATTGTACTACTAGCTCTACTATCCACCATACAGTTATAAACCACAGTATCACCCACTATCAAAGAAAACTAAAAAAGAGGAGTTTTATTTGATTTTACCTCAGTTTTGTCCATCTTTACCATCTTATTTACTTGATGTACTTGTTGCTTAGTTCACTGATTCGAATTAGCTAAGACAACACTTTTTTTTTCAATCAATTTTGAAGACAATTTGAGAGCTGAAAGCTCTTGGATAAGTATATTCTTTTGTCCTCGAATGGAAAAATAATCCCACATGCTAATGCTGATATTAGACTTCTTCATCTGATCCACTATACTGAACTAAGATCCACCAACCTTTGGTTGCACTTTCTGAAGAACTAGCTGCACACGAACTAGGGATATTTGATGAACTTTACTAACCTCTATATTATGATATTTTTATGTTGTAGGGGGAACAAATTGTTCTTTTGTACTCTTAGAAACAATATTAGGAGTACTTGAAGCAATTATCACCTCTTGCAGCTCATCAATGGCTCTTCTTTTATCTCTAGTTACAACTACAGCTTGACCACTCATACTGTTAGTTTCAATACCTTGAGTAAAAGCAACATGATCATCCACTTACCAATTTATATTAATGGCATCACGTTGCCCTTGAACTTGTTGAATCTCTCCTCGTGATGCCAAACTTGTATTTTCATACTGACCTCCTTGAAAATAAAACTCTTCTTATGTCATTTGTGACATAGTGATGTTTTGTGATACCAAAGATTGTTTTTGAGCATCATTGAGATTTGAAGACTGCCAATCTGAATCTTGCATCAAGTTGTTTTGAGGTGGGGTGGGAACAATGGCTTTTGAACTGGAAGGAACATAGGATCAAGGGCAGCATATGGCTTAGCTTGAGTTATGAGTCTTTGCATTTGATAAGGTGGTCTATTCTCTCTAAAACCTTGATAAGAAGGCCTTTGATCTTTGAAGACCTGATAGGTGGTCTGATTTTGTTGTTGATAGGGCCTATTAGACTGATATTGTTGTCTCTTGAGTTACACTATTTTATTTCCAAAAGATTTTGACAAACTTTTCAACTCTCCTATCTCACTAGCTTGACTAGTAGGGGTTGCAATCTGAAGTTGAGGTGATGGAATAGGAGCTAAAGACGAGATTTGAAAAATTTGAGGGGCTGGTATGGACTTTATTTCTAGAAATATAGGCATTGGAGGCCTTGGAGAAAACTTATCAGCGTGTATCAAACTATTCTCTGCGCGTATTAAAACTTCATAAGCATCTGACAAAGTAGTACCACCCATTGACTGTATCATCACATTAATGTCAGAGTTAAGGGATTTCAAATAGTACAAAAATATATATTCAAGGGATGGCTTAATCAACACAGGGATTCTGGTCCATGTCTTTTGAAATTTGAGGTTAAAATCAGACAAACTCATGAGGATCTCTATTTATCACAGTGAATTGCTCAACTAAAGATAGGTGATCAGATTTGTCCTCAAGTTACTTGACTAAGATTGCACCCAATTCATCCCAGATAGAAATAGAGTTTAGTGGGAGGTTTTTATAACATTGCAATGCTTTTTCTTTGAAAGAATCAACAAACAATCTAATAGCAACATTATCCTCAACAACATTATGGACTGAACAAAGATTAGCTACATCTTGGATATGCTCAATAGGGTTTGTTTGATTTTCTCTTGAAAAGAATGGGATACTTTTGAGAATAGACATATGAATGTCGTCAAACTGGGCTAGATTTAGCGGACTACCTCTATTGAATGAAACAAACACCTAGTTTTTGATGGCCATTTAGATAGTGGGGATTGTAGTTCCTAGAACAATAGGATAACCAGGAGACAAATATTTCTTTTGAGGATATAGATTTGTCTTCCTAAACCTTGATCTCTTATAAAATATAAATTCAAAAGGAATACATTTATTAGTTGACTTTGTGGTAAACTTTAGCATGAATGGATTCCCTGAATGGTGCTATGAACCTTGCACCCTGAAGAATCTTTAGCTTGTGATAAAGATGAATATGCTCGTCTACTGCAACTTCTTCTCCTCAGCTTCAAACTTCTTTAGATATGCAAAGATTTTTTTTGATATCCCACCGGGTGTGCCAAAAATTGTTGTCAATCAAACTTGTATCCTTATGAAAGTAGTTTTAGACCTTCATAGTCTGCTGAAACATGGAAACAATCCTAGGCTGTGGGTGGCTTAATCAGTAGATTGAATCTCTAGATTCTAAGGGCTAGCTCCCTTTGGTGTATCAATTAGGATCTCTACTCTACACTACAAATTATCAGGGAAAAGGGAAGAAATAAAATTTAAGAAAAAAATCCTATCTGATGATGGTGATACACTTGTATTTTGGTTCATCCATTCAATCTGAGCTCCTGAAAACATTGATTAGACAAGAAAAAGATTAAATTTTTAATTTCAATTGACTCCTATGCATCAATATTTTATGAAAAAATTCTATTTGATGATCAAAGCTTGGGGAAAATGAGGGAATAAACTTGATTCAAGACACTAACTAACCACTTACATCTACTATAACTCCAGTCAAAAGACATCAAACACAAAATATGACTTGCATAATTTGATTAGCTAGTAACTAGGTAAAAATCAGGGTTTGATAAAAAAAATTCTATCAGATATGTAAATCACTAACATAAATACACTATACCAACATTCTGGAATCTGAAAAAAAATCTTTCTATTTATCTAAAAATGTTACAAAACTCAAATTTTGGCAAAGTCTGATCTTGCCAAAAGAGGGATCCTATTCAAGGCTGAAAAACCAACTTATATAGAAAAATCATATAAAAGTCAAGAGATTGGCACTGAAATTAGAGAGGAGATCAATTCCCACATCTCACAATCCAACTTCAACTATTAAAAGATAACTAAGACTTCAAATAAAAACTTTTTGTCTTATTTCTTGCATGAAAGAGCTCTTTGGCGTTGAAAATGATGGAGAGCCCATGCAGTAATCATTATTAAAATCTTTAAAATTCATCAAACCTGCATGGATCTTCAAGGTTGGCATATAAGTCTAGATGGCGGACCCATCTTGGACTAATCTGCTCTATGCATGAAAGCTACACCAAATCTTCAAAGAGAAACTCCGCTTGATACGTTTGGAAGTTGATTTGAAACAAAAGAAAGACCTTCTTTGCATGGAAATCAAAGAAGGTGCATGATAAGCCTTGTCTAGTCAACTCCAAGTAACTCCATGTTAACTCTTTGAACAATCATCCAACACTAAAATTCTTGAGCCCTTCATGCATTCGAGTCTCTTTTTGGAACTGAGAGAGAGCTATGCTTGAAGATATTTGCATGTCTTTGCTTTTTGCATGTTCGTGCTCTACCTAGATGCGTCTAATCTTGTTTGGGCTATTTTACATGCTCTGAATGTGAGTTATGAACCATGTCATAGGAGTTGAAAGGAGAAGTCCTTGTTGTCTTCCACTGATTGGCTATCGAAATCGCACTAAGATCCTTTGAAAACTTGGTCTTTTCTCATCTGTTGATCTCCCTGCTAGATCTTGACAAGTGTCAAGCTCATGACAATCTTAGTGAACCTTTGAAATCTTGACCAACGGCTACTTGCAGGGGCTCAAAATTGAGGCTTGTGGGCCCATCATTAATTCCTTCAGACTTATGTTGTCGGCTACTTTTTCAGGGAAAAGGTCTTTGGTTTTTCTGCCTATGTCTATTTCTTTCAAAACTTATCTTTCTTTCGGACAAATTGTTCGAAAGAATTTCTTCCTTTCACTTTGAACAATTCCTTTAGATAATTTGTCCGAAGGAATTAGGTATAATAGGGTTTTTGCAATGGACAATTCCTGTGGACAATTTATCTGAAGGAATTTATGTAAATGCCCCTCGGCTTTTTAAAATGTCCCTTCGGAATTTTGACAATGCCCTTTGGCTTCTCGGAAGAACCCTTCAGAAAAGTTGACAATGGCCCTTTGGATTAATTAAAGAATTGAAATGGACCATTTGCTAAAAGAAATGAACCTTGGGAATTGTTGAAAAGGTCCTTGTTGCCCTTCGAAAAAGTTGCCTCACCCTTTTGAAATTGTCCCTTTGGGATTTTTGACAAGGTCCTTCGAAACTTTGCAATGGACCTTCAGAACTTTTGCTTTGGACAAAATATCCGAAGTAATCCCTTCATAAAAGATGTGAAGTCCATTGGCTATTGAAAAGAATCCTTCAGACAATTTAAACAAGCCCAATTCTTTCAGATTTATGAACAAACCCAATTCCTTCGGACTTAAGAAAATCCCATTTTCCCGAGAAGTGCCCTTCAGGAAAAACTGCAAAGACCAATTTCTGACACTTGGACAAAGAGACATGTTTATGCAAAGGTTTGAATGATAAGGGTTGCAATTTGACCTGTGAGGTCAAAATTATCAACAACTACCTTGAGTGTTGGTGCTTTCATAAGTTTCTTTTGACTGAGTTGGTGCTTGGTCATAGGGGGTTGTAGCCTCCTAAAAATTAGGTGCTTGAAAAATTTGGGGTTGGTGTTCTATGTTGCGTTGGTGCTCAACTAAATTTGATACACTGCCTTATAAGATAGTTTGTCCAAGATTTGTTTCAGTTGGTTTTATCTCCCATGAGGGTTTTCCCCATATGTGATGTGTTATCTTGTTTCATGCTCATGTGATTGGTTTTTAATGCATTGCTAGATCATTATGTTGCTTTGATAGTTCATAGATGAGTGGATGTAATTGATTTAAAGTTATTGAAGACTGATTCACCCCCAGTCATTGTGATTCAAATAGAAACATGAATAAGATAGGTGGGGTCACTCCTAGCTGGTTTAAATCTAATACTGTGAGTTTCTTTGTACTTGGTTATAGAAATAGGCTTAGTAGTACCTTGTTGATTTTCCCCCATGCCTTTGCCTTCATAATCTTGGTTATCCATAATATTTTTAGGGATGGGATACTTATTACTTTGGTATCAATCAACCAAATCATCATTGTACAACCAATAATTATCTTTGGAAAGTGGTTCTTATTCAAGGCTAGTGGCTGATGTGAAAATAATAGGCATTGGGTTGTGAATTTTTCATTTTTTTCACTATTCCATGTGAACTACCTTGGCTTTGGGCCTTCCACAAGAATTGGTGTTTTGTATAAGTTTGGCTATATGGAAGGTATTATGTGTAAAGTATTTTCCTAGACCATTGTTTGAAATAGTAAAATGATTACCAATTTAAAGAGGTGTATATGAAGTGGAGGCAAAGCTATCAGGGTCTATGCCATTGGAATCCAATGATTCAACAAGTATAATATTGTCCTTATCTGGTGTGGGGTCTAGGCCAAAATGGTAATTATATCTCTCATACTCGACCTCCAAATGCTTGTAGAATTGATATGAATGTAACACATCCTAGATCTAGATTTATCATAAAAATATTGTTCCTTATGACTCCCTATATTTGTTATCATAATCCTTTATGGTAATGGTCTCTAGCTAAAGGTCAAATGTTGTATATCCCAAATGCTTAATTAACTTTAGAGACACACAATATTAAATCCTAATCCATTATCTATGTAGACACATTTAACTTTATGCTATGTTATGACAACTTGAATATACAATGAGTTATTAAGGAGAGGGCCTAGGGATGACATATCACTTTGGTCAAAATTTAATTACTAGCCTAGGGATAGGTGTCTAACCAAATCTTAAAATTTTTCTAACACAATGTCATTGGGTACTTGGGATTGGCTTAGGAGTTTGGTAAGAATATTTTTGTGGATGGTAGATGTGCACAACAAATCTAGAATTGAGATTTTTGTAGGCCTATTTTGTAGTTGTTCCACAATATCGTACATTTTCTCTTTTTCATATTGAGCCTAAGATTCAAAATGGATTATTTTCTAAGATAGAACAAGGATCAGAATTGAAATAATGTTAAGAACACTTATTATTTGCATGTATTGACAAGGCAGTCAACAAAAAGAAGGATGACAAGATGGATGAGTCAAATGCTTTAGTCAAGCCTAAGTGGATTCTAAGGAGGAACTATCACTCTCATGATTGAAAGATAGTTGAGCAAAGTGTTTCGAAGATTTGGGAATATGTTGAGTTCATGGAGTTTTGAGATCCCTATGGAAAGGGGTCGCTCCATTAGGCTTCATGGAGATACTCTTCTATCAGTAGAAGCATGAGGTTGCATTCAGAGAAGGATTCATCTTGAGAGGATTTCAGGTTGTTTGTATTGAAAGGTAGGAGTTGTTTTATTTGTATCTTGTATGTATATGACAAGGTGGAAGGAGTTTTGGTTAGTTTGAGCATTGATTCTGGAGATCATTTCATGAGGAGTCATGATATGGAATACATGTTTGATCATAGTATTGTGTCTAGAGACATATGGAATATGGATTGGTCTACAAGACCAATATGGTCATATAGACAAGTTGGATGTTGTTGATAGAGTTGGAAGTGTGATGAAAGCCTAGGTAGATGATTGGTATGTGAGAGGTAAGTAAAACATTATTATATGCTTCTAACAATTGATAGCTTGATTTGTGTTAAGAAGTGTTATTGGTATCAAGATGCTTGAAGGATGTTGAGAATGGTTTGTGAGTCCTGATGACTCATATGATGAGCACAAGCTATGAGGACAAAGGGGGAGCTAATCAAATGAATCATAAGCTTCAAGAATAGATGAATAATGGTCTATGTCAAAGAAGGTATACATACAACATGAATACAAGGTGAAGAATGTGGTTAAGACTGAGAGCATATTTGTATGATACTTCATAGACTCTATGATCCTGTTACCAAAAGGGGTAGAGAGCTTAGAAAGGGAGAAGTAGCATGTTTAGAGATGTTTTTGAGAGTGGCTTCTATCTTGTGACTCAAGAGGAGAGTATGGATTTAGGGGGAGCTTTGTAGCTCTATGTTGTGAAGTGTCAAGATAGTGATAAGAATCATGGTTTCTTGAGGTAAAATTCAAGTGTTTCATAAGTTGTCCAAAACAACTGGAATGAGCCTAAGGTGAGTTATTGTTAGCATTTCATTATGTTTTTGTTTAAGTTCAGGTCCAAGGATCAGATGGAAGTGTGTGGAAGACCTTTTTCCATTAATGTCAAAAGGGGGATAATGAGTAGATTAGAAAAGTACCATTTTGATTTGATTTCATTTATGTAATGTGTTTTCCATCAATGACAAAGGGGGAGTTTGTTGGCATTTTGTTGTCATTGATGTCAAAAGGGTGCATCATGTAAAGACATAATGGTATGTCAAAATGGTGCATCATGTAAAGGCATAATGGTCATT
Organism: Torreya grandis; assembly: GCA_037957365.1. Lineage (NCBI taxonomy): Eukaryota > Viridiplantae > Streptophyta > Pinopsida > Cupressales > Taxaceae > Torreya > Torreya grandis. The sequence goes on along the minus strand of JARHVA010002883.1, from coordinate 1,291,052 downwards.
GATGTCAAAAAGGTGTGTCGATGTTAGGATTGATGTTAAAGGTGACTAAGGAGATATGACAATATGTGATTTTGCAAGGCACATAAAAGTGTGATCATTAGAGTTTTCACAAATAAGGTCATTCATGAAAGAGATAGTGTTGCATATTGTCATGAATGTTGTGAGCATGGAAGGTACATGTCATGGAAGATGTTTGAAGACAACTAATGTCTGCACAAGAAGCATAGTATATGAAGAGGTCTATACAAGTCATTGATGTCATGACATGAAGAGTTTTAAGGTGAGCCATGTGAAGGTAGCATAGTGAAATGAATGAACAAGGTATGTGATGTGACAATGAGCATCGAGGGAGATGTCAAGTCATATGAAGCTTGGTCATGTGGTTTCAGGTCTTTATGAGGCTATGAGAGGTTGTTGTCATTAGAAAGACAATGGTGCAGTGATATGAGTGTGTTGTGATGTCTTATGTCTGCTTGTTTGTTATTTTGTTGAGGTCATAACATTGAGGAAATAGGTCAAGGTGTCAAGTGCATTGAAATCTTGAGCCTATTCATGGCAAGGTGAAGGTATGAGCTGGTGACATGATGAGATGGGTGAACTCAAGCATGTGAGAGGTTATGTGAGCATGAGAATAATATGTAGAAGCATCCATGAGAGTCTTAGGGTGAGCTTACAGGGGTAGGACCTTCAGATCAAGTTTGCACTTAGACCACTCCTAGACCTTGCTTGGTCTAATGAGGCATGAAGATAAATTTTAAAGGCAAGTTTTCATATGTGAGCATGGACAAAGGTTTGATATGTTGTTTTATGCATGTTCACAAAGCTTGAGGCCATAATTTGAAGGGAATTGCAATAAACATTATTTTAGGCCTTCTCGAGTTCACAGAATGAGGTCTCAAGATCCGAGAGACACTTTCAAACATTCATTGGCATGTGTAACCTCTACATAGGAACCTGAGCTATTATAGAGAGATGTGTAAGGGTCATAATTAAGATCTCCAGGGATTGGTTTTGGATTTAAGGGGCAGTCCTTTATGAACAATCGTTAACACCAAAACCTGTGTTAAACCTTCATAAGACCCTAATAAGAATCCAATATTGAATATCTTGTTCAAAACAACCCATAATGGTCTTAAATTACTAGAAAAACTATTGTATCATGTAGTAAACTCTCTCATGTACCTCAAGGTGGTGGTGGTTAGTCAGATGAGAGAGAAAATATGCAGATATAGGCTTGTTTGTTAAGATTTTATTGTAGTAGTCAAAAGTTGCATTGGTCAAGAAAATAAAATGGATGGAAGGAGATAGAGATTCATACTACATGTCCATAAATGTTTTTGGATAGGTTACTTCCTTCTAATGTGCTAAATCAGTCTTCCAAGTTAGCTAGTCATAGACAGACCTAATGGTGTAAATAGTGTAAAACCTAGGCAGCAGTGAGAAGAGGAATTGGAATGTGTTTTCATGATATAATTATGAAACCAAGTTCATGGAGATGTTTTTTATGAATTTTAAGACATGTTCATGCTTGTAAGAAGTTTTGGAGGTCAGTGAATATGGTGAAAAATTTGCTCACAAGTTGACCTGTTTGGTTCAGATAAGACTATGAAACATGAGGTCATTAAATTGGTCTGCAAGACCAATGTTTGTCAATATACCATATGTTTTTTCCATTTTGGTATGTCCTAAGGATCTCTAAGTATAATTTACATGCATCATAAGTCATGGAAAGTGTCTATATAGGTGTTGGAGGTCTAATTCACCCTGACTATGTTTTTAAGTATATTGGAAGTTCTGAGTGAGTGAGTTGCAGAGGTGTTCTTAAAGTCTTAAGCTCTGAGTGAAAGTGTCTAATAAATTTGGTAATGACCTTGAGGTCATGTAGACTATGTATATGAACTTTGTTGATCATTTTTGAATGGATTAAGTGTTTTTTAGCTTTAGTATTGAAAGATATATGTTTTAGTGTACATATACCTAATATAACTGAGTAATATTGAGGGATTTCATGAAGAAGTTGGACCTAAAAAATGTTATGGAGCTTAGAGTATGTTGGATAATGTCTATTTGAGTTATGTGTGAAAGTATTTTACTGTGTATGGAGGTGAAAGGTGTTCCAAGGGATCAAATGGTAACATGTTACTAGACAGACCTAATGCAATTAGGTCTCCATGAGACCTAAAAGTGAAATGAGACCTAATTGAGTCATGATAGACCAAAAGGGACTCAAAGGTCATTTTAATCTTGTTTATGATATGTCCTAAGACCTATTCTATGGATGACCTAAGAGGTTAAGGGTGTGTGTCCAAGTAAGTGGTATATGAACAAGGAATGGTATATATACAAGGCAATTTTAGGCCTATTTGTGTAAGCTTAGAGGAAGTGAATGAATTGATAAATCAATGAGCCTAAGGAGGTTGGGTAACATGTTTTATAACCTAAAGAGAGAATATAATAATTTCATGATGATCATACAGGGGCTCTATAATTTAATATCAAGGTCATATGACCTACTCAGTCTTGACAAGGGCTAATTGAGCAAAGAAGCCTAGAGGTAATTTTGAGAGAGATCAAGTGGAGTAGAGATGGAGTGATATTTTTCTATCGATAGACTATCAGAGTTGCATCAAATATGTGTTCTTAATGTATGGCAGTGGATAAATAAGATGGATATATAAGTGGAAGAATAGAAAAAAGAAGTGTGATTGGCTAACTTGGTGTTTGGTCAAAGAGGGATTTTAAGCTTCCTTACGGGTTGGTGCTTGCAGAATTGATCTTGGATAAGTTTTTTCTTGGTCAAGAAGGAGTTGGAGCTACTTTTAATGTTGGTGCTTTCATAAGTGTCCTTTGACTGAGTTGGTGCTTGATCATAGGGGGTTTTAGCTTCTTAAAAAGTTGGTGCTTGCTAATGTCAAGTGGGTGCTTGATAAATTTGGGGTTGGTTCTCCATGTTGGGTTAGTGCTCAACTAAATTTGATACATTTATTTTAGGATAATTTTTCCAAGATTTGTTTCAGTGGGTTTTATCTCTCATGAGGGTTTCCCACATATGTGATGTGTTATCTTGTTTCATGCTTATGTGATTAGTTTTTAATACATTACTAGATCACTATGTTGCTTTCATAGTTCATAGATGAGTGGATGTAATTGATGTTAAGCACGGGATATACTAAGAGGGGGGGGTGAATCAGTATATCATATATCTTATAAAAAAATTTGTTAACCAAATTCCAGTTAATCAAACATTCAAGATATGCAATAAAACTCAAACAATAAACACCACACAAGATAGAGAGACACACCAGATATAACGTGGAAACCCAATGTGGGAAAAACCATGGAGAACAATCTCAAGTATATGAATGAGCACCAACCCAAACAATATTCGTAAGCATCAACTTGCAGGAGCACCAACCCCTTTGCCGAGCACCAACCCATCAACTATTCATGAGCACCAACCCACAGGAGCTTCAAACCCCTTTGCTGAGCACCAACCCAACAACTGTTTGTGAGCACCAACCCACAAGAGCACCAACCCCTTTGTCGAGCACCAACCCAACAACAATTCGTGAGCACCAACCCATAGGAGCACCAACCCCTTTGCCGAGCACCAACCCAACAACAATTCGTGAGCACCAACCCACAGGAGCACCAACCCCTTTGTGTATACCACACACCTATCTCTCAATGTTGCTATCTCAACAAATGATAGTTTAATACATCTCTTTCCTCTCTCTCACCTTTGATCTTCTAAGCTAGATATAATAAATACAAATCATATTCATCTCTCACAATTACTCTTCTAAGCTAGATATTACAATATCAAATCAACCTCTCTCTTTCATATTACAAATGGCTTCTCAAGCCTTTATTTATAGATTTCCAAATGACCTTTGGCCTTCCCCCTTTGTGACCCTTCAATCCTCATGGAAAATGGTGCCAAACTTGTATGACCCTTCATATCCTTGCCTTTGAAAAGTCATATGGTGACCCTTCATGAGCAAAAACGTCATTCCCTCTTTTGTTCTCATTTTGGTGACTTTTCGTATTCTTTAAAGTGTCCCTTCATGAGAAATTGTGCCCTTATTCTTTTGTCTTCACTTGGTGACTCTTGGAATTCCCCAAGATGACTCTTCATGGGAAAATGCGTCCCATCCTTTTGTCTTTACCTCATGGCTCTTTGACTTCTCCATGGGCCCTTCTTTTGTCTCATATGCAACCAAAAATATATTCATTAATATTGAATAAATATTAACTCACATTAGCCAAGATATATCTATTATAAACAACATTAAATGCAATGGGGCCTTTATCACCAATAATGATATACCTTTGACATCAATGACAATATTTCCAACAATTGATTGAATGTTTTTGAAGACTAATTCACCCCCCAGTCGTTGTGATTCTAATAGGAACATGAATAAGATAGGTGGGGTCACTCTTAGCTAGTTTAAATCTAATATCGTGAGTTCCTTTGTATTTGGTTATATAAATAGGCTCAGTAGTACCTTGTTGGTTTTCCCCCATGCCTCTACCTCCATAATATTGTTAGGGATGGGATACTTATTACTTTGGTATCAATTAGCAAAATCATCATTTTACAACGAATAATTATCTTCAAAAAGTGGTTCTTGTTCTAGGCTAGTGGCCGGTGTGAAAATAATAGGCATTGGGTTGTGAAGTTTTCATTTTTGTCACCATTCTATGTGAACTACCTTGGCTTTAGGACTTACAAAATACTTGGGGTTTTGTATAAGTTTGGCTATATGGAAGGTATTATGTGTAAAGTATTCTCCTAGACCATTGTTTGAAATAGTAAAATGAATATCAATTTAAAGAGGAGGTGTATATGAAGTGGAGGCAAGGCTATCAGGGTGTATGAAATTGGACTCCAGTGATTCAAAATGTATATCATTGTCCTTATCTGGTGTGGGGTCTAGGAAAAATGGTAATTATATCTCTCACACTCGGCTTCCAAATGCTTGTAGAATTGATATGGTTGTAACACGTCCTAGATCTAGATTTATTGTAAAAATGTTGTTCCTTATGCCTCCCTATATTTGTTATCATAAGCCTTTATGGTAATGTTATCTAGCTAAAGGTCCAATGTTGTATATCCCAAATGCTTGATTAACTTTAGAGACACAATATTAAGGCCTAATCCATTATCTATGTAGACACATTTAACTTTATCCTATGTTATGACAACTTGAATATACAATGAGTTATTATAGAGAGGGCCTAGGGATGACATATCACTTTGATCAAAATTTAATTACTAACCTAGGGCTAGGTGTCTAACCAAATCTTGAAATTTTTCTAGCACAAAGTCATTGGGTACTTGGGACTGGCTCAAGAGTTTAGTAAGAATATTTTTGTGGATGGTAGATCTGCAAAAGAAATCTAGAATATAGATTTGTGTAGGCCTATTTTGTAGTTGTTCCACAATATCATACATTTTCTCTTTTTCATTTGTAATTGGCTTATTCCTAACCCATATGGGGGATTGAATGGGTTGATTGGTATAAGGTGGTTGTGGGCTAGGAATGGTAACTTTAGTCCACTCAGTTATGATTGTGCAATCTAGATTAGGTAAAAGGCCATTATATCTAGGGGAAGGAGAAGACCCTGGGATGGTAATTCTTAATTGTTTTTGCACTTGGTTGCAGTTACAGATCAAAGGAGGATTACAAGTATCAGGAGGATAATAGGAATTGTTAAATATTTGTTATTAGCGATTAGATGTTGGCCTAGTGTTAATGGAAATTATGGATACATGACTACCCATAATGTGATCCACAACTCTACTATAGTTGTGTATGACTGCATGATAGGCCTCTTAGTTTTTAGGGTCATTCTAGCCTTGGTTCCATTCATTTTGCAATTGATGTTGTCATTGCTACTATTATTATTGTTGATGTTTCTATTGTAGTGGTGGTATTCATTGTTGTTGGTTTTGATTGGTAGCATTATGTTATGTAAAAGGGTCTTGATAAATACCCAAGTTCTGATTGGAAGTAGAAGCCCTATTATCTAAATGGATATCTCCATTTTCTAACATGTTCTAAATAAGGTGATTCGACTACACACATTGGTATATTGAATGAATAAGAACATGATGGTATTCGTAGAACTCATACTCTTTATACCAGTCAAGGTAAGGTACACATTCAGGAAAGTGTTTTAAAATTGGCCAAATAATCATATTGGCTACGACTAATTTTTAACACTGATTCAATGGGCTCACCAAGGACATTGAAGACTCTATTAATGGGTCTTCTTCTTGGAGGAATTTTTTACAAAGGTGGAGGCTAAGGTACTTACATGCACATAGGTGGTTTTATTTGTAGATTTGGTCATGGTTGTGGAATAGGATGCATTTGCATAATAGGTTGCATTGATGGAATAGGTTGAGTACAAAGTTTTTCCACTGTTTAGACATGACATGAATCTATGACTCCATTACCAAAAACATTCTTACTATAGTTATGTGCTTTAGGTTTTTCAAAGTTATAGCCTATGTTAGTGTATATGTTTACATTTGGACTAGGTATGGGTTCTTACTAGGGCTTGAATTTTGGTTTTGTTTTTTCTTTTGGTTGGGAGTATACAACTTGATCAACCTTTTTTTGATAAGGGATTTTTCATTTTGTAGTCCTTTGTCAATTATCTCTTCAAATGTATGGGCACATTGTAGCTCCAAGTGATAAGATATATCACTCTATAATTTATGCATGAATACTATGGCTACATGTTTATCCAATAAGTTGGGCATGAAGTGCCTAGCAAGTGCCCTCCACTATTGTAGATAACTTGAAAAACTCTCCCCAGGATTTTGTTGTGATCAGAGTAAATACACCATAGTAATCTCATGCTTGATATTATATGATAAATGTTGCAAAATTTTTTATGACAAGCCATCAAAATTAGGCACTAAGTTCTTGGGTAGTTTAAAAAGCTACTCTAGGGCCTATCCAACTAAACTTTGCAGGAAAAGGAGAAGCAAGTAAACATCACTAAAAACCATTGAATGGAAAGAAACATAAAACTCCTTCAAATTTTCCCTTGGGTCTCCTTTTCCCTTATACTTGTTGAACTTGGGTGGCTCAAATCCTAGAGGAAATAATATCTATAGGTAATCCATGTTAAATGGATATGAACATATTTTGTCCATTTTAATTTTTTTTCCCTGCTTTACCATTTGAAGAGTTATAATTTCATCCTTTACTTCTTGTAGTTCTTGGGATATAAAAGTGGAAGGTAGAGATGGTTGTGGTTAGGCTTGGGTGGTTCCAAGCAGATTATTTTGGCTAGGGTATAACGAAGACATGGCAGATTATTGTGTATTCACTTGGTTGGATTCACTACTAAGAAGATGTAACCTTTGGTTAAGTATGTATTGTTGGGGTGGTAATTGTTATTGGTAAGCATTTGGATTAGTAACGTGGCTTTGATTCAGAAGGAACTATGGTTTATGTGGTGGTATTTGGTATTAAGGGATGAATTGCATTTGTTGGGTTACAAACATAACTTTTTACTAACTGGTCAAACCCTGTATTATGGAGGGTATCTATTATTGGCCAAGTGCTTGTCATTGAAATTGTTGCATGGTTGGCACTTGTTGGGGGTACGGTATTTGGTGAGTATAGGACACAAACTATCTAATAGGTACTTGTATATTTGGCACTTGGTATTGGTTGAATACTTGTTGCCTGCTAGGTATTTATTTTTGTCCAACTGTGAGATATTGTTGACCAATAATATTATGTTATTGGTTAGATCATGTTTGGGATCGAACATTTACAACTTGTTGTGTTGGTACATTGGTCAACATTGAATATTTTAGAATGTTGGTCACCACCTATTGGGTTGGAGTAGTATTCACCACCTGTTAAGGTGGAGGATTGATTTGTGTTTGAATTTTTTCTCCCTATTGTGTGTTTGAGGAAGTAGTTGGTTGACGGTGAGTAGTTGTGTGTTGCACTTGATAACTTGACATCCCTGCCCCCTATTGTGAAATACTCACAATATTCATTGTAACCTATTGTGAATTGGTCATTTTAATATTTAGTTGACCCTAGTTTGGGTTGTGGTCTATTGCATGTCACTCATCGTGTTTTGATAAAGGTCTTCAGTCAGTGCTACAGGTTATTTTTAATTTATAAAAACATGAAACATGTCTGTAACATTTCTTGTTTGAACAAATGGATCTATCATTGGGTTGGCATACCCTGATGAGTTTGTTTATATCCCTATGGAAGGATATAACTCTATGAATGGCATATTAAAAATCGTCATGGCATTCATATCTCTAGCCAAGTTGAAGTACATTTGGTATGCTTATTGTATTTGTGTTATTTGTTCAACAATTTGACCCTTTCCTTTTTTAATCATAGCTAACTTTAAGTTATGTATTAGTATTAGAGCTTGAATTTAGCTAGATGAGGTTTTTTCAAATGTTTTGACTTGAAGCCTATTACTAAGCTCATGCAACAAGCTAGGTAAATTCTCACGAGAAAAGTCCAAAGAAAATTTAGTGTATACACATAATATTTTCAAACTTTATCAATTACTGATGCTTTATCTCTTGTAGGAACCCATCAAGTCTCAATCTCTCTTAGTTCATGCCTTAAAAGGTGCACCGAGAAAGGGGCAGGTAGACCATTGGTGATTTGTATGATTGTTATCCCCTATACCACCACTTTCTATCTACACAACCTTCTCTTATACACTTCTCTCAGATTTGACACCTTTATTACACACTCCTCCAAGAAATTCACCACCTTACTTAGCATCTACCTAATCCAAAAACCCTTTTTTACATTTATCATACACTATCAGCTTGGGCTGATCCTATATTTAAATTGATATTTACATCCCACAGGCATAGGTCAGTTTTGGTTGACCTAAATGAGACCTAATTTGGTTTTATCAGTTAACGATACAGAGTCTAATTGGGTTGACCCTATTAGCTAAAATTTTAGAAAGGTTTAGGGTTAGATTTAACAATATATACACATTCATTTTTCCATTTATTAGAAAGACAACATAGATAGTTATTCATCTTCACTTTTTTACAATATGCTCTTTTTGACCAATCTACTTGAGGAGTTATTACTTAGGGATTATACTTGGAGAATAATACTATCTTGTGTAAAAGTATTGGATGCTTAGGCCTCTCTTAGTGATCCTTACAAACCGCAACAACCTTTTGCAAAGCACCTTTGGCCAAAGAGAAGATTGAGTCTCGACAGGGTTGTCTTTAAGGTAAGTATCTCTAACTTTACTACTCTATTTTAGTAGATAGAAGTAGCATAATTAATAGATTTTGAATATATTAAACTCTTGATACATTAGAGTTATATTTATACATAGCTTAATTAAATCTTTTATGTATGTTTACTTTTTATGTTTATTACCTCTACTTTGTGACACAAGCTTTAGTGAGCACTAGATTATATTTTAATTTACTTAGTGAATATGATAACATATGACCTAACTAGGGTTATTGCATGGTATTGCTTGACTAGAGGCTTTGTAAACCTCTCTAGTAATGTTATTATAGTAAGAGATACTTTGGTTAGGTCTAAAAGATCTATCTTGGTCATGATCTTGAATATGTAATGTAGCAACAAATGGAAGTGTAAGTAAGATTTATCTTCTCTGAGCTAGGATTGATTAATAAGTCAACTGCATTTTCTCTTATATATTTTTTGTTGAACTTGACGTGAATCAAACTCTTTTAGGTTTTTTTTCACATTTTTATCATCATATTATATTTTCATTTTTATAGTACTGTATCAAACCTATTGGTATATTTCTAATAGTCTATGCAGGTTTAACACATAGTTACCTCAAAATGACTATGTTCTGTCCGTGTAGATCTTCTCTAAATACAGGGGATTAGATCAATCAGCTCAACATAGTCCTCTTTTTCAGTTATATAGGATTGCATACATAGTCAAGCCACTCGACTTTATTCACAATTCTTATTTTTCAGCATACATGTTTGTAGACATAGTCGAACTAGTCAAATCTATTCATGGATTTTTTTTAAGATATAGGTTTTGCAAAATCCATCAAGCCATTAGATTCTATTCACAAAATATTTAAATTGACATTTGAGAAACACATCATAAATTTTTAAACTAAGCATTTTAAAAATCACCAAGGTTCATTCTTACCTTCTCTATCATTTTAGTTTTTTATTTATAGTACTATTTTTACAAGTTTATAGTGTATAAAATTGCATCCCTACAACAAATTAGGTCGACAAGATTGACATAATTTGCAGCTTATTTTCTCTCTAGAAGACATAGTCAACCTATTTGATTGTATTTTTATAGATCTTACTTTCATAGAACAATAAAGACCTTGTCAACTCTGTCATATATTGTTTGTATATAGTTTCACTTGAATCAACTATGTCCTCTTCACAATCAAAAGAATTAATCCTTTTGTTAATAATTAGTTCACCTTTTATTTTAGTTGCTTGCATGCTTAGAGTAACAAAAATATATTAAATAGGTGGTTTTTCAATATACCAATTTAGTCAACTATTTTTCTCTTTCACACACACTTCTAAATCATTTTACACAAAAAAATACTAAATTTTTTTCTTCTCAAGGCCTACTTACTTGAATTTCATCACCAAAGGGGAAGCCGACTTGATTTTTTGGCCAAGTATAAACACGTAGTTGATGGTATATATTGGAAAAACACCTAACACCCTTATCACTATGGGATTCTGAAGTGAGGGGGTAGGCCGTAATACCAAGCCAGTACCATCATCAATACAAAATTTTTTTAGCCTCAACTACTTGAAACTATCCATAGATTATTTTCTAGTTCCTTCTTACAACAAACTCATCAATTCAATTTCACATTTTATTATTACTTAACAATATTTAGGATTGACCAATTAGTTAAAATTTACATTCAAGTTGTTGCTTGTTTTTTGATCATTGTATTTTTTATTGTAAAACTTGCATTAGCCAGCATTAGTGCAAGGTTTGTGCTGTGCGTTCCAATTGGTTATATTATCTTGTAAAATTTTTATCTATTTTTAGAACATTTTTATCATTGTCAACACAATCTCTTATAGATTGTTCATCTTCTTTCCTTTCAGTACACAGTCGACTTATATGCCTATGTATTTTTTCCAACTTGTTTTGTTTTCTATCTTGCAGTACATTAGTCAATCTATCTGATTGTGTCTTATTTTTCATTCTATTCCATTTATTCATATATAATACATAGTCAACCAATACAAATTTGTACCCTTCTAGCCTGTTTCATTTTTATCCTTTGCAGAACATAGTTGACCAGTTCGACTATGTCTTTTGCATCTTGTTTTATAGACCGTTTTCACATATCTTATGGACCCAGTCGACTCTGTACTTATTGGTCGATACTTATATATGTGTGGACAATCCTATCCTTATTTTTTTTTCTTACTTATTGATCTCAGATTCTATCTTTAAGCATCATGAAATCCCCTATTAGAATATTACTGGACAATCTGAATCCATTTAGATGCTATATGGGATGTTATTTTATTCCTACTTTCTCGACCCAAGAGGATATTCACTCTTGGAGCACCTCTTTTCCTCCCTCATCTTTCGAATGCAACATGGTTCAAATAACTCCAATAGATGAGATTAGTAGACCAGATTCTTTTCAGACTTATCAAGATAATTCACACCTTCAAACATCTTACCATACTCTGAGGGCAATTGATACAAGCCTAAAAAATAATCTCATAGAAAATCCACCACCTAGAAATCCTCCTAATACCAATTTTAGGAATCCACCTACCAACACCAACTCACTAATTGATACAACTTAAACTCTTATACAAATAATGTAACAAATGAACATCATGCAAACATCTAACACCTCTCAAATGATGCAACTACAACATCATTTGATAAACATGGATAATCAGCCTCCTGTTCTTCTTCCCCAAAATAATCAAAATATTATCCCTTCACATCTTAAAGATGTCATGGGAATGTTATTTCCTAACTTATTATGCACAATAAGATGCTTCAACACATTCAAAATGAGTCTTTATCCCCTTTTATTATGTTTACTGATATTGGTAATATATCTCCAACTATTAAATATGATGGGACTAAAGACCCTATATCATTTCTTAAGGAATTACGTATCTTTATAAAGAGTGGATCCAAACTAATACCTTTGTCATAGCTAAAATTCTAGTTAAAACCTTCACTAGTGATGTATTATAATGGTATAACTAATGTCCCCAACATTCTATATGGCAACTTGAGGATCTCATCAATCTTTTAGCTAAAGAATTCCAACACAATGATCTTCCTGAAAATTATCTTAGTCATTTCATTAATGCTAAGTAATATCCTACCAAATCATCTCATGATTTTATCAAATGATGAAAATATTTAGATCATAGGTCTGATCAAAACATGACTGATGACAACTTGTTAAAAATTTTCATAATTGCCTTAACACTTTCACTCTAATACAAGGTTCGAACTTTCACTCCCCAAACTTTAAATGATTTTCTTGGCCAAGCTAAGAATCAAGACTTCTTAATGAAATAGTTTGAACCTAGCTCTAAAACCATCAAGGGATCTTTCCAACATTAAACCAATGCAATAACCAATAATCTTCCTCAACCAAAACTAGGAGTAGCCAAAATAGAAAATAACCAATCTTCCCATACACTGTTAATCATGTAATAAATGAAATGACTTTTAGCACCTTCTAAACCATTCACATATCCTAACAATCCCCCCAAATGGTATGATCCCAATTAATTTTGTTGGTTTCATGCCAATATAGGTCATTACCACAAAACATGTCAGGGGTTTACCACATTTATCATTTCTCTTATGCTAGGAAATTCATTCAATCATGATACCATGATTCAACTTCGTCATCATGATTATGTGAACTCTTCTCAAAAGAAACAAGATTCCAAATATTTTTCCTCCAAATCCAAAACCTTTCCCTACATCCAACCCTCAACAATCAAACAAGGATATTTGTGTGATTGATGTTGATTATGATCAATACTATACCAATTCCCAATATGTGAATGTGGCTAAGGTCAATTATTGACGTAAACCAACCCACAAAGATTCTATTACCAAACCAAAAAAACCATCACTACAAGAAAAACGTCTCAAAGACACTACTACCACTCATTTACCTTCATAAACCAATGAGGAACCACTTCCTCAATCCGAACCTCCAACTACTTCTCTTCCTCCTAAACATTTTTTACCTTCTAAGACTCATGTTGGTTCTTCCTCTTCAAAAACTCATTAGAAATTCTTAGAGGAACTCAACTCTATGCCTTGAAAAATACATCTCATGGAATTAGTCCGTACTTCTCCATATCATCATAAATTCCTCATGCAATAACTCCAAGAAATAGAAGAACCATCTTCCTTAGAAGAGGAATACCCTTATCATGAGCCTCAACCAATATATATTCATAACATTGAAAATATTTATCCTTCTTCAAAACCTTTCATAGGGTTCCTTTAAGAGGACATGATCAATTATGAAATTCTCTTTCGAGATGACAATCCAACTCTCTTCATAAAAATAGCCATTAATACCATCCTCATTTGTAAAGTATTAGTAATGAAGGGTTATGAATTAATGTGACATCTCTTTGGCTCATTCAACAACTCAAATATAACAAAGATCATATAAAAAAAACTCATTTAAAATGTCATGGATTTGATAAGACCAATCAAAATCCACTTGGTTGTATTTGACTCCCTCTTACTATTGAACCCAAAATTATACATACTAAGCTTATGGTTCTCAAATTACCAATATCCTATAATATACTCCTAGGATGACTATGGACTCATCACATGAGGGATATTGCCTCTTCTAGAATCCAATGTATCAAGTTTATTCATAATGGAAAATGTTATAAACATGAGGCAGACCCTAACCCATGGAGTACTCAGCTTCCCAATCTTAAATCTCAGTATCAAATTATCACTATTCCAAAAATTAATAGTGCGCCTTTACCTAAATTCATCAATATGAAATTAGATTTACAAGTCACTCTTTTTTATTCTAACAATGATGAGCCAAACAATTTACAAAACACATGTAATACTACCAAGCTACCTCCTTACATTTCAGATGGCTTTCTCTTTCCTTTTAACCTTGTGATTGTACCATCCCTCTTATTGATGAGATCACTGATTTCCCTTCTCCATGTAATACACATGAAGCATCTTATGCTGAAGATGATTTCACTTGTAATGTCTATGGAGTGGCTAAGTTATTTCAATACCTTCTAACCATGTCACCGCATAAATTTAGTGATCTAGGCATCTCACTTTTTGAAGTTCCTTTAGAGACATATGCATGTACTATTTCTCCCACCCATGATGATAACTACATTATGACCCAAGCTCAATCAAGAGACTTGGATGTTCAACACTATCAGAAAATATTTGCTAAAATACATGCTTTTAACCATGATGTTCTACCATTTTCATAGATATTGAGTTAGATCCTAAAGGTCATGTACCTCTAGTTAACTTTCCACTTATCGATACTCTTTGGGTGGTTGAACAAATATTACCTCTCACAACTTCAAAACTTCAAGTACCTTCTATACCTCCTATCACATTGGTTACTCTATAAAATATTCTACTCATCAATGATTCCAAAGATACACTTATTTTTAAACCAATTAAATATAATCAATCTTCCTTGATAGTTACACCTAATCCCAAGATCACTCTTGATGCCAAAGCCACATATGTATGCTAGATACATTCTGAATATGATCACCATGCCCTGACAAAATTATTGATCTTGATGTAGATGTAGAATATTATGTACCTCTACCTACATTACCTAGTGATGAATCCACCCTTTAATTTTTCCATGCCCAAGAACCTTAAATTCCTTAGCAACATCACAAACTTGGGAATTTCAAGTGAAAGGTCCCTCATTTTAATAACTTCATTTCTAGCATCAATCTTAAAACCAATCCCATTTTCTCTCTTCCTAATGTACCATATCACTTTCAAGATGGAAATGCTATGCTTATAGAGGAAACCAAAAGAATAGAATATGACACACCCTCATGTCCTTGACCTATAATTTGTTTTCAAGAAATAAATTCAATTGTACATATTAATTTTTGTCTATTTTTTGATAAATATCATGAGAATTTCATTTGGTCATATGAGGACATCCCTGCCATCAATCCTAGTATCATGGTGCACAACATAATCACATACCTCGATGCCAAACCCATTTGGAAAAAATAATGGAAATTTCCATCCTATGCCATAAATAAATTATCAAAGTATTAGATGATAATTTTATCAAACCTATGGACTATTCTGAATGGGTGTCAAACATTGTTCTTGTTCATAAAAAAGCTACCATGGTTATTCGCATATGCATCAACTCCCACAATCTCAACCTTGCTTGTCCCAAAGACAATTTTCCATTACCTTCAATAGATACCATCATATATTACACTACTGGATATGAAATGTTGTACTTAAGGGATGGTTTTTTGGGATACAATCAAATTCATATTGCCCCTGAAGACCTATTGATAATTTGGCTTCCCAGGTCAAATTTCAACCCCTGTAATTCAAAACTTTTGTTATGTCCTCTGAGCTTGTGTATGGTCATTAAACACCTTTTATAATATGATTATTTCCCATTTTATAATGTCTAAAGAAGGTTTTATGAAGAAAAGGACAAGTGTACGATAGAAAATGGAGATGGGCATATCACTATAGATTCATACAACATTTCCAAGCTTCAAAGACACCTGACATATCTTGTCAATTAATTTTTAGTTAGAATAGATAGTTTTCATGGCATAAATTAGAGGTTTTCAACTAGTCCATACAAGTATGTCAGAGCAAGATCATGTTTAGACACACACCTGGATTATTTTATGTCCCCTAGACCTAGATTCATGCTTTGGATGGAGTTTCAATTCAAACTAAGTCAAAAACCAATCCCTTTTCTCCATCGAGCTTTTTGGTAGCCTTGAAAATCTAGTCAGGTTTGTGAATCGTACATACATGATAGAGAATGTGAGGACCTAAGATTTTTGGTAGAGGAGGGGACCCTTGATGGATTCCATTTTTTGGCATTAGTACTCATATTGAATTACCCTCCTTTATGAACAATCACTAAGTAAGTGAAGGGCTCACAATGTCTTTTCCATCTAGGCAAGCTACCACTTTGCTCCATTTTCTCCTTTTCTAAGCATGATGAAAGAGAAATGGAAGGTGGGGTGACTTCTCAAGTTTATTCACAACCCTTATATACCATCCTTAGGTCCCATTTTGCATGTGTGATCCATCAAGAGATGAGAAACCTTCTTGTGAAGTTATCTGCAGGTTGGTGACAATGATTTCTTGATACTTCAAGTCTCTAATAGATGCAGAGTGTTAATG
The DNA here is from genome assembly GCA_037957365.1 of Torreya grandis. Classification (NCBI taxonomy): domain Eukaryota; kingdom Viridiplantae; phylum Streptophyta; class Pinopsida; order Cupressales; family Taxaceae; genus Torreya; species Torreya grandis. The sequence continues at coordinate 1,274,592 of JARHVA010002883.1, read as the reverse complement.
AGGTCTCAAAAAAACTCTTTCAAACCCATTGAGGCTTTGTAACAATGTGTCTTCAGGGATGACATGGATCTAAGACCCATAAAATGGTCATTACTCATAGTTTCACATGAATTCCAGTGGTTTAGATCAAACCAGTGAGCCTGTAGACCTACCTAAAGGTTTTCAACACAATGTTTCCAAAGTTTTGCAAATTCTAATGATACTTTTGTGGATCTAGAAATATGAATAAAGAGAGGATGGTTAGTATTGTATTAATTTTAAAATAAAAACAAAATGAAAGAAACACACTAACTAGCATAACATCTCTAGGCCTAGACACTAGGGAGAGCTTAGTTAACAAATATGAATAAAACACACAACTAAAATATAAAATAAACCTTATTTTGCCTTCTTTAGATGCTCCAAAATGCTTTTTGTAGTGGCTTGCTCAGTTTGTGCTCATGAAGTAATTGGCAATGGAAGCTTGGCTACCTCCATATCTCCTTGGCACTTTTGGCTTATGGCGTGGTTTGGAAATATTTGGCATGGTAACACTAATTGCAATGGATTTTTGAAGATATTTGTGCATTATAAATTTGCACCAAAATAACTTAAAAATGATGTTCATGGCCTCTCTATTTATAGATTTTTTAGATTGATCAGAATCAATCTGAACTATTCATCCTAAGATTGAGATGTGTGGCTAAAGATTAATTCAATTATATAATTAAAATCCATAAATAGGTTCATCAATATTTGAGATAAAAGAGAAATTAAGAGGCATGGAGGGCTTTGATGAGGCATGAATCCTGATATTTGTAGCATTTATGACCTACGGATGTCTTCCTAAAAAATGAGGTCACTTGATGATGCAGATATTCAATATCCATTTTCAAAAATAAGTTTTCAACAAGTTTCTATAGAATTCTTAATTAGGCTTCTAATTTAGTTTAATTAACTCTTAAATATGATTAATCACTTTATGCATAAATTACTCAAATTGATCATAATATTTTGTTATTGATTCAAAATTTGACTGGATTGGAATTGAAAGATGATGTCAGATGTGTTATCTCATTTAATATGTTATCAATAGAAAATAACAAAGGCATTTGTCTTTTGGAGAAGATTTGATAGGAAAGAACAATCTAGAGCACACAAGTGCAAAATTGGTATTTTGACTCAAAATAATCTGATCAAAGTTAGCTAACCCATAAATTGCATTTCCCCATTTAGGGTTACCTTGACCAAAATCAACACTTGAATATGTCAGTTTCACATCATTTAGTGTGTTTTAGTGTTTTTAGGTCAAATTTTGCATTTTAAGTAGAAATTGGTTAAAAACTTGATTGGAGGTTATCGATGCCCAGTTTTATGTGTCTACAATTTACCTCTATTTGAGAAGGTGTTGTAAGTTATAAGCACAGTAATGTCTTCTCAAAGAATGAAAAGACCATGTATGCCTACAACTGTAACAATGATAAACTAACTATATGATGCCCCCTTGAGGGAATGGTTGGCATAAGTATGTCAACAAACTGTCCCTCAGAAAGAAATAAGCAAAATGAGGGGATAAAAAAAAGGAAAGATAATGGGTTGAAAACACAATGATACTGAAAAAGTAGTTAAAATAATTGAGAATGCAAGTGGGACGATGTAAAATGGTTTGCCCAAAGGTGGTTATAAGCATTGTACCCTGATAGTGGCAACGTGGTATGATAATACAATGATTTGCCCAAAGGTAGTTATAATCATTGAGAAGATGGAGTTGTCCCTATTAAAACAAACAAATAAGATAATAACATGTCTTTATATAGACAAAAAAATCAAAGTGGTGACAACACAATGATTTGTCAAAAAATAGTTATAATCATTGAGAAATACAGGTAGAATGGTGTTTAATGATTTACTCATAAACAATTATAATTATTAGACCTCGATTATGGCGAACATGATAAACTTGGTTGAGGATGATGATAACTTAACAAAGAGGGTAATGATGAATTGAAATAACTTACTAGTAGGGAGATGCTCATCTGAACTAATAAAGATTGAAATTTTTGTGTTTAATTACTCTATTTGGAATATGATTTAAGATGGAATCAAGATGTCGGTGCTAAAGAGATGTTACCATTGCTGAATAGACTTTTTGAAGCTTAAGTTTGTTGTAGCACGTGTCGATAGACATCATGATATAATATCATGAGGACTTAGTCAAAATATTTATAAAGACTGACTCTCATAATCCAATACACAAAAGAAAATAATGCACCAATGATAGAAACTATGATGATAATGAATATGGATAGATTCAAGTGTAAGTATGGGTAAGAAATCACCCAATAAACACACATAAATTGAATCAAGACAACAATGCTGAAAGCAAATAAATAATCAAACAAATGAAATAAGTCAAAACAAATAAATAAACAACGTAATAAAAACCTTATAAATATTATCCCTAGAAAATAGGTGATAACTTAGTAAATAAACAAAATGGGGGAGTAGAAGAAAAGGAAGGGGGTGGCGGAGCTGTCTCTATATGCATTACACAAGTGGACACTATCTACATAGTTTCATGGATATAATATCCAATAAAAAACTTCAAGTCAAATGTAGTTCTCCCAAAAAATGAGAAGAATGTGATAACTAATGAAAATAAATAGAATAGATGTGATAGAAAAAGAGGAATGGTTTTGCAATATGGCAAGTACGTGAGAGAAAATGTCAAAAAGGATGGAGAAACTAAATGACAAGTGTTTTGCTTGTAACCTAGTAAGGGTTCCCAGATCTTCAAGGCAAAGAAGTGGTCAATGTTTTTGTTCTTTTCTAACGATTTTTTAAATATTTTTAAAATTTATTTGAGTATCTCAATTCAATTGAGAATGACGAGACACTAAATGGTTCAATCTCACAAAATGGTGAGAGTGTGGCTTAGGTTACTCATAAAATGGTGAGAGCGTGGTTTAAGTTGCTCACAAAATGGTGAGAGCGTGGTGGAAAGGGTGATTAAGATGACCTCAATAAGTATCGAATGCTACTTACATAGTCCCAGAGTAGGACCTCAAGTCACTGTAGTTCCACCATTACAGTAGAGGAATTTGATTAGTGTAACAGTTAGTTCAAATAAAACAAATACAATTGGTAAAAAGACATAATACGACATAGGAAGTGGCAAGTTGGCATGTCAAGACTTAATGTTACCCTAGTTTACCCATAGACGGTTATAACTAGGACACAACGACATAGATCAATGGTACTAATTTGCCCAAAGTTAGTGATAATTAGTAGCAAGATCAGTGGTAAGAAAGGAATAACAAACGAAGGATGCAACTATCAAAATTTTTATCACACTGTCCCAAAATAAATCTTTATTCGAAGTACTTGAACCAATTGATGAAACTGATCAAATACCTTGATACTAAAAATACGTAATGAATGGCAATAACCAAGGTCAAATGGGTTAGGATTTAGAACATAATGAGGTGATAGATCGGAAGTAGAAAGTGGATATGGTGAAGAGGATGAATAATGATGGTATTTTTACAAAGAAGAATAGTAATAAAATGGCATAACTGAAATGATCCTTATAGAAAATACATCTTAGCACTTAAGCATAGTACCACTTGAGATGAATAATATTCATCAGCTCAGGAAATTTATTTTTGTCTGGTGTGGCAACCTTGTATGTTCCTGATCCATAATCTATAGTAATGATGAAAGGCCCTATCCAGCTTGGTTTGAATTTTCCTTTATGCTTCTTCTCAACCATGGTATTATTTTGGTTTTCTTTAAGAACAAGATCACCAAGTTCAAATATTTTATACTTAACACGTCGATTATAGTGGATTTTGAGTTGGTTCTGATATGATTGAATATTTTTGATTGCAACTGTGTGTTTCTCATTAAGTAGGTTTAGATCTTGCAGATGAGCTACTCGATAGTCATGATCATCCAGGACATGCTTAAAAGAGATGCGCAGTGAAAGAAATTTGACCTCAATGGAAAGGATGGCTTTAGTACCATAAATATGGAGTGGCTCTTGTTGGGGTACGATGATTGGTAAGGTATGCTCAAAGGGTAGGAAATATCTATAAGTGCCAATCATGATCAACATCATTAATAATATTTTTGAGAATATTGATAATGGTTTTGTTGGATGCCTCGACTTGGCTATTACCTTGAGGGTAATACGCTGTATAAAAATGTTGTGTGATATTATATTCAGTACATAGCTAGTCTACTTCCTTGTTCTTGAATGATCCTCCATTATATTTAGTACAAAGCTAGTCTACATCCTTGTTCTTGAACGATCCTCCATTATCAGATATAATGTCAGAGAGGATACTGTAGTGACAAATGAGATGGTTGAAAATAAATTTAGAAATTTGCTTTCCAATCACATAAGTGTGGGGTATAACTTCAACCCACTTAGTGAAATACTTGGTAGTGGTAAGGATATGTTTATGGTCATCAGATGAAGTGAGGTTAATCTTCCCAATGAGGTCAAGTCCCCTTGTAAAAAATGGCTATGGTGTCAACATCTATTTTAGAGTTTTTGCTAGGATATAAATCAGATTAGCATGTTGTTGACATTTGTCATATATTTTACATATGTAGTAGCATCTAAGTCTATTATGAACTAATAATAACCAGTATGCAAGAGTTTTTTAGACAGGACTACCCCTTTAGAATGAGTGCCACATACTTTGTGAACTTTTCTTAATGCTAGTGTAGACTCTGCGGAAGTTAAACAACGAAGTAGAGTTCCATCAAAATGATGGTAAAGGGTGGATCCAAATAGAGTATAGTGAGTGGAATGATGAATGAAAGCTTTGGTTTGTTTTTGAGATAGGTTAGATGACAGAACTTGGTCATGAAGGTAGTTATAAAGGTCTGAGTCCCAGATAGAATTAGGATCAACAATATCACAAATCATTGCAATGGTTGAAGGTTCATGAGTCGGTGTTGACAAATTCTTGATGAGGAACTAATACTCTATAGCTTTATCTATTTTTTGAATCAGAGAGCCAATAGTAGCCATGGCATCTGCAGTTTTGTTACTTGCCATTGGTATGTGCTCAAACTGAATCTTGACAATTTATTGCTTAAGAGTGTCGACCATGGCTTTATATGGAACCAACTTGTCATCTTTGGTCTAAAAATAATCTGTGATCTGATTGATGATTAATTGAGAATCACCAAAAACTTGAAGATGAGATATATTCTAATGCACTACTTGTCGAAGTCCTACAACAAGTGATTCATACATGGCCATGTTGTTTGTACAAAGAAAGTTGATTCTAAATGATATAGAGATTAGATCCTCCTATGGTGTAATAAAAAATAGTCCTGCCCTCGATCCATGTGCAGTAAATAAACTATCAAAAAATAGTTTTTAGGGTTGCTCCTCAAGGGATGTGTCAATGATAGTCATGATGAATTCATCAAGAAATTGAAATGTGAGTCACTATGTATCTATGAGAGGTGTTTCAACAAGTTGATTTGCAAGAACTTGTCCCTTGATTGCCTTATGATTGACATACTCTATGTCAAACTCACTAAGAAGCATGATCCATTTAGCCATTCTACCTTGCAAAACTATTTTAGATAGTAAATACTTGAGTGGATCTACTTTTGAAATGACCATGGTCTTATTATTCAACATGTAATGGTACAGTTTTTGAGCTATGAAGACCATGATCAGACAAATTTTTTCAATAGGTGCATAGTTATGTTCATATGTAACCAAGGTATGACTTAGGTAGTATACAACAGGCTCTTTTCCATTGTCATCATGTTGAGCCAAGAGTGCCCCTAGAGCATGGTCAATAGCTGATAAGTATAACAAGAATGGCTTTTCTAGCATAGGAGGTATTAAAATAGGCGGATTAACAACATAGTCTTTGAGTTGTTGAAATACTATTTGGCAGTGATCATCTCAGTAAAATACAAATTTTTTTTCCAGAATGTGTAAATGGATGGCATTTGTCTGCTAACTGAAATATGAAGTGTCATATTGATTGGATCTTACCCTATAAACTACAAAGTTACTTTAAATTGGTTAGTGGCAACATCTTGATTATAGCATATAATTTAACTAGATCGACTTCAATACTTCTATAAGACATGATGAAGCCAAGTGGTTTGCTTGAAGTTACACCAAACACACATTTATTTGTATTGAGTCTAACTTTGTCCTCCCATAATCTTTTAAATATCTTACGTAACACTATTAGATGGTCGATCTTCATTTTGAATTTTTTTAATATATCATCGACATAGTCTTTAACAATATCATGCATCATATCATAGAATATGATAGTCATGAGCCTTTGATATGTAGCTCCAACATTATTAAGGTCAAATATCATTATTTGATAATAAAATATTCTCTATGGAGTGATGAACACTATTTTATGTTGATCTTTTGGTGTTATTTTGATCTGGTTGTATCTTGAAAAGCCATCCATGAGTGAAAGCATTTCATAACCTATCATGGAGTCGATGATAATGTCGATATTAGACAAGGAAAAATCATCTTTAGAATAAGCTTTATTGATGTTTTGAAAATTAGTACAAATTTTGATCCCTTCAGGGTTTTTACTAACAAGTACTATATTGGAGATCTATTCTGAGTAGTTAATGGATTGGATACATCTTGCTTCTAAGAGTTTTTATAAATCTTTCTTTACCAATACAACAATGCAAGGATGCATCTTACATAACTTTTGTTTTACCAATTTGGCATCAAGACTAACCACAAGGTGGTGCAGAACCAAGGCAAGGTCTAAACTTAGCATGTCAAAATAGGTCCATGCAAAGATATCTACAAATTTTCTCAATAGAGCTGTAAAGATGTCACATTCTTCCTCAGTGAGGGACACTCTTAATTTTATCTATTTCAGGTCTGATGGAGTCTCGATATTTATCTTTGTTGTATCTTTGACTAGAAGGGTCAAACCGTCTTCTAGGATAGTAGGCAATGACTTGAACTGTTGAATTATGTCAGGGTCTTCTGTTAGGACTTGCTCTTCAACTTATCCTATACATGATGAATTTGAGTCCCCTAATGGAAGATCTGGCCACATGACAAAAAAAGTCAGAAATTTTTGAAGAATTTGATCAAATACTTGTTGCTCAAAGTTGAACTCGGCTCCACAGGCAAGTTCATCGTTGGTGGTCTTCTGGTCTAATTTTGAAGAAAAATAACACCCCCATCTAATGGCACCTGAAACAAGTTTTCACCACTAGACTGGGCTTTATCTTTATTTTTTTCTGATTAGAAAGTGCCTCAAAGAGGTTTTTTACTTTGGGACCTCAATGTTTTACTTATTTATTTTTAGCTAAGGGTGTTCACTCGCTCTCTAAAATAGGCTGCAGTATCCAATGTAATTGAGAACCTAATTTATGATCTCCCAATGAAACATTGTCTTTAAGGCCTAAAAAGTCACTGAATGCCTCATCATTCTAGAACTCATCAATTGGTAGACTAGATTCTTGTTGGTCATAATCTATCAATTGAGAAAAATATAATGGCAATGGATTATGATGAATGGTCAGGTTAAGGGTATAAATGACATTGTTATCAAACGGGTTGGTTTTTTCTAGGTCATCAAAGGTGAGGTAATGATCATACTCTAATTCACTATCGACATCATCACTAGTCGCTGGTGATGGAGTTTGAATAAGATATGTGGGGTCTCCCCCAGGCGGTTTAAATCAAGTCCATAAAGTTTATCATACTTAATCATAGAAATTGGCTCGATGGTTCTTTGTTGATTCGATCTAAGGCCTCTTCTTTTATAATTATGATGCTCGATGATCTTATTGAGAATATGATACTTTGATTTTTTATAACAATCAGCTTGGTTGTCATTGTATAACCATGATTCATCCCCTTCAAGAGGGTCAGGTTCTAAGCTAGACATTGGTACAAATGTGACAGGTCCTTTATCTTTGTTATTTTATTGCTAATGCATATATGGTGTGACTTTAGACCATCCAAAGGTTTTTGAATTCTAAGGAAGATTGGCAATATGAAATATATCATGGGTCACATACTCTCCCGATCCATTATCTAAAATGGTGAAATGATTAGAAGCTTCAGGGGGTGGCATGTGAGAAAGGGAATCCAAGATATTAGGATCTATGCAATTATCTGGTGAAGGATCAATAAGTATAGCCTTTTCTTTATCTTGCTTGGAACTTGGATTCATGCTGTACTGATAATTATAGCTTTAAAATTCGGTCTCATGATGTTTGTAGTGTTTATATGGGTGTAAATCTTTTGGAATATTCACTTCCATCCTTGAGTGGGAAAACTTGATACATTGGTGAAACATTGATGGGATTACATGAATCTCATGTAACCAAGGCCCTTAGGAAGCATATTGTATGATAAATCAAGATCAAGAACATGACAAAGTGTATCATGGGTCAAAGGCCCAGTGATAACTAACAAATTAATGATGTCTTGTGATTCTCTTTCTTGATTATCATAGGTTTTGATGGTTATTATTTTTGGCTAGATATCTACCATTGTGTACCCAAGAAGCTTGATGAGCTTTAGAGACACTATGTTGAGGTCAAATCCATTGTCTATATGTTTCAAGGTGATGCATCAATTCGTAGTATGGCCTAGAGCCCAAGGACACATTTTACTTTATGTTATTTTATATAAACTTTTATGTATAATAGATTATTGTGGAGCGAGTCAAGGTAAGACAAATCACTTTGGTTGAATGTGACTTGTTGGGCTGGAGTTAGGTGTCCAACCAAAGCTTGAAATTTATCAGGATATATGTGATTATCAATAGTGGATTGGTTCAAAAACTCATTCAAGATATTCTTTTGGATTATTGACATTCACAACAAATCTAAAATAGAAATTTTTGATGGTGTCTTCTATAATTATTTCATAATATCAAACTTCTTATCTTGGTCAGTAGTGAATGGTTTATTCTAAGGTTGAATGGTTGGCTAGATGACAGGCATAGTGGTGGATGGTTGTGGGTCTGAAATAATAATCTTTGATTTTCCAAGTTGTCATTACATAATCAGGATAAAATACTAGACCATTATTGCTAACCAATGTTGATAATGGTGTGGGATCAGACATGACACATCTTGGTTGTCGGTACACTCGCATGTGGTCATGTGCAAGGACGAGTTGTCGATATAAGGTCCAAAAGGGGAAGTCCTGGTTTGTTGGTTTGGTTGTATGCATTTCTAGGTTGAAGAAGGGTTATCTATATAATCTCGCTGAATGTTGTGTTTAGAAATGGTCTAGACTAATTAGTGCTTGGTTTAAGATTAATGGAGATGGTATTAACGCTACGCTTTACAATATGACCTACAACCCTATTATAGTCATGTGCAATTGCATGGTAGGTTTGTTGGTTGTTATCATTCTGACCTTGGTTTTGTCCATTGTTCTATCATTGTAGGTTATGTTATTGATTTTGTTGATTCTACTAGTTTAGTGTTTGATTTTGATAGTATTGATTTTGCTGTTGCACTAGTCGTTGTTGTCATTATTACTGATCATTTTACTACTGTACTGATCATTGTTGTCATTGTTACTAATCATTATGTTGTGAAAAGAGGTTTTGATAAATCCCAAGAGTTTGATTGAAAGTGGAAGCACCATTACCCAATGTTATATATCCATTCTTCAACATATTCTCAATGAAATGCTTGATTTAGACACATCTTCGTAGATTATGCCCATTGACTCGATCATAGTCACATAATTCATTTTCACGGTACCAATCGAGATAAAGAATGCCTTGTAGATAATTCTTTGGTATAGGCTAACTAATCAGATTAATAGTAACAAGCTTGTGAAATACAAACTCAATAGGTTCTCCTAGGTCACTAAAGATATGATGTGTAGACATGGTTCTCCTAGGAAGAGGGGTTTGCAATGGTAAAGGCTATTGTATTTATTGTGCAGGTCTTGGTTATTGTGCTTGTGGTATTGGTTGGAGAGGTTGTGGGGTAGGAGTAAGTTGAAAAAATAGTGTATATGATGTTTGCACCATTTAGATATGATGGGATTTAGTTACTCCATTTCCCACAACATTCATATTGCAGTTGAATTGCATCGATCTTTCTTGGTTATTGGCCTATATTGATTGCAACACTGACATTTGAATGGGATGTTGATCATTTTATTGATTTGTACCTTGATTTTGATTAGTTGAATTAAGCTTGATAACTCTTTTATTAATGAGCGCTCACTCAATCAACAAGCCTTTGTCAATGATTTCCTTGAAAGTATGTGCACATTGTAGTTTCAAATGATAAGCCATCTCACTGTGCAAATTTTTAGTAAACACATTGGCTAATTGTTTATTTGGTAAACTATGGGTGAAATGACTTAAAAGGGCTCTCCATTGTTATAAATAACTTGAAAAACTCTCACTAGCTTTTTGCTTTACTTGCGTTAAGTCTACTAATGAAATCTCATGCTCAAGATTATAGAAAAAGTGCTAGATAAATTTATCAGAAAGATCATCAAAATTTGTTACTAAATTTGTGGGTAACTTTAAAAACCACTCTAAGGCTTGTCCAGTCAAGCTTCTTGAGAATAACAACTAAATGTATATGTCGCTATATGCCACTGGTTGACATGCGACAAAGAATTTGATCAAATGATTCTTAGGGTCACCTTTCCCTTTTGGTGGTTCGTATCTTGGATGAAATGGTATTTACAAATACTCCATGTTGAATGGGTAGGAACACACATCATCCAATTTAAATTTTTTAGTCTATTTACCAGCTTGAATGGTAACAATTGCATCTTTCATTTGTTGTAATTCTTAAGATAAAAAATTGGAAGGAACATTGGTTTGAGGGAGAATATTGGTTTGGATAGATGGTTGGGAAGTCACAAGTGGGACACTTTGATATGATGAAGATATCTGTTGGCATACATTGGTTTGGTTGGGGACTAGACCACGAATACACATACGTAGATTAAAATGTACTTAAGATTACACATTTGGTTGTACGATATTCTGGTTTGCGTTGGCGATAAAGGTTTGACTTGGAGGATTTTATGGTTTGGATAGAGGGATATAATTATACTATGCCTACTGTGGTTGAAAAGGGACATGCTGTCGACTAATTAAACTTTGCTGTTGAGTGGGAACTTGTAGTCCAAGACTCTATCTCTGAATTTGTGGCACATTTTAAACTAACGGTTGTTTAGTAGGTACTTGATAAATATGGAGATCTCTTTATTGCATGAATCCTTGTGAAGAAGTAAAATAGGTTACAGATTCAACATCTGTAGCTGACCAATATTTGTACATTGTTGACAAGTCATTGTTTGGTTTTGAATTAGCATATTAGTCTACGATTGAAGAGGTATGTTCATCATTACCTGGTGAGGTGGAACATTTATTGCTCCTAATTGAGGTGGCAATGTATTTATCCTCTATTGCATTGATACACTAGATTGTGTTTACTATTGTGGAATACTAATTACTTGTTCAAGAGGAGTAGGGTTCGTTACATTCTATCATTGAGGCATGACATTAGCCATTGTTTGATTACCTAATCCCATAGGTTGTACACTTGAGGAAGCAATCGATTGAAGTTGGGATGTAGAAACTCCTATTCTCTGGTATGATGATCTACTCATGGGATTAACTATAAGCACATGTTTTTAGCTAGTTGTTTACGCATTAGTACCACTTTGATCGGGACTGGATGTTGTTTGCACATTGTCTACTACATTTGGTTTATTATTCTGTGTAGAGGTCGAAGACATTTATTCAATATGGGCATATGCATCTAGTTATCTATCGTAGTGGTTTGTACAAATGGATCAAAATTCAAATTCTCTTATCCAGTTAACTATATCAACACTCTTGTTGAAGGAACTAGGTCAATGAGAGGCTTACACACCATGTTCATTTGATTTAAATTACGTGCTAGATTCAAGTAGGTTTGATAAGTTGTCTGCATTTGGTTAAAGTGATCTTCCATGATGTTTTTACCTCGATTAGATATATTAGGATTTTGGTACGTTGTTTGGATTAGAGCCATAGGATTGCTAGAAGAATCATGTTGATCGTAAATGATATTATGGGGCATTCTTACTAGACTTGGTAAATTTTTATGAGGGAAGTCTGTTGGAAACTTGGCTCTTACTTCTATGAATCTAACCAAAATCTCATCTTTATTCTCTAACAAATATCACTCAAACAAAAATGGATCATACGTGGAAGCCGTATTAGTAGAGTATGACTGTTGAAGAACTAGCTTGTCCATTGTGGGTATTGTAGCTAGGTATTGTGTGGTTTATTCTTGGTCTTATTTTGATTAAGGTGGTGTGTTAACTAGATAGTTAGCCAACGGATCTTGGCTTTGTGCCCCTGATTGAGTATTATAAGAGGGATAAGAATCCATCTCATAAATAATATTATTCGCATAGAGGTCTTGCACCATTTTTTTCTGCACAACTACATTACTAATCCCTAGATTGTACATGAGTCCACTACAAGTGTATGAATACATGTTGGGATCCATAGTCAATGTTTTCACAATAAAAGGTCAAAGAGTTTTACAAACTCTAAAAATGATAATGCCTAAAATAGATGATGTTTCAACTTGGTCTAGATTCATCAAAAGGATCAAAATATTTATGCAAAGATTTGTGAGGAAACAAGCTAGCATGAAGTATCTAACATTTCACTGTTCACACAAAGATAAACAAGTAAATGGATCAAAAATCAAAATGAAAAACTCTAATGTCGAAGTATTTAAAATCAATCTAATCTAAGAATTTAAAAGTTTCTAGTTTTTTTGGCCAAATGTGTCATCAAAAGCCAGGCTCAAACAAGGCATGCACTAGGACTCTTGGCCAAATGGTGTCAAAAGCTAGAATTTGAAATAGATGAAAGTTTTAATCTAACGGATTTGAAACACTTCTAATGAACACTAGGCATTTGATTCTTGGACATGAACTTGATCAACTAGATATAAGGTATGAAACAAAAAGCACTTTAGAAATAGTTTATTTTTTCATAAAAAATGGTATAAAACTTGGTTCTTTTGACAAAGAAGCTAAACAAAAGTGAATAGTATAACTATTTTAGTCAAAAGATCATAAAAGTACACTTGGATTGGTAAAAAATGTAAGAACAAATTTGAACTCTATGCAAGAGGGTATATGAAACAATATTTAAAATGCTTTGGGCAGCGTAACGATGCTATACTACCTAAAAGGTGTGACAAAAAAATTTGTTTCAAAAACGTTCTAAGGTAAAGATAATTTTCCATAATTTTGACAACATAACACTACTTTTCTTGACTCAAAATATTGTGGTGTATAGACTCAAAGTTCAAGTGTTTAGCATGAAATGGCTTAAGTTTATCAAATGGTGATAATGATCTTGAGTCTAAAATGGATTTCAACCCAAATTAAAAATTGAACCTAAGTTCCCTCAAGTTTAGTGCAAATGGTGAACCCACTTAACACATCAATCTTATAAACTTATAAAGGTGCAATTTCGAATTTATATTATAAGTGAAGTACTTAAACAACTTTGATAAAGGTCTAGACTCAATTGGGCAGCATAATTGTGCCAAAGTGGATGATATGACTCTCATGCTTTTGATGAACTTTTAACAAGGTAAATTAATGATTTCATGCGAGAAACATAACACCTCTTTGTTCAAAGGAAAATTAAGACCATGTGTTTGGTTTGAATTTATTTGTTTACACCAAGTTTTGACTTCAAATAAGACTCTAATCTAGGACAAAACCAACTAATTTATCTCTCTTAGATCATAAATTGACAAGGTTGCTTGGTATTGTTAAAATCCATCAATATACATCATTTGAGAGGATTTTAAGTGTTCATCCAAAAATAAATATGTATTATATAGTAGGGTTTTTACACCCCCCTTCTCTCATTTGATAATACTGTTATATGGACCTTGAGACACACCTTGCACCAACAATACTTTCGTAGCAAGTGGGGATTTTTCTAAAATCTAACAAGTTTTCGAATGTTTTAGGGAAATCATTTGCATAATGACTTTTATGCTAAACAATGCAAAAGAAAAGCACAAATTTTAGATCCGTATTACTTGGCTTGTTGTAAAAAGGTTTAGTCCTTTTTGTAACCACTACATCTTGCTATTCATTTAGTGTAGTGCGATGTCCAAAGTGTTACTACATTTCATGTGTAACTTCAATTATGAGCCAAATGAAGTCAATGCTGGGAGGTGAAACCTTGGGTCAAAGCTTCTTTAAAAAAATAATGGGAGGTGATGAAGTCCCCCTCGTAAGCCAAGTTTGCATAAAAATAAAGAAAGCATGACAGTAGAAAGACTTTAGGGTCATTTTCAAGGTCACTCAAACTTTGATGACTTTTTAGGGAGTGCTTTGGATGACTTTATTTCTAAGCCTTCGACTAGACTACTTGCAATAGGAATGATGCTTTTGATTCTAAAGGTTCTCTAAAGCAGACAAATAGAAGAGCATACACGCAACATCCATCTTTTTGCCAAACAAAAAATTAATCTAAACAACTAAGTACATACAAAAAGTTTTGAAAATGTGAGTTCATTTTTAAGCCTAGATGAAAAGTGAGATGGTGTTCATTTGACCCCTTGGTCTTAGTTGCAAACTTTGAAAACATTCACCATAAACATAATTTTTTTTTTTTTTTTGGTTAAACACTAAAACAAGGTTCCCAATTGATTTTTAAGCATGTAAAAGGTGATCTAAAACATGTTTTTAGCAAATGTCAAGTTTGATCTTGTAGTAAAAATGTTAGCATGTCTTTCAGTCTTGAAGCTCTTTTGGATTTGAAATAATGAACTTTAGAAAAATACTCTCGAATCTATGTTTTAAGAAAAACATAATCACTGATGTCGATTTATATAACTGACGACAGTTATATTTTTTAATCAATGTCGGTTATCCAACTGGCATTGATTATACCAATGTGATCAATGCCAGGTATATAAACGATGTCAATTTTACTAACATTGGTTAAGATATGCAACTGATGTTGGTCTTACTTGTTGATATCAGTTATTGTGTAAAACTGTGGCAAATAAAAATGGCAAAATAAAGTTAAAAAATCAATTTGCAAGAGTTTTAAGGGTCCAAATGAATATTTTAAAGTTGTAAAATGATCTTCTTCAGGTGTAAGATGCATCTAATCCCATCGGGAATGCCATATGTGGATATAAGAATTTGACTCAAGAGAGGATAGTTAGTGTGATGTAAATTCTAAAATAAAAATAAAATGAAAGAAACACATTAACTAGCATAACATCTCTAGGCCTAGACACTAGTGAGATATTAGTTAACAAACATGAATGAAATACACAATTAAAATGCAAAAAAAAACCTTTTTTTACCTTCCTTGGATGCTCCAAAATGTTTGTTGTAGTGGCATGCTCAGTTTGTGCTCATGAAGTCCTTAGCAATGGAAGCTTGGCTACCTCCATCTCTCCTTGGCACCTTTGGCTTGTATCTTGGATTGGAATCAATTTGGAATGGTAACACTAATTGCAATGGATTTTTGAAGATATTTGTGCATTATAACTTTGCACCAAAATAGCTTAGAAATAATGTTCATGGCCTCTCTATTTATAATTTTTGAGATTGATTTGAATTAGCCTGAACTGTCCATCCCAAGATTGAGATGTGTGGCTAAAGATTAATCTAATTATGTAATTAACATCCATAAATAGACTCATCAATTTTTGAGATAAAAGAGCAATTAAGAGGCGTTGAGGGCTTTGATGAGGCATGGGAGGCATGAATTTTGATATTTGTGGCATTTATGGTCTAGAGATGTCTTCCCAAGAAATGAGGTCACCTGATGATGTAGATATTCAATATCCATTTCTAAAAATAAGTTTTCAAAAAGTTTTCATTGATTTATTAATTAGGCTTCTAATTTAGTTTAATTAGCTCTTAAGCATGATTAATTAATTTGTGCACAAATTACTTAAATTGATCAGAATGTCTTATTTTTGGTCCAAAATTTGGCTAGATTGGAATTAGAAGGCGATGTCAGATGCATTAAATCCATTATCACATTTAGGATGTTACCAACAACAAATAACAAAGACACATGTCTTGTGGAGAAGATTTGATAGGAAAGATCAATCCATAATGCCTAAGTACAAAATTAGTATTTTGACTCGAAATGATCTGATCAAAGTTAGCTGGCCCATAAATTGCATTGCCCCATTTAGGGATACCCTAGCCAAAATCAACATTTGAATATATCAGTTTCACATTATTTAGCATGTTTTAGTATTTTTAGGCCAAATTGTGCATTTTGAGTAAAAATTAGTCAAAACCCTGGTTGGAGGTTATCAATGGCCAATTTTAAGTGTCTACAATTTTCATGAGGTTTCAAGAATCTATCCCAAATGGATTCTCAAGATGACTTAAGGGATAGATCTCTATAGGAGGAACCATGTCACTTTTCAGCTCCATCACTTGAAGTTTCATTTGCAATTAGCCAAAATTTGTTGGGAGGTTCAAGATGTTCTTTGTAAAGTGTATAAAAGCCCTAAGAGTTTTATCCCATAGTCATGTCATGAAACTACCCATGTGAGGGGTAAATAGGGTATATAGATCCTATGATAAGTTTGAGGGCATTGAGGTAATAAGGAGGCATCAAGATAAGTTGAAGAGACCTATTTAAGAGACCTAACTACCTTGTGGAACCTAAGAGAAATTATCAGTACCCTAAGAGTTGTTATTTCCAAGAAAATAATGGAGATTGATCCCTCTTAACAATTTTATCGGTTATAAATTGAATAAAGTTCCACAACAGGCTTAACTGAAGACAACAAGGGCACTCTAAGAAGACAAACATGCATTCAACCATACACAAGTGATTGAGTGAGCCTCAGGGAAGTCTAGTAGGAAACTTTGGGGTTTGAAGAGACAATAAAACCTCTTTAAAGCTTCATCCCACTCAAGGAAATGAATATGAAAAGTTGTAGGTCACTATCCAAGTTTTGATCATAATAGAAATGGGTTTATAAAACACTCAATGGACTGTGATCAAGATGAGGACTAAGTGGTTGATCAGACATTTCTTTACAAACTAAAAGACATAGAGAAGATTATATAGAGGAAAGGAAAATTGTATACTAGGTCATCATGGGTCAGATAAACTCCATTAAATTTAGAAAGACTCAAAAAATAAACTAACCTCTTGTACATAGTCAAATAACTTGACTGTCACCTACATGATAGAATAAGAACGCAGAGTGCTATGTGGTGGATGAGTTAGGAAGAGATTCAAAATGTATATACCAATGAGATAACCCCTAAATTATTTTTCCATTAATTAGTGAATTGAAGGTACCAATAAGGGGGATGCTTATACCTACAACTCAGGCAAGCCTAATTACCACCTACAGGCAGGGTCACATATGAAAGCAAAAGTATAAGGAACCCTGCATAAGAGTGAGGTGCAGAAGTGGAAACTAAGTCCCTAAATTGTTTCCTAAAGTCTCCCAATGCCTTCATTATGTTATTTGGTCCTTTGAGACATCAAGGAGACTTGATAGGCTAGAGAGACCTAGTTGATTACCTACAACCAAACATGCAGGTAGAGTAAGGGAGAGGTATTGAATTATGCATAAGGTGAAATACAAGATTGAAAATAGGGTATTTTACTTGTATTATAAATTTTCTTAGGGTTTTTAATTTTAATTATTTATTCCTTTTATGATGAGAAGATCCTAATGGCCTAATTAGGCCAACAGGCCTAAATAGGCATGTATATGCCTAGATATGAAAATATGAGGATTTTTAAATGCTTAAGGGGATAGTATGAGGTTGGAGGAGACTAAAAAGGTTTGTGCATAGACTAAGTTCATATGCATCATGTATTATATACAAAACAATCTCAAGTGCTAACCAAAGAAGTTCACACTTGCAGCCCAAGAAGGTCTGAAAACATCCATAGGCAAGGTCCTTAGTAAGGAATGAAAGTGAAAAGAACCATACATGAAGTAAAGTACAAGAGTGTAAATAGAGTCCTTAACTTTCCTCTTAATATTTCTCAAACTTTATTGAGTACCTTGGTCCTTTGAAAACAAGAAAGAGCCCAATGGCCCATCTAGACCTATTAGGCCTAAATAGGCCTAAACATGCATGTGCATAGAAAAATGAGACTTTTGCATGATTGGGGATTTTTTGAGGTTGGGAAACACTAGAAGATGGTGGTATAAATGTCACAAAGTGAATATAGAGCTCTAATCTCAAAAAATATGAAATAAAACTCAACTTGCAGGCCTCTAGGGTCAAACTGACCTAAAAGCCTATAAACCCTAGGTAGAGATGGGAGGGGTTTGTAGGCACTTAGAGGAGTGGACAGGGAAAAAAACCATGAAAACATGTTTTGAGGGTTTTCATATAGCCCTAGGAAGTGTTTTAGGTCAAACCAAATGGATTTTTCTCCTATGCATCTTGTTTCTCTTCATCGACTGCTTGAATGCAATTTTTTCAACCCAAGAGACATTTTCTCCACATTGGAACTATATGAAGTAGATGCATGGTGAGCTCAGATGATAGTAAATATTTAGGAGATTTTTATAATTCATTTTATTGGCATTTGTTTTGCATTTCAAGCCCTTAGGGATATGAACAATCGTTAAGAGTTCATGACTCTAAGGAGGTCCTATACATGGTATTAGGTTGTACGGACCCCCCAAAAACCATGTTTTTATAGGGTTTAGTGATATTTTTAGGGTATAGATCTTGGTGAAATTAAAGGTTAGTGTGAGGCATATTTCACCCTTTCAAATCATTAACTACTATATTTTAATCCTATAAATGCACCTACATGTCTCAACAAAAGGGCCAATTTAGAAAAGCTAGTATAAAGAGTCCTAGTCACCTAAATGGGGTAGAGTTGCATGTGTATACTACTTGGAAAATACTAAGTCATGGTGATAAATACTTGTTCAAATGTGAAACATACCTATTCACCTATTCTAATGGTTATATTCAAGTTTCATGGCCACTTAGACAACAAACACTAGGTTACTAGGCTTATTTTGGCAACAAGAGAAGATGCTTTTTGGGCATAGAGGGATGCTAAGAGATTCAATAAAGGGTCATAACACCATGTAACTACCTCATGAAGGTGATAAGTCACACTTCTCATAGCCATTATGGAGGATGGGATAATTTCCAAGCCTAGTCAACATGCATAAAGGGAAGGTGGGCTGCTAAATGCTCCATGGAGGCCTAATTACACCACATTTCTACCTTGTAATTGTCATGGGGAGAGGTAATTGACCAATTTGGTGTGATAATCCTTTGTATGGATTAAACCTTAACCAAAAATAGACATTCAATTCCTGAAAGACTCATTAATGATCTCTCATCACCAAGGAAATGCATGGAGGGAGCATAGAGCTGTTGTTGATAATTGTAACTGATGGAGTGAATGAGGGTCATTCATGACCTCTCCATGCATTTTCCATGCCATAATTCCCTCTATTTATTTATTTATGTTCTATAAATTGAGGATTGAAGCCATTTTATGGATCCCTCTAATGGGTATGAAGAGATTCTACCCAAATTTGTGTTAGGATGATTAATTCACCATTAGATAATAAATGAGTAATATTAAATTACTCATAGTTAATTATAATACAGTTATTTACCATAGATATATTGGTAAGTTATTTAGGTTAGTAAATCTTAAAAATATTTTAAACTTAGTAATTGTTACTTCTAATTAATATTTGAGAGATTTTATTATTTATATTATTTTTATCTCTCCTATTTTTAGGAGCTATTACGAGTTCATATATCTATATAAATATGTAGCTCAACTTTGTGATAAATTTTTAGATTCAATATATTTTAATTGAACCCCCAGATCTGGTATCAGATCTACTCAGACCTCTAAACTTGTGTTTGTGGAGAATTCTGATTTCTCCCAAAAGTTATAAAGTTTTATGAGGAGTATCCTGTGCACTCTCACACAAGCAACCATAGAAGCTGTAGACAAAATGTTGAAGGAGACATTGAAAGGAAAATAATCATAAAGGCATATATTTAAAAATATATATATCTAGCTATGATTAAATCCAACATACATAGTCTTGAAGTAAAAGCAAATATACCTTCCATATTATATTTGCACTCAAATACCCAGCATGGAGGACATGAGGATTGACTAGATGCAAATCACACCTAATAAAAATATATATGCAACATAAAATGTGTTGAATTCATGATTTGATCTAGGCATGGCCCTGAAGCCATGTTGGGGTCTGGTGAACTCAACAAAGGTTGCATTGGAAAGAAACTTGGGGTCATCCTTAGAGCATGTAATGGTGTTTTAGACAACAAAAATCGTGAGTGTTAGAGACTAGGGTTTTCAATAAAAAGGCATTGGAGAAAGGCATTAAAAAAAAGTCTTGAACAATTAAACCATGAACTTGCAAAGAGCAAAGGATGCATTAGAGTAAAGGCAAGTTGGTGGGATTATTTTTTAGCAAAGTGGAGGTGAGAGATTCAAATCCCCCAAAAACATTTTTTAGTGAAATTTTTTGTGACCCCTCTAACTTTGGAAAATCTGATAAATTTATTTATAACTAACCAAATTAGTGGTAAATGTACTAAAAAAATTAAAGGAAAAGGCAAAGTAAAAAAATATTTTTTTTTGCCAAAAAGAGGTCAAAAAGTCCAAAAATGAAAAACAAGTGAATTTTCTTTTTTTAAAAAAGTATTGTATATTTATTTTAAAAAAAAATTGTAATTGTATTGCATATTGCACAAATTCATGATTTTTTAAAAAACTCGATGCATTGTTCAGTCATAGCTATGCCCTTGACTCATGTTTACGAGTAATGTCATCATGCTTGAGTTACTGCATACACAACTTAACATAATTGTAATAATGATGTCTAGGAATCATCTCTTTAAATCATTGAGGAGAAATAAAGCACAGTCACTTATAGCCTTCCCCTCATTTACTTTTTTTTTACTTTCAAAGGGCATAAATCTTGAATGATGGTATTTCCAAGTATATAGTGATGTTACACGTGTACGCAGAAATCCATCTAAGCAGGGGTTAATGATTAGATAAACTTTTTTTAGTAATATCTAGGTACCAAATATCATATTCTTTCTCGTACATTTATGCATCTTTTTTATACTATTGGGTATACAGAAATGGTAAACTTCTTCTCCATACCGACATGTATAAAGGAAGGACATGTATAGAGAAAGGTTTGGTATATCCGTCTAACGGTATATAGAAGGGGAAACCTGTATACCTAAAATGATAAGAAACCAATCCATCACCCACAGTCTTGATAATGACTGCACATGCTCTAAAATTTTTGTTAGAGAGTTGTCAATGATGTCAAGTGATATCATGGAGGTGTTCTAGTGAGAGGATGAAGTGCTTTGATAGCCTAAGTGACAATGACAAAGTGTGCAATGTGCTTGTCCTAGTATGCTTGCAGGAGGTTTGGTTGATCTTTAGTTTTGACATGGTTAGAGATGGTCAGAGATGAGTATGGTGATTTGAACATGTGCAAGGGATCTTATAAGAGACTTTCTAAGCTTTAAGTGCTTATGTGCATGAGTGGAATTCATATCGTAGTCCATTATTTTCATCTAGAGATGTTGGGTCTAGTAGTAGAAAATATGAGTAGGCAGTTTGCTGATGTCACCATTGTCACATGTGGATGAGTCTAGGAGAATTGGTCATATGGTTGTGATCAAATTATTCTTTAGTTTATATGTGATAAATATCAAATCATATGCCTAATCACAGTCAAATATATGTGAATGCAAAGTTGGGTTCTCAAGGATTTTGACAGTGTTTTTCCATATTTCACCAAATTTGCAATGTGGCAAAAATAGTTGAGTAAGCATTTTGATGTAATCATATTTCGCATGTGTGAATGTTTCAAGAGAAGGTGATCATATGGGTTTGTTCAATTTTATGCCTAGTTTATTTGTGCTAATTTTTAAGTCATGTAATAAAGCACGTCAAAAGTTATGTATGTGTAAAGTTAGCATTTTAAATAATTCTTAACATACTTAGCTCTTTGAGAGAAAAAATTGAGTGATCATTTTAATGTCATTATATCTCATATTTGTGAGGGTTCTAGGAGTAAATTGATAGATGATTGGATTTTCCTATGTGAGGAGATCATATGGTCCAAGTTTGAGAATATGCATTTGAGCGAAGTAAAAGATATGGAGGTACAAAGTTGACCTTACAAATAGATTGCAAAGGTTCCCATGCTTAGTCATTTTTGCATAAGTCAAAGTTTGAGAAACATCAATAGAGTGTGTTTCTCCAAGAAGTTAGGAAGCAAAGAGATGGTGTGAAGTGTTCAAAGTTTAATGCTGAGTAGAGATAAAGATTTAGCTTATTACAAGGATCAACGGTGAGTGGGTATTCATACAGATAGATATCAATGGTGCACATTAAAGTCAAGAGGTCAAAGTGATAGTTGTTTATCATTGTTAAATATCAAGCTATGTACAAAATATCGTTGGAGTGCGTTGAGTCAAAGTTTCTAGATTGCACGAGATGAGGTCAACATGTTCAAGGTTTAACATTTGGTATTGGTGCATTATGTGTTAAAAGTTAAAATTTGTAAAATAAGATCGACGATGCGTATTTAATTTGAATAGTGAGGACTCGAATGTGAACATGGTGTTCAAGGTTTAACTATGATTGTTTGAATTCAAATATTTGAATTTAACAAAGGAAAAATGATTGTCTAGTTTTTGTGCTCTATCTTTCAATTTATGTAAAATTTGACCATGGTGTAAATAGCTAATTTGTAGAGAACTCCAAGGCACATCTAGAAATATAAATTTGAAGGTTTGAAAGTATGTACAATCAAAGTTATAAAGGTTCAAATTGATTGTGTTCGTGCATATTCTGTAAGTAACATGAGAAAGATGGTTAAGCTTGTATTGTTATTATTTTTATGTCTCATGATGAATTAGCTATTGAAGCATGTTGTAGACTTCATAAGGCTGATTTATGTGTATTATGAATGCTTGACCAATTGTATGTAACATGAACAAAGGTTTACAATTTGATTGTGTGTTCTTTCATGGTGATTGTGTGCACAAAATGTTGTTTAAGCGATTTGTGCTTAATCATAAGGGTACTGTGATGGATATGGACACTTAAGGGGGATCTATAGATCATGTGGTATGGGTTTATGCATTTATAAAGTGATCCTATGTTCTTAATTTGCTTGAATAAGTGTTAAAGAGTTGAATGGGTCTCCATAGGACCTAAAAGTGACATAGGCCTATTTGAAAGTGGATTGTGCTTAAGTGTGACCCATGTGAGTTTCCTTAAAGGCGAAGGAATGTATTATGGCCAACATGGAAAGATTGTGAACTTTATAATTCAATAATTCTATATAAATAGTGAAATCAAATGTGTTGGTTTTTAAGTGTGTGAAAGACTTGTGAGTAGATGCTCAAAGTGAAGGCTTGTATGAATGTGGAGCCAAGTAAAGGAGAGAACCTTTAAAAGAGAATGTGTAGGTCAATGAGGACCAATAAAGAGTGAATAATATCAGATATGCTTTTTTGAGCAATGCAATGAAGGTGATCACATAGGTCATTATACCTAATAATCTTAGAAGAGGTAGAATGAATGAGTATGCTCAAGAGTCTATTTTGAGAGAGTGTGTATGGTGAGCAAAGGCAAGGTGAAGGATGTGTGCTTAGTGAATGGGTTGAAGGGTAGAGCAAGTTGATGATGGTGTGTATGACATATAGGTTATATTTTTGATGTCATAGCAGTGCTTTTACAAGTTTGATTATGTATGAGGAGAGGTAGAGTGCCTAATTGATGAATTGAATAGAGTAGATTGATGACTATGTGTATGACCTGTAGGTCATATTTATGATGTCAGAAAAGTGCTCTTGTAGTTTGAGTATATGCAAAGAGGTATATGTGTGCATATGAAGATATTTTGAATAAAGGAGAGAGATTGTGGCATGCCTATGTGAGAGGCTTGTATGAGATAGAGAGTGTGTGTGTAGTGGTTAGATAAACAAAGATCCATCGTCAAGTGTTGAAGATATTAGTTTTAAGGTGAAGGTGTTCAAAGGAGAGTCTAAAGGACTTGATCTTTCTTAGAGGTTGTTGCTCCTTGTGAAACATGTGTTTCACTAAAGGTCTTTGGTCAGGAGGACATGATCAAGGTTTGCTAGTCTAAAGGACTTGACCAATCTCTTGTTTATAATTTATTATAGGATAATAGTCCATGTGTTGATGGTTTAAGAGTGGATTTTATTCTCCATGAGGGTTTTCCACAGGAACTGTGTTATGTGTTTGATATTGTGTATGTATTGAATAAATGAGCTCTCTTGTTAATGTTGCTTGATCAAGTTGATATATGCTAATTGTTTAAATAGTTTGAAAGAATTGGAATTGAGATTGAAATATCTGGGCTCACTGATTCACCCCCTCTCAGTGATTGTACCTCTAACAATTGGTATAAGATCAGGGCCTTTGGAGGAAGCTTAACAACTTGAAAGAGATCTTGAGTTGTTACAAAGATGGATAAATAGTTGAAGAAAGAGAATCAACAGTGGAAAGTTGTGATAAAGGTACTTGAAGAGTAGATATGTACTTTGAAAAAAGATGACAAAGAGGATGAGAATATTATCAATGATCTCAAGGTTCAGCTAGTAAATGTCAATACAAGTTTGTGTTCAAAATAAAAGGACATCATGTTTGATAAAGAAAGTTGCCTTAATAGTAGAGAAAATGACAACAAGGAAGAAGAAGTTGATCTAGAAGTTGAACTCATGAGTGCGCTTGGTGAACTAAAGGAGCAATATAAGAAGAATCATAAAATGATGAATATGATCAAAGCTCTTGAAACACAAGTCAACTCTCTTTAGAGAAATTTGTTAGGCATATTCAAGAAATAAGAAAAGAAGTATCAAGATCAGATCAAGTTTATTGAAGTGCAAGCATATGGATTAAAAAACATGTCCAACAAAGCCAAAGAGGATGAGAAGATTAGTATTCTTGAGGATCAGTTAAGGATTACAAATGCAAATCAGATAGAAAAAGATGAGTACACTCATATAAATATTGAGATGGGATTTTTGAAGAGTCATCATGAGATTTTTGTATTCAAGTTGGATAAACTTGAAAATAAGCATGAGAAGCCTGAGCAAGTCAAGGAGAATGCAAGCTCTGAAAGCAATGTAAGAAGATCTGTTAAGACAACCAAATGCTTCATGGTATGCTAGTTTATTTCATGGTCATTTTTATACACGTAATAAGTATGATCATAGAGCTAAGACATGTAGAAGGAAGTCAGTAAAGTATGAAAATTCATGGAACTATGATACAAGGATTTTTTTGGCCAAAGATTGATTATAGTCCAAATTTGTTAAGAGGTACAAATGATGTTATTTGTTTCAATTATCATAGAAGTGGACATATTTCTAGATTCTATCCAAATGGTGTTAATAGGTCTTCAAAGTATGTCAAATGATATAAATCTTCTAGAAGGTCTAAGAAAGGACAATATTAGATATGGAAATCAAAGGTAATCATTATCAAGTCTTCTAGTCATAAGGATGATGAGAAAGTTGTTCTAGAAGGCTATGTTGTAAATTAAGATAAGCTCAAGGATCAAGTAGGTAAGATGGCTACATGAAATAAGAAGAGTCAAACTATGGTATGGAGACTTGAGATAATAAAGGTGAATAAGACTCACCCTGTTGAGTCGAAGAGTTTTGATGGATTATTTTTCAAGGTATAAAAATGATCAAAAATGAAGGAAAGTCAAGAGTTTATGTCGTCAACATTTATTGACATATCTAAAGCAAAGAATGAAGTCAAACATCCATTCAAAATAAATTGGATGATGAAGCAGAACTGTAAGTCATAGAAAGATATGGAGATATGGGAGACTCTTGAGTTCTAGGACTTTAGTCTCACTATGTCAAAGGGGTGTCTCTATCTAGGCTTCAAGGAGACACTTGTCAGACAGAGGAAGCTTGGTGGCAATTAGATATTGTTTGATGAGATGGTGTGAAAATAAGATATGTTTTTGCATTTTTTTAATATCTTTTATTGAAAAAAATAAGATTGTGAAGAATCTCAGTGGTCCTATCTTGAGAAAGAGTTGTCTTGTTGATCATGGTTTGGATGCTCTGGTATAAAGGTGAGTTTCAAATATCTATCTGCATATCCATTTATGGTAGATGCCAGTTGAGCCTATAAGTTGAAGTCCTTTTTTCTAGACTTATGTTCTAGGTCTTTCTAAGCATGTTAAAGGCTTGTTGAACAGTTGTGTATGTTATGAAAGTTCACAATATTCTAAAGATGAGGTGTCTCTATATGAGTATTGACTATGATTGGACAATATTTGCAGACTTGTTAAAGATGTCATGTTCCAGGTGAAGCATGAAGTTAGGGAGAGCTTTGCAATTGGTCAAGTCCTAGGATCAGAGGATTGAGTAGTTGAATTTGAGAAAGAAGGTATGGAGGCTTTTGTGTGCTCTCAGGTTTATCTATCTTATTGCAGGTCAAAAGCTATGGGATAGGATGTATGGGTTCCAAAAGATGTAGAAGCTCAAAACTTGGTCTAGAAGTGTGTAATGGTTGTTTTTAGGTGTTTAAGAAGTTTTAGAGGTGGACATTGACTAGAAAGTACTGTGTTGACCTTGTTTATTTTGAGATTGTAAGGTTTTGGATTTGTTATAAAAATGGTTTGCCTTGTGAGTTAATATTTGTGTCTTTTTAATATGTTGAATGGGCCAAATGGGTTATCAAAGCAAGCTTCACAAAGATATGAAGGTTTGTGTTTTTCAATTTATTCATTTTTTTTTTAAGATGGAGGCCTAATTGGCTAATAGGTTTATGAAGTAATTATGTTGCAGATAATGATCTAAGTGATTAAAATTGGTGTGATTGAGGGGGCATATAAGAGTTCTCTAGATATGAAGTTTCAAGTCTTGAAGGTACGTCTACTGAAAGTTGTGGGCTCTGCAAGTTCTAGGTAGGGTTACAAGAAGATTAGACATGGCTAGTGAGAAGATGAGTGATTTTTTTTCAGTTTATCCAAAAGATCAAGGTATGTGAGTTTCAAGAAGAGTTATCAGGTTGGTTGAGAGCATGTGTCCTATTTTGTGAGTGGCATAAAGCTATATTGGTGGTCCTTAAGGTGGTTTGAGAGAGAAGGCTAGTGGGTTAATATGATGGTTCTTCATGTTGTGTGGAAATATGAAGATGACTAAAGAGGTGAAATGGCTCAAATATCTTAGGGTATGTTTCTAGGTGATTTATCTTAGTTTCAGTGTTTTTCATATTCTTTTTTCATTGGTTGTAGTGCTTGGTTAAACAGAGTGTTGGCATGAAATAAGAGGAAGTTATCAAGGCAAGAAGAGGTAAGCTCAAGGTAAAGGGGAATTTGTACTATTTTTATAAAATGGTCTTCTCATATTTAATTATATTTTCAAGTCCTCAAGATCAGTTGGTGGCCACTTTGTCATTGTGTCAAAGGAGGAGAAAGTGCATGAGCTTGGGAGTGCTTGCAGAGAGAAAAGGAAGGTGAGTTGTATATTGCTATATGATGTGTGTTGCATCAATGATAAAGGGGAATATTGTTGAAAAGTTTCCAATGATGTCATGGTGATGTCATGGAGGTGTCATGGTGAGTGGATGAAGTGATTTGATAGATTAAGTGACAATGACAAAGTGTGCAATGTGCTTGTCCTAGTATGCTTAAAGGATACTTGGTTTGTTGGTTGAATATTTTGTCGATCAACGTACTGATAAACAAAATAGGTCTAATCAGCCAAAGTAGGAAGATTAGTCATCCAAATGTGTAGGTTTACCACATTAGAATGGGACTGATCTCTCCTCTCATCAAGGGGAGGTTCCCTATAGATAATCTATATATATAAATAAACAAAAAATAATACTCAGGGGTAGGACAAACCATCCATCTCTCTTTTTTCAGAGATGATGTGTGCGGATCAAAGAAAAAACTCAAGGGAAATGATAGACAACACTCCTCTTCTTTCAGAAGTACTATTTAGCAAGCCACAAGAATACTCCAGGTAGTAACAACAAAATGTAGCAAAGGATGTAATAACTGGCAAATCGAGATGCAACACAAAGTCTTCACTTGGATTGCTCAAGAGTAAGATATGAAGGACAATGAGGGCACAAAGTCGCCCCAAGGTCCTTTATGCAGAAATGAAAAGAAAACACACTAAAGACAATTATGGGGGCACAAAGTCTCTCCACAGTTGACTCTTTAGGACACCTTCTTGACTATTGTCACTAATTTTGCTTGTTGAATTAAAGGAACAAAAGATATATTGAAGAAAAAGACATAAGAATAGTTTCATCAACAACAAAGATAATACAGCATAAAGTCTGAAAAACCATTTGATTTCTTATTTCAGTAATAAAATATGATCAGCAATCTGAGCTCAAAGTCTCAGTAATGCCTTACAATTTGGGTAGAGTTTCATTCTAATTGTCAAAAAAGAGATCCATAGTACAATAGAAGAGAGTCCCTTATATAACCTCTTCAAGAAGAACTCGAGAACATTAATACATCATTTTGCATTGGAATCTGTTAAGAAGACACAGTGGAACTTAGGGGCATTTTACCCATTTAATTTTATCAATGCAAGGAAATAAGTCGCGCTTATTGAAAGTTTGCAACTTTCAACGTCCACTTGGCGATCTGATCTTATCTTTATCGTTCCTCTTTTTTTGGTTAATTGAATCGAGTCCTGGATTTAGTTTGCTGTTCTGTTCCTTAGTCACTTTCTACTAGTCTTTAGCAATTGACACGTGGCACATTCCGCTGCATTTAGTCACTTGTCCCCGAGTCCACCATGGTCTTTGCTCGAAACAGTGAAGCGAAGGGAAGAGACTTCAGATATTGACACTTGGAGGCTTTCGCCAAATTTCAAGAGGGACACATGGCAATATCTGCCAATTTGCAGAAACAAAGTTTAGTGAGGCTCAGCCATCGATACTTGGCAGCATCCACGAGATTCTATCAGGATTTTGTCTCGATCTATTTGTTTGCCTTGGTCACTTTTTGCCATGAGAATTCCCTTCGCAAGGGCACTTGTGTCTTTGACTCTTGGGGCACTCCTTTGAACTTTGTTACTTGAACCAACCGTTGAACCAAGTTTTGGTTCAACGGTTCAAACGAAGCCTTGAACTGATTGATGAATTATTTGATTGAACTAAAGGATGAACCAAAGCATTGAACCGCTTGGTTGAACTGAGACATTGAACCATTCCTTTGATTGAACCTGCCGTTGAACCAAAAGCATTGAACCGATTGAACTTGGAACTCATTAAACTTGTAGAAATGAGCTTGTTTGCAGAGTTTGTAGAAACTAAGTTCGTAGTTTTCTCTAACCTTGAAAGAGTCCGTAGATTTCAACCTGTAGAAGCCCATTGAACTTAACTGCTGAGTCTGTAGATTTTTGAGAAGCTTGAAAAATGAGGAATTTGAATGCCCAAGACAAATTTTGAAAAGGGAAGAGACAATTTTGGTCTGTAAGACCAAAATAGTTCAAATGTTGTCCTAGAAATGAGTGATATTTTTTGGAGGACAACAACTGGCTCCAATTGGGGAACTTTTGTTAATTGTAAAAAGAATTGAAAGGAGTAGAATCCAGAATCTCTAGTGTCTTCAAGTATGCCATTGGGTTACAGAGTCATGCTACCCAAAAATGAAAGGCATCAAAAACAAAAACAAATAAAACAAAATAGAATTTAAAAACTGTACAAATATACATATATACATATGCAATGCTCTGATACTTCAAGAATTGAAGTATTTCAGATGCTACTTCTTGAGAGACAGTGAAAATAGTGCGCCATCTTGGTAAATTAGCAAGAAGACATTTTGTCCCCAGAAATGGTGACGGGTGAATGGAGCTCTCTACCAGGAAACCAATTTTCTACATCTTCCTCTTGGTCTTTCTTTTTTTTGCTCTGTGACAAGATGTGGTCTTCAAACTGAAAACTATAAATCCTTGCTCTCCCCGCGAAGGGTTCCTTTGCTTGATTTTGATTTGCAGCAACATAGTCCATTACCATAATTGGTTGTTCTTCTAGTTCAGTCCAACATATTATTGGATTGTCCATATCAAACTCTTAACAAACTATCATATTAACATCTCCTTTGATGTGAAGGAGTTTGACTTCTTCATCTTGAGCAATCTTCAATTTAAGCAATAGAGATTCACATCTAGCTGTGTTGTTGGTGTTGCTGACTTACAAATTGCATGAAAGAAGAATATCTCTTTGAGGAGATATCAACACAGTTTTAACTTCATCATTGGTGGAAGAATTGTTGTCATCATCAGAAGCTAATCTCCTATCATATTTTTCTTCATTAGAGATGAAAAATCTTTCCTTGTTTATATTGCATCTTACCAATTCTCCTAAAGTCTTGTTTGGATCAATTCTTGAATTGTCAGCTACAGGTCTTTCATTTGCAAAAACATGAACATCCTTTGTGGTAAAAAAATAATTACCCCTGCCTGAAGACTCAGATAGAATTTGTGCTATAGGGGCTGATGTTTGGGTGACCACGTATTTTGTCTTAGACAGGTTCGCATCTGGTTCTCCATCAATGTCTAATTACTCAAAATTGACTTACAGAGATTCAAACTCAGTCATTTGAATTTTAGATTCCTTGACATGATCAATCATGTCAAATGAATGAAATGGATTTGGAAGAGAGAATGGGAGTTTGTCTTTTTAATTTTTGGGAGGGGAGGACTGTTTTGCGAAGCTAAAGTAGAAGGTACAGAGATGTTTGATGTACTTACTTCTTTGATAATCACTGGGTCTTTTGATTGAAAAGGAAGAGGGGTTCTCTACTTAGCAATTGAAATTGCTAGTTGGGGTCGCTCCTCTGTCTTCTCTTTGTCGGCTTGCTGGGCTGACTGATTCTAGGATTGGGTGAATACTGCGTATGATCCTTTGATTGCTTCACTTTCACTTCTGAGTTCATTTTGGTAATTCAAGAAACCAATGTAAGAGTCGCCAGCTGATTCTTCTAGATCCTTCCTAAAGATATTAGCGCTATTTTTTTGCTCTAACTCAGGTTGGAAATAGGAAACATGGTCTGTTTCTAGATATCCAACTATCGAGTTTGTTGGAGGTGTTTCAAGGGAAAGATTCCTCTGTAGAGGAAGAAGAGGATTTTGTTGCCCTTGACTTGTGGCAGCATTGCCTTGATATAGCTGATTAGGGAATGTCCTCCTTGGTATATCTTTATATAGAGGAGTAGAAGACATACTTTGTGCCATTTGCCAGTTTTTATACCATTAGATCAGTGGTGCATGTAGATGCATATTCAGAAAAAGATGAAGATCTATTTCTATTTGGATCTCTTCTTATCTTCCTTGTTAAGATGAGATTATCTTTTACTTCAGTGGCCAAAAGTTGAGTTGCAGCAAGATCTATTTGACCAGCACGTCTCAAAAGAAAATTGACTTCAGGTAACTGAGAATTAATGAAAAAGCATTTGAGATTCTCAGCTGTAAGTCGAGCTATTACAGGAATTCTGTTTCTCAATTTGTTAAATTTGGCTATGAAATCCCTCATAGGCTCATGAGGCTCTTTCTTCATCTGAGTGCGCTGGGCCAACAAGGCATGTGCATCTTTTGCAGGCTTGAACTTTGCTTCGAACTTGGCTTTAAGTGTATTCCAGTCAGTCACTGATCCAGGTTGCAGATGGTAAAACCAATCTGCAGCAGCACCTTGTAGTGTCTTCACAAAAAGCTTGACTGCCACATCTTCAAATTCCACTTTTATCACACCACAGGCTATGGTGAAGGTTGTAATGTGTTCATCAGGGTGGACACTTCCATCACCAAAGAATTTGAGGAAATTCCTCTTTAAACTGAGTGGTAGCTCATGCAAGGGTGGAGTTAGATTAAGTGGGCCAAATGAGTTACTCCAGGGGCCTCAAACTATGATGATCGGACTATGAACAATAGGGATAACACATCTGAGTAGAGTTGTCAGATTATAAGACAAAAATGAAAAAAAAATTGGCCCTTCTTCAGCTTAAATCTTGAAGCTTCAAACTGCACTTTCTTTCCCAGTAGCTCTAGTTTTGCAGACTAGATAATATAATGGAGATGGATGAAAATAGAGATGGATGAAAATGGAGATGGATGAAAATAGTAAGGCTATAAATGGATAATGGGTAAGACCTAGATGGGAGTCACTAGACTCTATAATGGATAAGGGAAGGAACTACTTCAATTTAAAACCTGAGGCTTCAGACTGCACTTTCATCCCCAGCAGAGTCGCCAAAAATTGTTGGTTGAATATTTTATCGATCAACATACTGATAAATAAAATAGGTTTGATCAGCCAAAGTAAGAAGATTAGTCATCCAAATGTGTAGGTTTACCACATCAGAAGGGGACTGATCTCTCCTCTCATCAAGGGGAGGTTCCCTATAGATAAGCTATATATATATATATAATAATAATAATACTCAGGGGTAGGACAAACCATTCATCTCTCTTTTTTCAGAGATGATGTGTGCGGATCAAAGGAAAAACTTAAGGGAAATGACAGACATCACTCCTCTTCTTTCAGAAGTAATATTCAGCAAGCCACAAGAATACTCTGGGTAGTAACAACAAAATGTAGCAAAGGATGTAATAACCGACAAATCAAGATGCAGCACAAAGTCTTCACCTAAATTGCCCAAGAGTAAGATACGAAGGACAATGAGGGCACAAAGTCACCCTAGAGTCCTTTACACAGAAATGAAAAGAAAACACTCTAAAGGAAATTATGGAGGCACAAAGTCTCTCCACAGTTGACTCTTTAGGACACTTTTTTGACTGTTGTCACTAATTCTGCTTGTTGAATTAAAAGAACAGAAGATATATTGAAGAAAAAGACATAAGAACAGTTTCATCAACAACAAAGATATTACAGCACAAAGTCTGAAAAACCATTTGCTTTCTTATTCTAGTAATAAAATATGATCAACAATCTGAGCTCAAAGTCTCAATAATGCCTTACAATTTGGGTAGAGTTTCATTTTAATTGTCAAAAATGAGATCCATATTACAATAAAAGAGATTCCCTTATATAACCTCTTCAAGGACTCGAGAATAGTAATACATCAGTTTGCATTGGAATTTGTTAAGAAGACACGCTAGAACTTAGGAGCATTTTACCCATTTGATTTTATCAATGCAGGGAAACAAGTTGCGCTTATTGAAAGTTTACAACTTTCAATGTCCACCTAGCGATATGATCTTATCTTCATCATTCCTCTTTTTCTGGTTAATTGAATCAGGTCCTGGATTTAGTTCGCTGTTCTATTCCTTAGTCACTTTTTGCTCATCTTTAGCAATTGATGCATGACACATTTCATTACATTTAGTCACTCATCCTCGGGTCCACCATGGTCTTTGCTTGAAACAGTGAAGCTAAGGGAAGAGACTGCAGATATTGACACTTGGAGGCTTCTGCCAAATTTCAAGAGGGACACATGGTAATATCCACCAATTCGTAGAAACAAAGTTTAGTGAGGCTCGACCATCGATACTTGGCAGCATCCGTGAGATTCTATCAGGCATTTGTCTCGGTCTGTTTGTTTTCCTTGGTCACTTTTTACCATGGGAATTCCCTTCGCAAGGGCACTTGTGTCTTTGACTCTTGGGGCACTCCTTTGAACTTTGTCACTTGAACCAACCGTTGAACCAAGTTTTGGTTCAACGGTTCAAACGAAGCCTTGAACTGATTGATGAATTGTTTGATTGAACCAAAGGATGAACCAAAGCATTGAACCGCTTGGTTGAACCGAGACATTGAACCATTCTTTTGATTGAACCCACTATTGAACTAAAAGCATTGAACCGATTGAACCTGGAACTCGTTGAACTTGTAGAAATGAGCCTGTTTGTAGAGTCCGTAGAAACTAAGTCCGTAGTTTTCTCTAACCTTGAAAGAGTCCGTAGGTTTCAACTTATAGAAGCCCATTGAACTTAACTGCTGAGTCCGTAGATTTATGAGAAGCTTGAAAAATGAGGAATTTGAATGCCTAGGACAAATTTTGAAAAGGGAAGAGACAATTTTGGTATGTAAGACCAAAATAGTTCAAATGTTGTCCCAAAAATGAGTGATATTTTTTGGGGGACAGCATGGTTGATCTTCAATTTTGACATAGTTAGATATGGTTAGGGATGAGTATGGTGATTTAATCATATGAAAGGGGTCCTATAAGAGGTTTTATAAGATTTGATTACTTATGTGTATGATTTAAATTCATTTGGTAGTCCATTGTTTTCATTTAGACATGTTGGGTCTAGTGGCAAAAAATATGAGTAGGTAGTTTGTTGACGTCACCATTACCACATGTGGATGAGTCAAGGGGAGTTTTTCATATAGTTGTGATCATATTAGTCCCTAATTACTATGTGTTAAATATTAGATTATGTGCCTAAGCACAATCAAAGATATGTGGGTTCAAATTTGGGCTCTTAGGGATTTTGATAGTGTTTTCCCATAGCTAAATTTGCAATGTGGCAAAAAGAGCTGAGTAAGCATTTTGATGCAGTCATATCTCATATATGTGGACGTTTCAGGAGAAAATGATCATATGAGTTTGTTCTATTTTATACTTAGTTTATTTGTGCTAATTTTTAGGTCATGCGATGAAGCACATCAAAAGCTATGCATGTGTAAAATTGGCCTTCTAGATAGTTCTTAACATAGTTGGCTCTGTGAGAGAAAAATTCGAGTGATAATTTTAATGTCATTATATCTCACACATGTGAGGCTTCCAAGATCAGATTGATACATGGTTGGATTATCCTATGTGAGGAGATCATATGGTTAAAGTTTGAGAACATGCGCTTAAGCGAAGCAAAAAATATGGAGGTGTAAAGTTGACCTTATAGACAGATTACAAAGGTTCCCATACTTAGTTAATTTTGCACAAGTTAAAGTTCAAGCAACTTCGATGGAGCATGTTTATCCAAGAGTCAAGAAGCATTGAGATGGTGCCAAGTGTTTAAGGTTTAACATTGAGTAGAGATAAAGATCGAGCTTATTTTAAGGATCAACAGTGAGTAGATGTTCATACAGATAGAGATCAACATTGCACATTAATGTCAAAAGATCAAAGTGATAGTTGTTTAGCATTGTTAAAGACCAATATATGTACAGAAGATCAACGGAGCGCATCAAGTCAAAGTTCCCAGATTGCATGAGATGAGGTTAACATGTTCAAGGTTTAACATTTGGTATTGGTGCACTATGTGTTAAAGGTCAAACTTCATACAATAAGATCGAAGATGCATGTTTAATATGAGTAGAAATGACTCAATATGTGAGCATGGTGTTTGAGGTTTCACTGTGAACGTTTGAATTCAAATATTTGAATTTAATAAAATAAAATCTAGTGTCTGGTTTTTATGCTATATCTTTTGATCTATGTAGAATTTGACTATTGTGTAAAAAATAAATTTGCAGAGGACTCCAAGGTGCAATTTTAAATATAAATTTGAAGGTCTGAAAGTGTGTATAGTCAAAGTTATAAAAGTTAAAATTTGATTATGTGTTTGTGCATATTCTGCAAGTAACCCAAGAAGGATGTTTAATCTTGTATTGATATTGTTTCAATGTCTCATGATGAATTACATATTGAAGCATGTTTTATACTCCATAAGGATGATTTATGTGCATTATTAAGGTTTGACCAATCGTATGCAACATGAACAAAGGTTTACAAGTTGACTATGTGTTCATTCATGGTGACTGTGTATACAAAATGTTGTTTGAGTGATTTGTGCTTAAGCAAAAGGGTATTGTGATGGATATGGAAACTTAAGGGGGAATTATAGATCATGTGGTATGGGTTTATACATTTGAAAAGTTTTTCCATGTTCTTAATTTTCTCAGAGAAGTGTTAAAGAGTTGAATGGGTCTCTCTAGGACCTAAAAGTGACTTAGGCCTATTTGAAAGTGGATTGTGCTTAAGTGTGACCCATGTGAGTTGCCTTAAGGGTGAAGGCATGTATTGTGGCCAACTTGGAAAGATCATAAAATTTATAATTTAAGAATGCTCTATAAATAGTGAAATTAAATGTGTTGGTTGCTAGGTGTGTGAAAGACTTGAGGAAGACTTGTGAGTAAGTGCTCAAAGTGAAGGCTTATATGAATGTGGATCCAAGTAAAGGAGATAAACTTTGAAAGAGAAGGTGCAGATCAGTGAGGACCAACAAAAGAGTAAAGAGGATCAAACATGCTTTTCTGAGTAAGGTGATGAAGGTGATCACATAGGTCATTAGACCTAATAAGCGTAGAAGAGGTAGAATGAGTGAGTATTCTTAAGAGGCTATTTTGAGAGAGTCTGTATGGTGAGCGAAGGCAAGGTGAAGGATGTGTGTGATCAGTGAATAGGTTAAATGGAAGAGTAGGTTGATGGTGTGTATGACCTATAGGTTGTATTTATGATATCATAATAGTGCTTTTGTAGGTTTGATTGTGTATGAGGAGAGGTAGAGTGCCCAATTGATGAATTGATGAACAAAGCAGATTGATGACTGTGTGTATGAATTGTTTTCATCAAATTGTGCACCCTAGGATAGTCCATGAAGCTCCTACAATTTTATGTAACATTGAATCATCTCTCAAGTTTGTTGGAACTTGTAAGAGAGATGAATCTCTAGATTATAAGGGATAGCTCCCTATATTCATCTTTAAGTGCTTATCCCCTAATCTAATACTTATTTATGAGAAAAAGGTTAAGAATTTACATGAAAAGGAAACTACACTAAAGAGGTGATACACCAAGATATATCCCATAGACTATCACACTTGTACTAAGCAACAAAGCTTTCCAAGACCAATTCTAGACATTGAAGGATGCTAACATAGTGTTTCAATGTGAAGGTAAGCATACATAGGATAATCAACAAGATAATTGATCTAGGGGCAGATTTCACACCATAGAGACAATTGCATACTTGAAGAGGAGCTTAGTACATTCATACACTTCATATGACTTGTTAAAATTAGAACTCTCACTTAAACATGAAGGATAAAGAAGAGTAAGGATGACACCATCACTTAGCTCCACTATACATCACTCACACACTTAGAAAAAATGTTCTTAACTCAAAATCAGGCTTGTATTCAATGTTGAGAGACAAAATGCAATGTCATACTAGCAGGGCCTCACCATACTAGCTGTGGTCTCCTTTTTACAATAGCCAAGATGGCTCACATTTAAAAAATTTGGAAGAAGAGAGAGAGAAGAGAAGTTGAAGAGGCACAAGGAAAAGTGTCCAAAGGTGGAAATTAGTTACACTACTTGTTAATGAGGTGTAGGAAGGGTCATGAAACTGATTTTCACATCATTCTATCCCAAATCAGCCTTTTCTCCAAGTGTGGCATATCAATCTTCTCAATCATTCTCTCTTGTGAAACTGCCTTCATGATG
This sequence comes from Torreya grandis, assembly GCA_037957365.1. NCBI lineage: Eukaryota > Viridiplantae > Streptophyta > Pinopsida > Cupressales > Taxaceae > Torreya > Torreya grandis. The sequence continues at coordinate 1,237,092 of JARHVA010002883.1, read as the reverse complement.
GGATTTCAAGAACACTTTAAAGCAAGTTAAGGACAAGTGTTTCATGTATGATGAGGAGAGGGAGTTACAAAGATGATTCCACCTGCATTTTTCCTTCATCATGAATTTTTTTTACATAAGCTCTTCATCACCTTGCAACCATGATCACTCTACAATAGGCATTCCTTGACACTTGAAACTATAATATTTCAATCTTCCCCAACTGATCTATACCAGGGATCTTTTAACACGTGTTAGGAACTTCATATGATTGGATTTATCAAAAACATCATAAAAGGCCACCAAACTTGAGTTTTCACTTTGTCCACTGTGTCATTCTAGATGCCAGTTTAGATAGGTTGAATAGAGAGAGATAACATAGGAACTTGTGAGTATTTCCAAGGTTTTTAAATGGCATGGAGGGTTGTCTTAAGTCCCAAGTTACCTCCCAAAGTAATTGGCATCTCATGGTCATCTTCAGAACCTACAAAAACCAAGAAAATGCCAATAAAACTTGCTTTATACTCCACTTGTATGGATTTCGTACAATAAAATTACATTGATTTGAACCTCATGAATTTATAAACTTATATTTTATACTCATGGTCAAATTCATTCATTTGGATGCACTTTTGGACTCAATTTCACCATCAGGTCACAAAACAAGGTTTGAGAGGGTTTTGGAGTCATGAGCCCTCTTAACATTTGTTCATGAAGATGGCACATTGGAATTCCTTCAAAATTATACTAAGGGATTCTCAGGGACCTTTTACAACTCTCCTAAATACCTTCAAGTCCCATGCATCAGTTTATGAAATTTATGACCATTTGATCTTGACCATTCGAACCATTTTATGCATTTTATAAGGTCTTTGGGAGTTTTCAAGCCAAGAATGGATTTATTTTCAAACCAATGGTCTATAAACTTGTATAATCATACCACAAACATGCCTCAACCACTATAATATCTCCTTAATAACTAGAAATGAAACCTTACCCCTGTTTGGCATTAGGCCTAGACCTTACCAATAGGTCAGCCTGCTACTTGAGACCTAATTTGACCCTCCAATGGATTTATTTGATTATTTATGAATTAAACACATAAAATTTACCTCTTTAAACATTAATTAGTCAATTGGAAGGCATAGACAAATTCAAAAATGCACATGACCTCAGTTTGGGTTTTGGGCTTAAGGGTTTTCTTCATGCATGACTATAACCCTTCTTGTGTAGGGTAAATTTTTTTCTTTAAAGGATTATATCAAAGTGTTATATCTTTTTTTAGGTCCCCTATATCTTATACAACCTACATATGGTCCTTGATTTCACTTTGGTCATCAATTTCATCATTTTTCTCAAAATTGCCATCTCCATGCAAGCTAAAACTGCCCCTGCTCTGAGACAAAATAGAGAGGGTTTTCCATATTGAAATTGAAAAATTGACCATTTTTGAGTTTCTTATAGGTCCAAATGGTACTATTTACCAATTTTTAGCTTTTAACTCCTTCATTAGACCATCCAACTATCCAAATTTGCAAGGCATACCTCTTTAGGTGTAGGACTGTGTAAGGCCTTAAGGCTGACTGTATTTGGGGTCTAATGAGTTTCCTTGAGCTTGGTTTTGGATTTTTAAACAAAACAAAACCTATAATTATTATTTTAAGCTCAATTTAGTGGTACTCCACCCTTTTCCAAGGTTAATCTCACTCCTTTTCCACCAATGCATCATTTCATCTCACTAACCTATTTAGGACTAAGACATCCTATAAAATCTGCATGTAGGTTTGAGTTAAAGCTTTGTTTGATAATTTTTGGGCCTTATCTCAATGTTTATTAGTATATAAACCATATTCATGCCTTACCTTACCTAGATACCTTAAAATCATGCATCAATCCCATATTTTGGTCTTTAAAGAGGATACCCCTGCCTTCATTGGGCTGAGACCCTATTTATGCTTGTATGTGCATATTCCTAGTCCACTTGTAGGTTTTAAAGGGCCATTTGGATCATGGTAGTTAATTTAATAAGGTTTATAGCATGGTGGTGGAGGTATGAAGGTTTACTTTCCCAAACTCTCATACCTTTTGCACACCCTTTGAACATGGGCTGTGTTTCAAGCTAACCCACATGTCTAAGACATCTTTTGCCCTGCCTGTAGGATTTCATGTGAGAATATGGCTTCAAATAATGTATAAGGAATTTTGGTTGTCCTCCTATCATAATATTTTATTCATTTAACTCACTTTCATGCTCTATTTGAGTTTAAAAACCCCTTTCCCTCCTGACTAGGTTCACACCCTCAATACCTCTGACTGTAGGTGTATTTTCTCAGGCCTATAGGTTTTATTTAAGATCATTTGGATCATGGTAGTGAAGTCTATGGATAATTTAGCTCAATATTACTGATATTAGGACCCTATTTTATTATTGTTAATCCTTAACACCATCTCTTTGTGCCAATCATTGAAACATTGCCTTCACTGTATACTATGCCTTGTGTATAGACAGGGGGTAGGCTTAAAAGGTAATTCATGCAATAGAATTATTATTCATGAACTAAGTGATCAGGAATTATTATTGATTTTTTTGGAATTATTCCCCCTTACAAGATTAGGTCTATATTTCTCCATGCATAGTGTATGTGGTAGCCTCCTAAATCATGTAGACAACATTGTCTACTTTCAGTGGTTCACTAGCAACATTTGAGGGTCTCAAAAATGATCTCATTCTTGTCCTTTCAAGCTAAAAATTGGCATAGGTATTCTCCTCACTAGATAAAACAATATTTTTAAGTTAGGGTTTTAAAATCTTGAGGAGACATGTCTTGAGAGGTCTAAAACAACCCTTAGGACTTCTGTCTGCAACTTTCAGGTATAAAAGAACTAATACAATCCAATCATTATTTTGAAGGAAAATTCCTCTTAGCATAGAATTTTAACTCTTGTGGCATGAAAAATATGAACCTTTTGGTATGTTAGGACTTCAATATGAACTCCACCATGTATTCTACTCTTTTCACCTCTGTACAAATCTCTTAAACACATAAGTTAACTATGAGTAGACTAAGCAGTGAATAAGGAGATTAGGCAATTTGGATCTAGAGGAGTATGCTAGTTTGATTTTTCACAAGGGCACCCAATTAAAACATCTTTGAAAACATGAACCCAATCATATCATACATCTTCAAGATCTCCTTCCACATTGCAAAACATAGGTTCCACACCCATGACTGTAAACTTGGAAAACAAGCACAATTTTGAAATCTCCTTCAAAGGCATTGAGAGAGGGGTTGTTAGATGATGATAAAACCATGGAGAGGGCCTATTCCATCTTGAAAAAACTTCATCAAACTCACATAACTCCATGTATTCCTAAAAATAAGAAACATATGCACAATCATACCCTTCTTGAATGCAATTTCATAAAAAGCTACCTGAAGTCAAACTAATTGTTTATAAAGGAGGCACCAAATTACAACTTCTTGATATGAAAGTGAAGTGCACTTAGATTGATATCCACCCTCAGAATCACTCTTCCCAATTCTACCTGTACGGCCCATGTCAAGTGATTAAATCTGCCCTTCCTTGGCTTGCTAATGGAAAATGAAGGAAAAGAAGTTGGAAATGTATCTTCTATGAATTTTTATACAAATAAAACATGAATATGACCTGTAGGGAGGTGACAAGACACTCCACCATGTTTTCAACTGATGGTGGACTTGAGAAATATGTATAAGTGCCCAAAAACTCCTATTTTTGAGGAAAAAACTATCATTTTATGATCATAACAGACTTATAACTATTCCATAACTGATTATGATGTGATTTGACCTTATCCACATTGATATTCACCTTGATGATATATTTTATAACTCTTACCATCTGTACAAGTCAATTAATTAGCTAAAAAGTAACCAAATGACCCTTTTACCACATGAAACCTAGCAAATGGCCAATTTGTGACTTGAAGACACATTGAAACAATTCAAATACCATTTTAAGACATTTTCAAAATAATTTGGCACTTTTACTAAGTTTGACCAATGTTGACTTTGGTTGATTGAGCCAGTTCAAGGAGGATGGGTTTCAATAAGGACTAGGGAAAGGGTAAGTGAAACATGTAGGACAATAGATGATCCCATTGGACATATTAAACTTTCTCTAAAAGTTCAGAATAGTAGGGGTTGAACAAAATTTGACTTGGGGTCAAATTTGGTCAACATGACTTGTAAGTCATATTTTTGATGTCAGAAAAGTGCTCTTGAAATTTGAGGATATGAGAAGAGGTCTATGTGTGCATATGAGGATAGTTTGATTAAAGAAGGAGAGAGATTGTGGCATGCCTATGTGAGAGGCATGTAAGAGATAGAGAGACTGTGTGTAATGGTTAGATAAATAAATATCTATCATCAGGGGTTGAAGAGGTGGAGGTGTTCAAAGGAGGGTATGAAGGAGTTGATCTTCCTTAGGGGTTGATGCTCCTTGTGAAACAAGTGTTTCACTAAAGGCATCTGGTCATGAGGATATGATAAAGGTTTGCTAGTCTAAAGGACTTAACCAATCTTTTGTTTGTAATTTTTTATAGGACAGTAGTACATGTGTTGCATGATTGAGAGCAATTTTTATTTCTAATGAGGGTTTCCAATAGAAACTATGTGTTATGTGTTTTATCTTATGTATGCATTGAATGCATGATCTCTCTTGTTAATGTTGTTTGATCAAGTTGATATATGATGATTATTTAAATAGTTTGAAAGGATTGGAATTGAGATTGAAATATTTGGGCTCACTAATTCTCCCCCCTCTTAGTGATTGTATCTATAATTTTTTTTTGTCAAATTCATAGTCACTCAAAGGTGACAACTACTTTGCCTGAAAGATAAAGCTCATAAATCAACTGGAATTTGAAGAAATTTGATCTGTAGTAGATGGATCATCTCCCTGACATGCAACATACATTGATCAACAATGTAAATTTGATAAAGCCAATAAAAAAGCTAAGTTGATTATAATTTTTTGAGTATCAAATGGAGTTCAAACACACATATGTGAAGCCAAAATAGCTAAGAAACCTTGGGACAAGATCTAAACTATATATGAGGCCAAAAATGAGATCCCAATTCTATATTTACTAAGTTAACTCCACTCTCTCAAATTAAGATTAAGAGAAATAGTGGAGGCTTTTTTAAGACATGTTGCAATGTTAAAGGCATCACTTTAATCCTTGGGTGAGATAGTTTCAGATGAATCTCTTGTACCTATTATCTTGAGAGCAATGCCACCCTCATACAAGATTTTTGTAACCATTTTGACTGTCATAACACAAAAACCAAGTTTTGAAAAATTGGTAAATATGTTACAATAGGAAGAGGCTTTCAACACGCATGACAAACAATAATAACATGTATTAGATTCTCATCAACAGAAAGACAAGAAACCAATCAAATCTTCATCAAAACCTAATTCAAAGTAGATTTCACCAGGAGAAAAATCACAAAAATAATGTCTTATTTATGGTCATCAAGGACATGTCCTAAAAGATTATTGGTATAATATATTAAGAAAAGGATATTCTAGTGGTCATAAGTTCACTAACCAACAATCATCCCCTAGCTCTTTCAGTGCCATAAGAACAGAAAAAGGGGACTTGGCAGAACAAATCAAAGCAACAAGGCAATATTGTTGAACAAGAAGAACATGATGAAGAAGATGTCTACCTATACTTTGCAGATATCCATGATGTATCCACATCACAAAGTGGCATATGGTATGTTGATTCAGGTGCAATGCGACACATGACATGTATAGATATTGGTTTTTCACTTTAAAGGACACACCTAATAAAAATCATGTTTCTTTGGGTGACGATTCCTCATAGTGTCCAAGGAATTGGCAACATTGCCTTACCCCTAGGCATGCAAACATGTAAAATCATAGATGTTCTCTATATACCTGGATTAACCAAAAACTTGTTATCAGTAAGTCAACTCTTAGACCACAATTTGAAAATTGAATTTGACTGTATAGGTGGAATAAAATTATGTCTAATCAAAGACAAATCTAGAAACTCTAAAATTGTTACACGAGCATCCAATGTGAATCATATGTTTTATATTGATTTCATTCAAAAAAATAATCAAGCACTAATTACAAAAGACATAGACTTTGCACAACTATGGTACATGAGATTTGGCCACATCAGTTTTTGGTATCTTGACACACTCTACCACAAAAACATGGTAAGAGGCTTACCACCTCTTAAAAATGGTACAAAAAAATGTGATGATTGATTAATAGGAAAACAACATTGAGCTCCATTTCAAAAAAGTACCTATAGATCTAATGGTAAACTTGCTCTAGTTTACACAGATTTGTGCAGATCAATGACACCTAGCCATGCTGGATTTAAGTACTTTATGTTCTTTGTTAATGACTGTTCCTTAAAAATGTGGATCTACTATTTGAAAACAAAGAATCAAGATTTTTAAACTTTCAAAAAGTTCAAAGTGGCTATTGAAAAAGAATCTAGTTAACACATTAGGACCCTCCACATAGATCATGGGGAGTATTTCACCAGTAATGAGTTTAAACATTTTCTAGAAGAAAACGACATTCATCATCAAATGGTACCTCCACATACACCACAAAAAAATGTATTTTTTGAATGGAGGAATCATACTATTATAGAAATGGTATGATGTATGATACATGACTCAGACTTGACAAAGGCATTTTGGGCAAAAGCCACTAAAACTATCGTATATCTACTCAATAGAGTACCCACTGTAGCTCTTGATGGAGTAACTCCACATGAAATCTGGTCAGGGAAAAATCCATCTATTACACATATTTAAGTTTTTGGATGTTAAGAAAGTATGCACATTCCCAAAGTGGAAGAAACTAAGCTTGGTATGAAAGCCAAAGAATATGTGTTTTTAGGGTACAATAAAGAAACACTTGCCTATAGACTCATGGATCCAAAAACCAGACAAATTTACACCAGCAGGGATGCTAAATTCTTTCAAAAGAAGTAGAAGTTATTTATACAAGTGCACCTAATAAACAAATCAGTCTCATATAAATTATAGAAGATGGTGATCTCCCAAATGAATATAGTAAAAATGATGGGAATAATGGTGCAGCTCCACCACCCATATGAACTATTCAATGTATGCCTAAATGGTATACAAATACACTCAGAGATGCAAAGTTGGATGGTGTTACAAACACATCCACCATTAGACCAATGACTCACAATATGGCTTGTGGTGAGGTCAATTTAGCTTTAACGAGTGCAGTTGTTGAATCTATTGAGCCCTCTATAGTTCAGGAAGCCCTACAGCTAAAACCTTGGAAAGATGCCATGGAGGTAGAATATAATTCACTGATGAAAAATAAAATATGGCATCTTGTAGATCTTCCACTAGGGAAGAATCCAATTTGATGCAAATGGATCTTCAAGACAAATTACAAAGTAGATGGTAGTCTCGACAAGAACATGACAATAATAGTTATGAAGGGGTATGCTTAGAAAGAAGGCATTGACTATGAGTAGACATTTGCTCCCACAACAAAGATTAAAACAATGAAGATGATTTTTGATCTAGCTACATAGTTTGGCTAGAAAGTCCATCAAATAGATGTGAAAAGTGCCTTCTTTAATAGGGACTTATAGGAAGAAGTCTACATGACTCAACCAAAAGGTTTTATCAAATCTAGAAAATAAGATAAAGTTTGTAGACTTATCAAATCACTATATGGTCTTAAACAAGATCTTAGGGCACGGTATATCAAGATTGATGAGCATCTCTTGAAACATGGATTCAAAAGGAGTCCATATGATCTGAATCTCTACCTCAAATAATAAGGGGATGAGATAGTGATTGTAGTTGTATATATCAATGATCTAGTCATCACTATAGTTCAGTGAAGATGATTAAATCAATAAAGAAAGATCTTAATCGATCATTCAACATGATAGATCTTAGGATTCTACATTATTGTCTCGGTTTAGAAGTTTGGTAGAGAAAAAATTATATTTTTATATCTTAGCTCAAATATGCCAGAACAACAGTCAATTTTTTTTAAATAATAGATAGTGTATACACATAATATTTTTAAATTTTATTGATTACTGATACTTTGTATCTTTCAATAACCTATCGAGTTTCAATCTCTCTAAGTGCATGCCTTAAAGGGTGCACCGAGAAAAAATTGGACAGACCATTGGTTCTTCGTAAGATTATTTTTCCTTTTTCCACTTACCATCTACACACTCATCTCCTAAAACCATTAACCCTAAGCTTATTCATCTCAGACTTACCTATTCCAATTGTTTTCCTCTTTCTATCCTCCTTTTCTTATCTTAATTTCATTTTGGACTATCAACTATACTAGGTCGACCTTGTATAGTTTAGGGGTATTTTTCACTTTTTGAGTTTTTTAGACTTTTGACCAACCTAGCTCAAACCTAGTGAATTATCCTCAAAAACATATTGGGTCAACCATAGCCGACCCTATATAGACAACATTTATGATAGAATTTAGATAAAAATCTACCTATATATACAAGTTCATTTCCAACTATTTGTAAGAATAGAAGTGAAGAAGAATAAGTGTGAATGAACATCTACTTATCGACCATTTTACTTTATGAATAAATTTTAGGGTTCCATACTTTTTTTGAAGATACATATCTTATCTTTTGGAGAAGTCTTTTGGATGCATAGATAGGTTGTGTACCCTAGAACTAATTTGTCTTTGTTATCCTTACATACCATAATAATCTCTTGCAAAGCACCTTGGAGAAGGGAGAGATTGAGGTTTGGCGGGTTTGTCTTCAAAGTAAGTATTCCTAACTTTATTTCTATTCTATAAGAGTAGATAGATAACATAGTTGTGCTTCTTTCTTCCATACATTAATATTTCATATACATTGATGTGAGTATATGTCTTCTGTGCATGTTTAGTTTAGTTGTTTGTTTTATTTTTAATCACCACTTTGTGTCACAAGTTTTGGTGAGCACTATATTAGATTTACTTTATTTTTTATTAGAATAACTAAAATATCAAAACCTATGACTCTTTTAGGGTTGTTGCATGATTGTATTAGATTGAAGGCTTTGGAACCCTCCTTCACATGGTGTATTATGACAAGTGATCCCCTAATTGGGTCTAGTGGATCCCTATATTGGTCATGCTCCCACTTAAAAAATGTATTCACAATTAGAAGTGTAGGTATGATCTATTTTCTCAGAGTCAGGATCGATTTATAGATATGATGCATTTTTGAATACATATATTCTGGTGAACTCGACATGAAACTAACCCTTGTAGGATTTTTTTCACTTTTTTTCATTCTTTTTAGCATTATTTTTATCATATGTCTATCATACTGGATTGAATCTATCAACCCAATCCTAATCTCTATACACAAGTTTTTAGGAAAAGGTAATTATATTAACTTAGATGACCTAGTACAGGTTTCTAGACTTCTAGATTTCTAGTTTAGACTACTAGGTCAACCTAGTCGACCCTGTACACTTTCAGGCTTCCAAAAAACATACTAGATTGACCCTGGTCAACCTTGTATATTTCAGTCACTGAGCAAAAATATTTTGCATAACTTGATCGACCCAGTTGACCTAATTAGCAGAGTTTTCAAGCATATTCTAAGGTTTTTGACTAGCAATGTTTATTTCCAGCATCTCTGATCCACCAAGGTTCCTTTCTATCTCTCATTTTCTTTCTTTTACTACATTTCTTTTCACAATTTACAGTCTTCAAAATTGCCTTTGCACAGTCAACTAGATCAACCCTGTCGACCCAGTTCTATGTTCTATATTCTATGTGTTGTTTGAATAATTTAGTCAACCCTGACCAACTCTGTTCATTTTTAGACCTTGATTCCATAGTATAGGTTCGATCTTATCAAACCTTTTCTGTATTTTGTACATATAGTGTCAACACTATACCTTGTTTCAAATTGGAATTAATTTTTATATGCTAGTAATTAGTTCACATCTTTCTATTCTTGTAGTTTGCATGCTTAGAATAGTTCACATAGTCTAATTATGAGGTTTTTAATTAACCGTTTAGTTTTACTATTTCTAATTTATGCAGACATGGCCAAATCACATAATATAAACAAGTACTTTAACATTTGTCTACACAAGATCAACCTACTTGGATTTCATCACCAAGGAGAAAGCTCACTTGATACTCTAGTCAAGTATAAAGCATGGTTAATAGTATATTTTGTCTAAGCACCCGATACCCTTATCACTGAAGTGTGTGAAGTGAGGGGGTATGTCCCAATACTAAGCTTATATCATTTTCACTACAGCCTTTTCATCCCAAAGTACTTGAAACCATCTTTAAATTTCTATCTAGTTCCTTTCTTACAACCAACTTATCACATTTAATATCATATCTTAATAACCTAATTAACATTCAAGTTGACCAATTAGTTAACTCTTTACTCGATTGTGTGTGCAAAAACTTGTATTAACCAACATTAGTACAAGGTTTTATATTGTGTACTTTAATTAGATTAACCAACATTGATCTAATTAACTATTTTTTCTCTTCAGCTCTTTCTTTCCTAAATTAGCTACAAAAATTATCTTGTTTCATTTCACAACTTCTTACCAAGCTTTCTCATTTTCCCTATTTGCTGTACTAGGTTGACCCAATCGACCCTGTACCTTTTTATAGCCTTTGTACATTATATAAGATCGACCTAATCGACCCTAAACTGTCTACAACCCTTTTTACCTCTTTTTCTGATTTTTGTGCTCTATATTAGATCAACCCAGTCAACCTTGTATAGTTTTATAGTTCCTATTTTGTGCTAGGTTGACATAGTCAACCCTGTACTATTTTAGTCACTTCTTAGTTTTTTGATTTCTCATCTTTTTTCCTTTCCCTTTATCATGAAATTTTTATTTGATAATGACACTGAGTTACATTCAACAGACATGATGAACTTTACCAATCATTATAGGGTCTCCCAAAGACAAAGTAGGGTTCCTCTTTTGGATTCTAGTAATGGTCATATTTTCACTCACATAATGAACTATGGGACCCCTCATAATACCTCTTTGAAACATAATTCTTCTCTTTTCTTAGAGGACAAATCTGAGTTAGAGTATACTCTCAAAATGCTCTTCTTTATCTCTAAATTTCCTCAACATTGAAGAAAAGATCCTTCTACCGTTTACAATTTTATGATTAGCGGTCATGTTGAAGATCCTCACTCACCTACTCCTACATTCTCAACTAGATTTGGGGTTACCTCTTTCATTGATTTGCAACCTATCTATACACTCCATCTATAACATATTGTGTTATCCAAGATTCTTCTCCAACTCATTTAAATGAGTTAGGGAAAGATTACCTTATTACTTTTGACAATCCGATTTATGATTCCTCTTTGGATAACACTTCCCATTATATTTATACCACTCTTCCACCATCTTCTAACACTCATGATAATCAAGCTTCTGTTAACACTTCTTCCGATTCTCCAAATCAACTTTAACAAACTACATCATCACAACATGATTTACAAGCTTATCCCAAACCTTCTTCTTATGAATGAAAATTCCAATGTACTTCAGCTCCTCCTTACGAGGACCTACTTAACCATTATGCACCTATATATAACAACCTTCTTGTGGGTTATGATGAGTGGGATCCCATAACGGAGCTCACTATTCTCACATCCCAAATTCCATTCCTTGAGATTATGAGGAGTTATCCCCATCATAGAAACTGTCTTATGCAATTATTATTAGAGATGAATGTCCGTCGTCCTCCCCTAGTAGGATAGGAGGCAATTTTATCTGGATTCAAAGATAGTTTATTACAATAATGTGATGAGATGTCTATCAATATTGATGAAACTATAGACACTTATCTTTTCTTAAAATTTTCCATAGCTTCTATGATTCTCGATGAGATTCTGCTTTGTGCGGATGATCCTCCCTCATTTATTAACATCCAAATAGGCAATATCCAAGTTAAGTGTGCATTGATTGATGAGGGTTATAACACGTGTGTTGCTTCTCTTGATTTCATTAAGACTCTTGGATATTCAAAATGCAATCTAAAGTCTACACGCAACACCTAAAAAAGATATGATAGAAATAAAATACCTCCCCTAGGTTGCATGTGGCTTCCCATTACCATCCCACCTATCACCATTCATGTGGAGGTGATGATATTTAACTTCCCCTTTATTATAACATCTTGCTTGATAGACCATGGACTCATTTCATGAGAGATATTACTTATTTCCCCTGCTAATGCATTAAATTCCCTCATAATAGATCCATAAACAGGATTTAAAGTGACACTAACCCTTGGGATTTTGAATAATTACAAGATCATGGTGTCTTCAATATTCCTATTCTTGAGCCTTTGACAATCATTCTATTTCATGAGTCTCAATGTCTCAAATTTCTCATCAATTCAACTTGAGGTTATAATGGGTATCCTAAGCTCATTGGTAACATTCCTCCTAACTTCTTAGATTAAGGTGATGATGATCTTGATGAGATTAACTTAAAGATCAAAACCTCCGATCTCTCATCTAATCTCATCTCACAACTTCCTGGTTCTTGGTAGCCTTGTTCTTGCAAACCTCCTTGTGATGATATTCTCATAGTCTTAAACAAGACTAGGCATTCTATTCACCATACTTTCTTAGATGACAACGTCATACTTACTTGTGTCATTGATCTTCACACCCTGATTTATGATGATGGTTATTCCTTACATGATCCACTACTAGATGGTCTTATTCATTATCATTCTTCTTTACTTGAGTCTTTTTGTGTATTTCATCATTTTCCTTCACTTATAGTTCTTGATTTTTATATTTTTCCCCTTCATCATAGGGTAGAGATGGCATCGACACTTCAAGTTTTTGAGGAGCCATGCATAACTATACTCATGGATCATGTTATGATCGAGCCTTATCATTTTTCTAGGTACCCTAACCCTCATAGCTAGTTTTTCTTTGAGGTTAGTGTGACTCTCCTTAGACCTTCTATAGATCTTGCTCCTCCCTTAGTAGAGCCCACTATAGTTGAGCCTCTTCCCACTCCCACTATAGTTGATCCTATTTCTATTCCTATTGTTACTGAGCCTACTCCTATTTTTGATTTCATTGCTCCTTCTATTGAGCCTATTTCCATTCCTTCCTCATGATCACCCTCCATTGGTGATGGTTTGCTTCCCTTACCCAAGATGGATTCTCTGCCCACCAAATGGGTTGATGAGTGCTCTCCAACTTCTTCCACTCCTATTATACCTCTTTCTATGAGTGTTTCTACTAAAACCACTCATAAGTGTATATGTTGCTTCCATGGGATAAATAATCATTTTTCCACCCATTATCATAAGTTACAATGATATATTGATACCTTGTGTCCTTCCTTATCATCAGATAAATCTATACCTCCCTAAATGTACTTCCTAAATATCTAACCAAGTATGGCGAGGTATATTATCTATGGCATCTATGTGACACCCATCATACCAATCATTATCACATCCTTCAACAACATCTTAAGGATCATCTTATAGCCATTCCTAGACCTTCTACCACTCCTCTCATAGGTTTTCCCCACAATAAGACTCCTCCTTTTTCTCTCATGGTTCCACTTTCTATGGTTCCATCACCTCCTATGGTCCATTCACCATCTTCTGTGCCTCCACCCGTGATTCCTTCACCCATGGACCTTCCCTCAACTATGGATCCTTCTCCACCGGTGATTCCTGTATCTCCTATAGAGCCTACTCCCATGCATTCTCTTGACCGTCCCTTGCCTAATTTTCTTCCTTAGCATGCTCCTTTGAGAATTCCTATTTTTTCTATGGAGGATATTAGAAGAGAAGTATTTTCCCAGTATTCATTAAAGATTCATGAGACATTAGCAATAATTCATCTTAAGATTCATAGAGATTTATTCGATGTCTTGAATAATGTGTGTGTACATATTTATCAGTATTTATGAGCACATACATGGTGCTTTTACATTTTCATTTGGATTGAATGTGTGCTCCAATCTTATCTTTATCTATCTATTATATCATTTGACACTATGTCAAATTTTTCTTTATCATATATGGTGATTTCTTTTTTGTTGTATTATATCTTATCATTTATATTTCGCATATGATTGTCTTTTTTTGTCATTGTTTTTTCTATATTGCTTGAGTTTTTCTCAAAAGTCTTTTCTTTCCTCTTCATAATTGTTTACTTTCTTATCTTTATTTTTCATGATTAATTATCATTGTAATTTAGTAATACAAACCCTGTTCCATATGGTCATTGTACCCCTTTTACCATGTTATTAGTTAGCAAACAATCTTACTTCATTACTATCTCCTTACACCGGTCTAATTTTTGGATTTCCTTTTTCCCTTCTTCCTTTTCTGCAAACTAAACATATACACAGTTGAGACTTGAGATCACATGCTAGTTCATTTTCAAGCCTAAGTGTCCTAATCAGTCTTTATCTTTGGTTACTTAGATTCTTTTAGCCTTAGCCTACAGTTCATTTCGTGTGTATCACTACAAATCTCATGATTGGTCATTCCAAGTCCATATGGAGGAGGAATCTTAAAAATCCATAAAAATTTAAAATCCAATTCATTTAAACAAAAGGTAATGATAATAAAAGATAAAAATATTCTTAAAAGTCAAATCACACTAAAAGATGTGACTCAAACCACATATCCTTCTTCTAATCAAAGCTTAAACTCCACAGTTGGCCTCACGGTAGAGCTGAGGTCCTTTGGGGTGTGGTAGGCGAGTAGATTAGTAGAGGAGAATAAAAAATATTTTAGTGATACCTACTTTCTTACATAAATACCCAATCTTTGCAGTAGACCGATGACTCTATAATGGGTCTTAAAAAATAGAAAACATGTTGTGAGAAGGTAGGTCCATTATATTTTATCTTGTACCAATATACTTTCATGAGTTGATATTAGTAGCATTCCTATCTACCTATAAATCTTTATGTCTATAACGAACAAGTTTTCTTTGTACATAGACAACCACTAGTCACTTAGTGTCTTCTCATATCCTTAGTATGCCTCCTATCTCCTAAGGTCTTATCATAAGACACCTAAGTCTTATTTTTTACATTTATTTTTTCATTCCCTATATCCCTCATATTTACTCTTAAATTTTTTTGTTTTGTCTACTGATCACTCCCCTTAGGATTTTCTTTGTGAGTTACATTGTAAGACTGTGGATAAGACCCAACCATCCTCAGAAATTACCATCTTTTCCTTCCTATTACCCACATCTTTGATTACCTATTTTTTTTTAATTATTCCACCCCAGTGGCGTTCTCTTTGGGAGTTGTTTTTTAAGACCACGAATAGAACCTAGCCATCATCACAAAATTTTCCAATACCCAAGTCACAATCCAAAATTACATGTGTCAAATATGAGATAAGATTTGATTGATTATGAAGTTACACATCATTGACATGCATTAAAACTTGATTTAGTGTATTTTATGCTTAATTCATTTCTCTTTTACTTTTATCTTTTTATTTTCTAAGTGCATGTAAAAATACAACCATTTCTTGAATTTTTCATACTTCTCAGCTTGGATTAGTATGATCAATTTAAGACCAATCTTTTGCCAATTTTATTTTTCTTTTATACTTTTCAACATGATTTAGTATAAGTGATTGACTTAATTCATTTATTTTTATACCATTTGTGCCATTTTACATACCTTCCATTTTATTACATTGTTGTTATACTTTCCATACCAAATTAGTATGATTTTACTTGTTTTAATTTGGTGCAAAAATATTTCACTTTGGTTTAGAAACAAATTCTTTTTTTTACCATTTCTTGGTTCTTTATACTTAGTCATTTCTTATTACATATTTTCTAGCTTGAAATAGTGTGTAGTACATTCTTGATTGATTATATTTTTTGAAGTCTTTTTTGATTTTTTTTAAAACCATGCATGTGTTTTTCATAATGCTAGAAAAGAAACCACGTCTCATATATTTCTTGTAACATATACACCAAAGCTAAAATACATGTTCTAGAAATAAATATATTTAAATCATCTATAACCACAACCATAATAAACCATAATGACAACATAAACAACCAAAAAAAATATGCTAAAATGATCCATATATATATATATATATATCTTAAATTTGATAAAACTAATACAACTATATACAATGCTCTAACTCTATGGCTCAGCTCCATCATTTCTATCTCGTGGCCTAGCCACACTTCTTATTGAGGCCTTAGTCTGACTTCTCTAAATAGTACATTGTAAGGAGGCTATTCAGGATATCAGTGCTTCTACCTATCCTTGTAGGTGTGCTACCTGCACTTGTGACTATATCAATTGGGTCCAGATCTCTGTCATCTACACCACTATGGCCAGATGCGTAGCTCTCTTCTCAACCAGGGCCTACCATGCATGCATCTTGCCTTCACCCATCTCTTCTAGTGGTTGCATTCTCTTTATTTGTGCTTATATATGTATCATTACCTCCCCAATTAGTCTAAACCAGCTCGTCTGAGCTGGGGTAGATGGTACGTTAGGGTCCTCCAATGCAGTAGGGTCATATGGTTGTACAGTATCATCCAAGATGTCATGGAGTGATCCTCTTACTAGGGACATCCACTCTTCTTTGCATCCTCAACTACCCCTATAAAATCACACTAGATGGATATTAGATCACTATTATATCTCAAAATATCTATCTCTACTTCCAAATAAAAACTTAAAGAAATAATTTAACCATCTTTTTTTACCTGTATATGTCTTAGTTACTATGGTCTCATCACCCATGCAACCACCTAGCATAATATTCCCATCTGTGTGGCCTCCTAATACCTATTTTGTAAGCCACCTCCTTAGCTTAAATGCCTCTATCATGGATCGCGTCTATCTTAGCCTGCGCCTGAATGGTCTCTCTATCATTCCTCCTTCCTCTGGCTCCTCTACTAACTCAACAAGGATGACATCAATATTTGCTATCTCTTGTTACCTCCATTTCCATCATGTCCTCAGTGGTCATAGCTCCTCTTATTACAAAAATGGTAGTGGTACATCTGGTATCTCTACCTCCACCTCCCTATCCTCCTCTACTCCTTGTTGTGTTCAACCAGTCCATAATCGCTCACAACATGGTCTAAGTTTTAGTCTCATTATCCATGCTCCTAGTCTTCTCCTCCCTTATGGCTCCCTCAAATGCTAATCCCATTGCTTGGACATCAATATCATTGGATGAGTTAGGCTCATCTGTCTTAGCACCCATGCCACCGGATGTGGCTCTCTCCACCACATGTAGTGTCCAATAACCTTTGTTCTCCTTATCACTGGTGCAACTATGTGCTAGCTCACCCATGTAGTCGCTATGTCTCCATATGGCTACCACACTATGTTTATGCATATCATTGATTATAGTGCTAGCATATAGGGCACGACTCACACTATCTGATCCCCTTTCCATCTTCGTATCTGAGGTGACCTATCATCAAAAGCATGGGATAACACAACCAAATGATACATAGGAAACCTCTCATATATCCAAGCTGTCAACAATATGATTAGTCACATAGTATTCTACCATCTAACCAACATCTCATATAGATCATGTATGAGTTGGACCCAAATGATAGATCCCAAATCATATAGAACTTGCCTCTCTAGCATCATCCTGCTCAAGGCTAGTATGAACAATGGTACCTTGCTATCTAACTTATGACATAATACCCACTATGTCACAAACCTTATCACAAATTTTAAGATATCCAAAATCTATGATGTATATATATATATCATCCATATTAACTCTTCATCCTTTTAAAATCATCTCTGAACCTATAACCCACATGGCTAAGGCTCTCCTCTCCTCTATGCTATCCGATAACCCTGTGGTCACCGGTGCTCACACTATGGGCATCCCATGTTGGCAATATGATTGTTACTGATATCAAAAAGGACAATATGGATGTCATTGATGTCAAAAGGATTAAACAAGATTGATAAAGAGAAGAGCATCTTTCACAGTTTCACTATGCAAATTTGTCATGGTATTGCCATGAATCCATGTTATCTCCATGTATTGTTAATCCAAAGGAGAATATCATATTGGTTGAGAATGTTACTTCTCTTAAGCCTAAGAAGAAGAAGAAGAACCAAAAGTAGAAGATGATCAAGGAGGAGAAGGAATATGAGGAGTTATGGGCAACGCCTAGTTTCACATTGTTCTAAGACATTGTGAAGTAAGGTGTCTTTATCTATGCTTCTTAAGAGAATTCTTTTAGTAAAGATGCACGTGGTGTTCTTCAAAAGATTTTAAAGGCAAGAAATGAGTGATCCTAGTTAAAGTTGGTGTGCCAAGATGAGTCAAGTGCTATATATGCAGTGTTTGTAGGGACAAAATGAGTGTGCCAATAATGTGTCCATGAACTCTGGTTCTAAAGATAGGATATGGAGACTTCCAAATGTGGAAGGAAGAGTGTTTGCTCTAGATTATCATACCAATTAGTACAGAGGTATGTAGATTATTGATTGGTTTTTTAGACCAATACTATTTTGATATAGAATGAATGATCCTATGTTTCAAAGTCTTGTATCGATCATTAGTAGGTGAGTGGAGTTAGGGGGAGCTAACTCAGATAGCTTGAATGGCTTGAGGAGCTATGCATGATGTGAAAAAGGAACATATGTGAGATAATTTAGTCATGATTGAAAGATAAGGTGTTGTCTGCTATAGATGTTAACTCAAGTAGGTTGAGATGATGACTTGAACAAACCAAGTCAGGTGCTTAGATAGTGTATTGAATCCTCATGCATAAACAAAGTGGGAGATTTGTAATTGGTCAGATCCTAGGATCAAATGACTATGCATGGAGACCTGAAGATTCTCAAGTGATGTAATGGGATCAAATTTCAGAGTGATATCTCCTACATCATATCACTAGATACTAGTGATGGAGTATAAGTCTAGAGGAAGGATCATAAAAGCCTTGATCCCTAGAAGAGAAAATGCAACTCAGGTATGTATATTTTACAAATTTATAATGAGTTGATGGTTACAGGTTCTTAGAAAAACTCTTGTATCTAATTAAGGGGGAGAACACTTTGGAAAAATAGTGAGGAGTCCCTTTACCATTGATGTCAAAGGGGGAGAGAAAAGGCAAATGCTCTTTGTAAAGTTTGGAGAAAAAGTGCAAATGTTCTTTTTAAAAGTTTTGAAGAGCAGAGCAAGTGTCTAAGATGAGTTTAGAAAAATATTCCATTTCCTAAGGGGGAGCAAGTTTGGTATGAACAACTTCAGTTCATATTCATCAGAAGCTAATGCAAACAATGCTAGAGAAGGATCAAATTATTTGAAGATCAAAATATAAGTTTGCATCATAACATTTAGTTTGTCATCAATGCCAAAGGGGGAGATTATTGGCAATATGATTGTCATTAATTTCAAAAGGGACACTATGGATTTCATTGATGTCAAAAGGATCAGACATAATTGATGGAGAGAATAACATGTTTCATAGTTGCACTGTGCAAAGTTTTCATGTTTTTATAAAGACCATTTATGGATGTTTAAAGTCAAATAGATAGAAGATTTGTTATGGGTTTTTCATGAGCATATTGAATATGTGGTCTATAGGCTCAAAAGAGAAGGAATAAAATCATAATTGAATTAGCTTTGCTCTTAGATAAAATAGGGTTTCTCAGTTAAACCCTAAAGGTTTATGTCATGGCATCAAAAAACACTTTCTATTTTGATGTTGACTAGATATAGCCTAGACCTGGTAGTTTAAGTTATAACTTAAGCCTTTGTCGTCATTGTGAAATTGACCCCTCAACCTAATAATTACCGACTCGAATAGTGATCAAAAGACTTTATATTTTCCTGAGTCTAAGATTTAATATTTGTTCCAGCTTGATCAACGACCCATGCTTCATCGTACACTGATGATCTAACAAAGTGAAGCAAAGTCAAATTGTCAAGGCTCCTATGAGTTAATGTGCTAGTGACAAGTGCCACATTTATAGAGCTGTCAAACAAAGATCTAATGAGCGTAAGCTTGTCAGAGGTAAAGTTTGAGCTAGTTAGAAGATCAATAATTCATGCTTAATCAAACATTGGAGTTATAATGGATCACGATAAAGTTAAATTATCAAAAGGGCCTTCAAGTTAATGTGTAAGTGATAAATGTCATAATCATAGAGCCTGGATAGTTAATCTATGGTGCGGATTAAATTCAAGAGGTCAATAAGCAATGCAAAGATGCCAAATGTCTCAATAATGAGAATTGATAGCTATGTACAGAAGGCATGTGCTTATGCCAAGTGTCATATCCTCGAGAGTTGGAAAAATATAAAGATCAAGTTTGTTAGAAGATCTAAGAGTTAGTGGGTGATCATGCAAAGGAGATCCAATGAAGCAAATGGATTCAAATGGTATAAAGTGCTCAATTTTTATTGCCACAGTGGAAAGTTAAAAATTGAGTAGTTTTGAGAAGATCGACAGAGAGAGCGATCCAAAGACACATGAAGCATCAAGATGAGGTCAAAGCGTAGAAGTTTAATGACGAAGTCAAAGTACAATTCATGCAAGTTCAAAGATCCAATAGCATGCAGAAGCTTGGATGAAAAAGATCCAACAAAGTGAGGGGACTCAGATAGAACAAAGTGATTGATGTTTATCAACACAGTGGCAAGTTAAAGACTGAGTAGGTTTGAGAAGATCAACATAGCGAAATGGATCCAAAGATATAGGAAGTAGTGAGATGGGATAAAGAGCTCAACGTTTAACATCTCAATAGAGATAAAGAATGTACATCTTTGGAAATCCAATGACATGCAGGAGCTAGGATATAGAGATCGACGTATGCATTTTAAAGAGTGAAACATTAAAGTTCAACAATGTATAGAGATATGATGGAGTGAAAGAACTTGGAGATGGAATGAATAAAGAGATGAAAGGTCAGTGTTTAAAGTGTTTAAATTCTATGATTAAGGGGGAAAATATGTAGGAACATGCATTAATTTTCATATAAGTTTTATATCTCGACACAGATAACGAGATTGATTGATCCAACTGATCAAATATACATTAAAGTATATGTGCATCAAAACTTGAGTCTAAAAAATGATATAGATAGTAAAAGACCTACAATTATGATGTGATGCATGGAATAGAGATGCAAGAAACTTACAGTCCAAGTCATAATGGACTAGAGTCTAGAATTGACATGATGTGTTATAGTCTAAGTGTGAACACATAGAAGTTATGGAACCCTAGATCCATTACTTATATATATGACATTTAGGACACAGGCAGATGTTGTTGGAGCTATTCAAATTGTGTAAAATAGAAAATATATAGACACACAACCAAAGGGGTAGAGAGGAAAATAAGAGGTTTTAGAGAGAGATGAATTATGTCAAATAGATACATATACAGACATAGAGAGAGAAGGGTAGAGATGAAGAAAGGCACATAAAGATAATGTGCAAAAAATGAGTAGTTACATATTAGATTTATAATAGAGAGAATAAAATTGGATTTATTTATGAATCTATTTTGTATACTAGAGTTTTAGCTCCATAGATTTGATTGGTTGGTGCCATCAAACAATCTAAGTTGGTGCTCAGTTAGGGGATTGGTGTCTCTTTAGGGTTGGTGCACTTAAACATTGTAACCAGTGAGGTTAAATAGAGTTGGTGCTTAGTTAAAGAGTTGGTGATTTATTAGAGTTGGTGCTCTTAAATTAAGGGATTGATGGCTCTTTAAGATTGATGTCCTTAAATGTAACTAGTGAGGTTTTACCAGTGAGGCTTATAACTAGTGAGGCTTGTAACCAGTGAGGTTTTGCCAAGTGAAGCATTGACTGTGAGGCTAGATTAGAATAGTAGATTCTAGAAGCTATTCTCATCATGGTTTTTTTATTTGTATTTTTCACATATAAATCTGGTGTCATGTGTATTTGTGTTTTATGTTCTCTGCATTTATCTTTTAATTTTCATAGACTTTTAAAATTTCTTTGAATGGATTAAAAGACTAGTTTTAGTTGATATATTGATTCATCCCCCCTCTTAGTATCAAGTTGTGTTCCAACAACCCAAGGATAGCATAGACATCCTCTAGTGTGATGTCAACCTCTATCACATCCCCATCAACCTCCCATCTAAAGGTATTAGTCAGTTGTTCCCAATAACTAAGGAACATGACTAAAAGATTTGAACTCATGGGGATCTTGCACATATCAGCTATGCCTCTTAGACATATGGATACTAATATAGTCCTATCTCTATCTAATAATCACTCTAATAACATTTTTAACTAGGCCACTTCCACCAGTATCCAAAACCTTCGTCATCTCTGTAACCAAGAAACAACAAAGGTTGTATCAGTTCCTTCATGTCATGTATAGTCACAATACATTCTTTTTATAGTTTAACATAAAAAACAAACCTATTTGATTTTAAAAATTATTCATTTTACCTTATTTCTAGCTTACTTGATCCTTTTTGCCTTCTTTTGATCATTTCGAGCCATTCTATCTATCTTTCAGTGTTTTACACACTTTTTTATGCTTATTCTAATTCTTTGGTCAAACTAGTTTGACCAAAATTTCTTTATTTTTGCCTTGGTTGACTCCAAAATCTCAGTCAACCCTCTTATTTTTCCCTTCCTAGTGCCACGTTATCATTATGGACTTTGTGAATCAATTGGAATATTACATTAGGTTGGTAGCGTACAAAATGTACATGGTCAACCCATACCTACTGGTTCGACACTATAGATTTTTCTTAATTTCAACCTGCTAGGTCTACTAGGTCGACCCAGTTCATTCTGACTACTGATCCCTTGCATTTTTTTGAAAAAGTGCATTTTTTCTACTTTCTTCCTAATTCCTCCAAACCCATTTTCTATCTTGTTATTTACTACCCCTAGAATATAATTTTGTTCCATTTTGACATCTACAAATGCTTAAAATTCAAAATTACTAAAAATATACTTAATTCACTACAAATTTCAAAAATAGTTTGAGATTCATAGTTGCATACCTGTAGTTCACCCACTGCTGCCTTTGGAGCCTCTCCCTGTCTAGCCTGTCATCTCCTCTTCATCTTAGCTCATTTGATCTTAATAACTATTTTTACTCTCCTTCACAAGTCAATATAACAAATGACTTATCTTTTCCCCTATTTAAAAACACTTTTCAAATTTTAAAATCTTCAATTATTATCCTACAAATTCCTTCTTTTGCTTATATATTTGTTTTACTCATTCATTTTCAAAACCATAAAATGCATTGAATTCGTGATGATGTAGAGATTATTTTTCACTATAATATGCCCTTTTTTCAAAAAATTCAAAATTTGGCTATTTTTTACACTAACTTCTATAAGTTTGCATAGTTTTCTTCACATTTGATGTCTTCAATTTTTCTTGCAGTCTACTTCTTTATCTACAATATTAAGGTAAGTAAAGATATGTATTTTTCAATTCTTTCATTTCATTTATCTTATTTATTGCTTACTATATTTACTTAGCATCATCATTGTATGTTATCATGTTCTTTCTCAGAGTACCATCCCATGTTACACTTATGTGATATGTGATGAGATTCGAGTAGGGCATATGTATACTTATAATATTTTTAAATTTTATTAATCACTGACATTTTATATTTTGCAGGAGCCTATCAAGTCTCAATCTCTCTGAGTACATGTCTTAAGGGGTACATCAGGAAAGGAGTGGACAAACTATTAGTGCTTCATAAGATTATTGTCTTTTTTTTCATTTGACATATATACACTCATCTTCTAAAACCATTAATCCTAACCTTATTCTTCTTAGCCTTACCCATTCTAGTCATTTTCCTCTTTTCATCCTCTTTTTCTTGCCTTAATTCTCTTTTGGACTGTCGACTATACTTGATCAACCCTGGTCAACCTTGTATAGTTTAGGGGTATTTTTCACTTTTTAGATTTGTTAGCCTTTTGACTGACCTAGCTCAAACCTAGTGAATTATTCCTAAAAACATAATGGGTCAACCATGGCCAACCCTATACAATCAAAATTTTTGGGAGGATTTAGGGTAAGATCCACCTATATATATAAGTTCATTTTCAACTATTTGTAAGAATATAAGTAAATAAAAATAAGTGTGAATGAATATCTACTTATTGACCATTCTATTTGAGGAATAAACCTTAGGGTTTCATATTTTTTTTAGAGATACAGATCTTGTCTTGTGGAGAAGTATTTTGAATGCATAGATAGGTTATGTAGCCTAGAGTTGATTTGTCTTTGTTATTCTTACATACCACAACAATCTCTTATGAAGCACTTTGGCCAAGGGAGATATTGAAGCTCAACAAGTTCTCCTTCAAGGTAAGTATTTTTAACTTTATTTCTCCTTTATAAGAGTAGATAGATAGCGTAGTTATGTTTCTTTCTTCCATGTATTAGGATTACGTATACATTGAGATGAGTATATGTTTTTTATGCATGTTTAATTTAGTTATTTATTTTATTTTTAACCTCCACTTTGTGTCACAAGCTTTGGTGAGTATTAGATTATATTTAATTTCTTGATTATTAGAATAAGTGAAATACCAATGTTAAGCATGGGATATACTGAGAGGGGGGGGTGAATCAGTATATCATATATATTATAAATCTTTTACTTAATCAAATTCTACTTAAACATTCATTCAAGATATGTAATAAAATTGAAAGCAATATACACCACACAAGAGAGAGAGACACCAAATTTTTATGTGAAAACTTAAAATGAAAAAAACCATGAAGAACGATCTCAAGTATATGAAAGAGTACCAATTTAAATTATAAAGTTTGCAAGCACCAACTTGAAGGAACACCAAACCTTTTACCGAGCACCAACATAAAAACTATTTATGAGCATCAACCCACAGGAGCACTAACCCCTTGCAAAGATTTGTGAACACTAACTCACAGAAGCACCAACCCCTCTTGTATATAAAACATAACTATATCTCAATGTTGCTTACTCAATAAATGATAGAACTCTACAATTTCTCTTTCTATTATCTCTTTTTTTCTTATATAAAATAAATACAAACCATGCACTTTCTTGCATATTAAAAACAGCTTTTCAAGCCTTTATTTATAGCTTTCTAAATGACCTTTGGCATTCACCTTTGTGACCCTTCAATCCTCATGAAAAATGGTGCTAAACTTGCATGACCTTTCGTATCTTTGCATTTGAAATGTCACATGGTGACCTTTCATAAGCAAATAAGTCCTTTCTTCTTTTGTCTTTATCTTGGTGACCTTTTGAATTCCTTAAGGTGACTCTTCATAAAAAAATGCACCATACATTTTTTTGTCTTCACTTGGTAACTTTTAAAATTCTTCAAGATGACTCTTCATACGAAGATACATTTCATTTTTCTTTTGTCTTTACCCCGTGACTCTTTGACTTCTCCATGGGCCCTCTTTTGACTTTTATGCAACTAAAAATATATTTGTTAATATTAAATAAATATTAACACACATTATCTAAGATATGAATATTAAAAATACTATTAAATGTTATGGGGCCTCAATGCTAGACATTTGACATTAATACCAATATTTTTAACAATATTTTTCTTTGTCATTGATGGAAATCTCAAACTAAAACTGTTACATCTTGAAACTTACACTGTACATGCCAATCTACACATACTACTATCTGAAAAACATACAGTAACTCCCCCTTATTGTAGTAACTTATACCTATTCCATGTACCTATTTTTGCACTTGTACCTATTCTTGTACTTGTTTTTATTATTTTCTCCCTTTGAAATTAATGGTAAAGGGCTTATCCTAGAGATAACACTTAGCTCTCCCTCAACTAATACTGATCCTCAATGGTAGAAAGTAAAATAAATTACTTTCAACTTCTCTCGTAGATACTCAAATATGTCTTTTGTTAGTGCTTTTGTAAAAATATTTACAATTTGCTTTGTAGTACTAATATATTTCATCTTAACCTACTGATCTACAACCAATTCTCTTAAGAAGTTATATTTGATAGGAATATGTTTTATTCTTGAATGCATTACTGGATTTTTTAAAATATTAATAACACTTATGTTGTCATAAAAAATAGAAATAAGTTCATCATATTTTACTTTGATATCTTCTAAAGTTTACTTCATTCAAATCACTTGAATGTAACATAATATTACTGTAATATATTCTATTTCAGTTGCATAAAATGATATCGAGTTCTACTTTTTACTTAGCTATGATACTAAGCTATCATCGAGAAAGAAAACTCCCTCACTTATACTTTTTCTGTCATCTAAGCAACCTACCTATTCTAAATCTATATAAGCAACTAAAGTGAAATCTCTACTTATGAGATACCATAATCTATAATCCAATATCCCCTTGATATATATGAATATTATCTACATCAACTAAACATGAATCTCCTTTAGGTATACTTGATATCTTGTAACCATGTATACTGCATGCATAATGTCTGGCCTGGATGTTGTCTAATATAAAAGACTACCAATCATAGATCTATACAAAGATTGGTCTATAACAGGTGAATCTTCATCTTTATTTATCTTGTTTCCTGTATCCATTAGTATACCAACTAGTGCATAATCCTCAAAACCAATTTTTTTAAATATTTTTTTGGCATATTTACTTTGAGATATGAAATTTTTTTATCTGACTGAAAATTTTTTAACTCTAAGAAAAATAACAATTCTCCAAGCATAGACATCTCAAATTCTTTTTGGATATTGTCAAAAAATTCTTGTCATCTTTTCAATGTTTCCTCTAAATATTATGTCATCAACATATATCACAACAATCAATTGATGCTCACTTTTTGTTTTGATGTAAAGATTACTGTTAGCAAATTCTCTCTTGAAATCTTGATCCTATAGGGATTTATCAAATCTTGTATACCAAGTTCTGAGAGCTTGTTTCAATTTATATAGTTCTTTTTTCAATCTACATACATGGTTACTATCATTTGAGAGAAGAAATACCTCTAGCTACTTAATGTAGACTTATTCTTCTAGATTTTTATTTAGAAAAATAAACTTGACATCCATCTGAAATACTTCAAAAATTTTAAACACTATATATACAAGAAACATTCTGATAGCCTCTAGCCTTGCCACCAGTATAAAAGTTTCTTCAAAATTTATTTCTTAAATTTAAACATATCTTTTACGTACTAATCTTACTTTATTCTTGGTCACTTCTCTATTTTAATTCAACTTATTTCTGTAAACTCATTTTGTTTCTATCACATTGTGATCTTTTAGTCTAGGCACTAATTTTTAAGTATCATTTTTTTCTATCTAATTTAATTCTTCATTAATTGCCTTAACCTAATGCTTATCATGTCTAGCTTTTAAAAAAGTTCTAGATTGAATTTTAGATAATAAAGAGAAATTAATTTGCTCAGATTCACTTACCATCATTCTTTTAGTATGAATTTTTTTATTTATATCCCTGATGATGTCACTTTTATTATAATTTCTTTGGACATATTTGAATGAGGTTTTGGTGTCTTTTTTCTCCTTATCATCTTCATCTAATTCTTGAAAATCTTCCTCTTCAATGATTTTAAGAATGTCTACTAAATCACTAATTCTTTATATTTTATCTTCTTCTATCCCGACACTTGTTTTTTTAATTTTTTTAGTTCTTTTTTTATAACATTTATAAGCTTTACTTTTATAAAAATAATTAAAGAATACACCTTCATTTGCTCTAGATTCAAACTTACCTAATTTTTTATCGATTCTCTTTATGAAGCATTTACTATCAAAAACTTTGAAATAATCAACTATAATTAGTTTATTTTTTCATAGCTCATAAGGAGTCTTGTCACTGTTGACTCTTAATAATGCTCTATTTTAAATATACACTACTGTATTAACTACCTCTCTCTAATATTTATCTGATATCTTAGATTCATTTAGCATTATTCTCACCATCTCTTAAACTATTCTATTTATCTATTCAACTACTCTATTTTGTTGTGAAGTTTTAGCTACTGAATAATATCTCTTTATTTTATGGTCTTCAAAATACTCAATAAACTGATCTGACATGAATTATCTCCTCGATTTGATCTTAGGCACTTAATTTTCAAATTGATTTCATTCTCAACTAATGTTTTGAATGCTTTGAAATATCTGAAAGCTTTTGATTTTTTATTTAAAAATATTACCCAAGTCATACGTACTTTCTCACCTTGAGTACTTTGAGTTTTCATAGGTCCACATAAATTAATGTGAACAAGCTCTAACATCTGAGTGGTTGAGTATTCTTTTGTTTTGTACCATTTTTTGGCCTACTTCCCATACTAACAAGGTTTACAAAGCGTGTTAGATAGCTTTGTAATCTTTAAAATATTTTTGACTGCTTGCTTCTTGTTGATGTTGAAAAGATTTTCAAAATTTGTGTCCCATTCTCCTATACCATAGCCAACTTTTTTCAATCTGAATCAAATATCTTTGACCTTTGATGTTTGAAAATATATACAAATTATTCCTGTTCTTTGAGCATCTACAACCAACACATCTAAATATTTTTTGTCAATTACATAATTTTTTACATAAAACTTTTGTGTGTCCCTAATCAAATATTTGATTTATACTCAAAATATTATGCTTAAAACCTTCTACTTACAAAATATTTTTAGTTTTAGTTATACCATTATCTAAATTTAGTGTACCTTTTTTGATAATTTTGATAGTAGTATTATTTTTAAATTTCACTGTTTCATCATTAATATTATTTAAGGTTATGAAATTTTATCTCTTGTCATGTGTCTTAAACATCCACTATCAATGAATCATGATTTTTTTTTATTTTTTACATGTAAAGTTGTCTGTACCAACATAGATTTTTTAAGTTATTTTTTTACCATGAACTTGTCTAAACTTTTTTCTTGATGAATAGAGCTTTGAAACTCTGATCTTTCTTGACTGACTCAAATTTTCTTTTTCAATACTAAGATATGTATCCGAAGTTGTTGCACTTGTAA
Organism: Torreya grandis; assembly: GCA_037957365.1. Classification (NCBI taxonomy): domain Eukaryota; kingdom Viridiplantae; phylum Streptophyta; class Pinopsida; order Cupressales; family Taxaceae; genus Torreya; species Torreya grandis. The sequence goes on along the minus strand of JARHVA010002883.1, from coordinate 1,208,014 downwards.
CATATTATGGCCTCTTCATCAAAACCTGATAGAGAAGCAAAAAAAATATGATTTTTGCTTGTCTCTACATGAGTTTCCTTCTTTTTATTTCTAAATTTATTAACCCTTTTCTAACATTCTATTTTTTTATAACCATATCTATTACAATAAAAATAATAACCATAAAAATAGAATCTGTTTGTTTATCTTTGACATAATTGTCTTTTATAGCTCTATTTCTTCCATCGTTCATTGTTTGAGATGCCCTCTATATTCTTAACTTTTTTTTTCTCTTTTATAAGAGCTTCAACATATCTTTTTTTTAAAAAAATCTGATACTTGTCTTATCTGATATTATTTTTTAGATTTTTAATATCTTATTCAATATTTCAATGCTTTTATCAAATTTTGAATTATTAGTTACTGTATCATTGATTGTTTTATTTGTTTTCTCAAGATTTGCTTTTAAAGAAGTAATTTCAATAACATACCTGTCACATTCTTCACTTACTTTTTGTAACTATGTCATTAGATTTTTTTCATTCTTCTTGGCTTCTTCAAATTGTGTAGATCTTCAATTTTTTTTGACTCTTTTTTATTTTTCTTATTCTAGAGCTTCAATCTTTGATTCTTATTTTTAAGAGCTTTTAAATCTTCTGAGGCACAAACGAGTTCTTCTTCTAGATTCACTTCAACTTCATCTTGTTTTTTTTTATCATCTATACTTTTACTTGTAGAGATATCTTCATGTATGGTCATGAATAAAATCTCTTCTTCTTCTGAATCACTGACTCCACTATCTTTAACTAAGCTAGAATCTTTAAAATACAAACTCTTCTTTTCAAATATTTTCTTGAATTTTCTTTTAATTTTTTTTTATATGTAGACTTTTCTTCTTCATTGTCACCATTACCCTTATCTAGATACTTAGCTGTAAAATATCTAATCTTTTTATAATTAAAATATTTAAAAGGTAATTTTCTTTGATATTTATTTGTGCCCTTTTTTGGCTTGTAAATGAATAGAGTTTCATTGTCATTTTCATCATCGCTTAAGCTGTCACTTGATTTTTGAATCTTAAACTTCTCTTTCTTTGATGTATTGAAAGCAATTTCTCTCTTTGAGGGTTTCTCTTGTTCAGTCTACATCTCATATGTCGTAAGAATACCATATAGCTTATCCATCTTTTTCTTGGCTAAATTCTTTATCTCTTTAATTACCAAAATTTTTGCATCATATCTCAATGGTAGAGATCTTAAATTTTTTTGTACTATGATTGATTATTCTAATTTTTCTCTAAGACCTTGAATCTGATTAACTATTTTATCAACCCATAAAAGATAACTCATTATATTTTTTCCTCTTCCATCTTCAAACTCTCAAACTGTCTTATAAAAGTCTGAAGCTTAGCTTGCTAAACCTTTCTATCACCTTTGTAAATATTCTTAATATTTATCTAAAAGTTTTATGAGCAAATTTATATTGCATAACTTTAATAAATTTTGATTCATATAAACTACATAAAATATCATTTAAATCTTTAGCATTATTTTTACTTGTCTTCTTTTTCGTTAAAGTAGTTACAAGTGTCTGTGGCTTTTCATATCCCTCCACCACTACTTGTCAAATGTCGAATCCAAGGGCCATCAAATAAGTCCTCATCCTTATATTTTAACAAACATAATTTATCTCATCAAAAAAAGGTGCCTTAGTTGTATAAAAACTTTCATGTGATCCAACCATCATGCTTTCTTTGATCTACCCTCAAGATGTAATTTTTTTCAAAAGGAAGCTACTCTGATACTAATTATTAAGCATGAGATATACTGAGGGGGTGAATTGGTATATCATATATCTTATAAATATTTTACTTAATCAAATTTTACTTAACCATTCATTCAAGATATGCAATAAAATTGAAAGCAATATGTACCACACAAGAGAGAGACACCATATTTTTATGTGAAAAACCAAAATAAGAAAAACTATGAAGAATAATCTTAAGTATATGAAAGAATACCAACTCAAATTACAAAGTTTGCAAGCACCAACTTATAAGAGCATCAACCTTTTTATCGAGAACCAACACATAAATTATTTATAAGCATCAATCCACAGGGGAACCAACCCCTCTTGTGTATAAAAGATAATGATCTCTCAATGTTACTCAACAAATGATAGAACTCTATAATTTTTATTTTTATTCTCTCAGCTTTTTTTATATAAAATAAATACAAATAATGTACTCTTTTGCATATTACAAATGGCTTCTCAAGATTTTATTTATAGCTTTCTAAATGACCTTTGACAATCACCCTTTATGACCCTTCAATTCTAATATAAAATGGTGCCAAACTTGCATGACCCTTCATATCATTGCATTTGAAAAGTTACATGGTGACCCTTCATAAGAAAATGCATCCTTTCTTCTTTTGTCTTTATCTTGATGACCTTTCAAATTTCTTAAGGTGACTCTTCATGAAAAAATATGCCATACCCTCTTTCGTCTTCACTTGGTGACTCTTAAAATTCCTCAAGATGACTCTTCATAGAAAAATCCATCTCATTTCTCTTGTCTTTACCCCATGACTCTTTGACTTCTCCATGGGCACTCTTTTGACTTTTATGTAACCAAAAATATATTCATTAATATTAAATAAATATTAACATAAATTAGCCAAGATATGAATATTAAAAATACCATTAAATGTTATGGGGCCTCAATGATAGACCTTTGACATCAATGACAATATTTTTGATAACCAAAACCTAGGACTCTTTTATGGTTATTGCATGATTATGTTAGATTGTAGGCTTTCGATCCCTACCTCACATGGTGTATTGTGACAAGTGATCTCTTAATCGAGTCTAGTGGATCCTCATATTGGTCATGTTCTCGTTTAACAAATATATTATCAATCAAAAGTCTAGGTATGCTCTATATTCTTTGAACTAAGATCGATTTATAGACATGATGCATTTTTGATTACATATAAATAGAAAACTATTTGCCACACTTATGGAAACAAAGATTCAATTATCTTGAGTAGATTCATCATTACAGGTAAATGCAACTCTATATCGATAGTTGATGAGGAGTCTCGTTTATCTAACCTACACTAGGCCAGACATCAGCTATGCTATCAGTTATCTCTCAAGGTTTATGCAAGAGCCTAAGATCAGTCATTGGAAAGAAACAAAGCAAGTATTGAGGCATATCAGAATAACTATGGATTTTGGCCTAGAATATAATAAGAATGATAATTTATTCTTAACAGGATACTCAAACTCAGATCATGCAAAAAACATTGATGATAGAAAATCTACTTTAAAATTTGTATTTTTTTGAGATCTGGACCGATATTATGGGGGAGTACGAAGTAAAATTATGTTTCAAGGTCCTCCATAGAATCATAATATTTCACCATAGGAGGAGTTATATGTGAAGTGATTTGGCTCAGACATATACTTGAAGGATTTGTATTACTACAGGATCAACCAACAATTCATGTAGACAATGAAAGAGTAGTGAAGCTTGTTCACAATTCAGTGTTTCATGAATGCACTAAAAACATTCAGATGCAAGTTCATTTCATTTATGAATATGTTAAGAATAATAACATCCATCTCTATTATTTCTTGATAGATCAACAACGTACATATGTTTTTACCAAATCACTTGCATAGAAACATTTTGAGACATTCAGAGAATTTATCTCCTGTTCACTTGAGACAATGCTAAATTAAGGGGGGGAATGCTAGGATGATTAATTAACCATTAGATAATAAATGAGTAATATTAAATTACTCATAGTTAATTATAATATAATTATTTACCATAGATAGATTGGTAGGTTATTAAGGTTAGTAAATCTTAACAATATTTTAAACTTAGTAATTGTTACTCCCAATTAATATTTAGGGATTTTATATTTTATATTGTTTTTATCTCTCATATTTTTTAGGATATATTACAAGCTCACATATCTATATAAATATGTAGCTCAAATTTATAATAATTTATTAGATTCAATATATTTTAATTGAACCTCCAGAATTTGTACTTTGTCACTTCTTAAGCTAATAGAAGGACTATTTCATCTTCTTCATGTTAGTTTCTAGTGTGTTATATACTTATTTGATATGTATAAGTTGTAGTTTTTATCCTTTCATAGGTCCTTGCTTCACTTAGATTCTAATAGATGTTATATAAAAGTCACATAGTGTGAAAAAGTGTTGGTGATTGAGCTTGGAGTGGAATTTGACTAGTAAGTGTGTTGAATCAGACCTTCTTTTCATGACCCTCATGTTCTATCCACCTAGCACAACCTCTATGTGAAATACTAATGCTTAGAAGTCTTGAAAAATAGTGATTCAGTTACTTTCCTAATTCATTAGTGTTGTTAAGAGGTCAAATAGAGTGGACACATTATATTGGTGCATCACCTCCAATAGTATAGGTTTCATTTTCATGCATTTATCTATCCCTTTTCACTCCAACAAGTTAGTAAGCTTAGTGATTTGAGCTCAATTGATGCACCAGGGGAGCTAGCCCCATAAACTAGAGGTTTAGCCCATCTAAAGGTCACCCGCAACCCTAGGCTAATCCGATGTTACCTCAAACTTGGAGAGGTTTGAATAATCCTTTCACAAGGATGCAATTTGGTGAGTTAATAATTATGGCATGCCTTGTGGGATTAGATTCTAGAATCTTGGAGCACATCCCATCTTCAAGAAACTATAAGCATTGAAAAATTAAATTTACAGTCAAGATCTCATGCTAAGGGTCATTAAAATATCTTCATCTAAGGGTAAGGATAATTTGTTGTTGGTAGTGTACTTTATTCTTTAGTTGTCTCAATATGTGTAATGATAGGTTATGAAGGAAAATTCTATTCTACATCTCCCTATCAACCCTATTATGACTTGTACCTAATTCATTATGAACCCTATCAACCCTATAATGAACCCTATCAATAATATGATGGTTAATACCAATCGTATGGTACCCTCTATCAACCTCCTTGGTAGCCTTCCTATCAGGATCTATCCCTCCTTCCTTCCCCAACCACCCTTTCAAGCTACACATAGTTTATCTAATGAGTTGTAAGAGTTGAAGAGTATGAATCAAATCATTGCTAATCAGTTATTAGCCTTGAAGGAGGAGCAATCTCAACAAAACAAATTCTATAAGCTTCCATCTCCTACTTCCCCATGTCAATATACTTGGACTGTTACTCCCATGCTAAACCCAAACTATGAAGAGAGGAGGGTTGTAGGAGTCATGAGAAGGAGATTTCCAAGCTTTCAAAACCCTTCACCCCTTCCTCAAGCTCACATTGTCCTTAAATGTCTAGAAATGCAAGGAGAGAAGGGAGTTGTGGTTTTTAAGCCTAGGAAGTTCCCAAGCATTCACACTACCTAATCACCTCCCAAACTCACTCAAGGATATACCATAGAACCTTATGTTCCTACCCCACTAGATGGTCATTCTTATCCTCCTATCATCTCCCTATTTGAGGGAGGACTTGTGGTTTGGATAGAAGAAGAGGAGAAGCTAAAGACAGAAGGAAAAATTGTCCAAGTGACAGTCCATGTCAAGCAAAATTTAGTGGCATCTGCACATGTGGTTTAAGGAGTATACAATTAAGGTGTTCAAGTGTCTCCTACAGTAAACATATAGCTGGATAGCTCCAAAAATGTTCCTATTGGCCAAAATAAAGTAGGCATACTAGATTAACTCCCTCACTCCATTAAGGATGATGATCAAAGTGAAGAAATTTAATCATATGAATATATCCTTGAAGAGGAGGGGGAGGGGGCTACTCAAAGAGAACACTATCTGCTTTAGGGAGTCCATATAGTTTTAGAGTTTATGGAGCATTATGAACACAATGATAGTGTTGAGATTATGGAAGAAGAGGTGGATATTGGACAAGGCAACCAAGAGAAGCATATGTTCTAAGGAGAGCCTATAAGAGAACCAATTCAAACCCCATTTCCATCTCCTCAAGAACCAATTTTTTTCCATATTGGAGACATATACAAGAAAGTGTGCAAGATAAGAGGGAGATTCTAATTGAGAATGTTGAAAATTAGTCTGTAGTTGTTGAAAGATCCCAAGAAGTCTATGAAAAATGTGAAGTGTTTGCCAAAAAGGATGAAGTGCCCATTGCCCAACTCAATTTGATTTCCCTCCAAGAGTTACTAAAGGAGTCCACTATGTCCATACCCAAACCAATTCATCAGAAATCACCACTTACTATACTTCATACTCCCATTCATCACCCTCTCATCATCGTCTTCCTTGAAGAGGAACATATCTTATAGAAATCAACTGAAGAGGAGACTATAGTTGCATGTGAGGTGTAAGAAGAGTGTGATGATGAATATTCAAGTGAGTTTGATGAATACATCTTCATTGGGACACCTCTTGGTGAGGAAAGGGGCAGATCAATTTTAAAATTTGAATATGAATATGAATTAGAAGAAATAGTATAGTTTAAAATCTTGGATGGACTTGAGGTGACTGATAGAAATGAACTGTTTAAACTTGAAGAGGTAGATCCCAAGCTACATCATGAATGCATAGAGAGACTCTTGGTCCTTGATAGTCTTATGGCTCCTAAGGGAGATGATGAAACTGTATCCCAATCAGTCGCACTTCACAATGTTAAGCATGAAGGTGATGAAAACATATGGATGTGGTATTTGAAAATTTGTAATGAGTTTGATACTCTTCAAGAGTTTATACCTTCTCTTGGACATATTGAGAGCATTTTTGCATCTATCCTTCCTAAAGAGAAAAATTTGAAGCCTGAAGATAATGAAAGATAGGCACTTATTAAAGTTTCAACAGATAGTCATCTGTTTGAGGGTCATGTAGAGATCAATATGATTATTCTAGATCTTGAAGGACTTCTTGATCCTAGAGGGAAAATTGAGAGTGAAGTTGTAGTAGTAGATGAAATCCTTGAAAGTGATCTTGATAGAATGCTTCAAGAAGAAAGCCTAGTTGTACTAGATCTTATTGAGTTATTAGCTAATAAGTATGATAGAGTTCTAAGGGCTAATGGTTTTTAACAAGTGATCATGAGCAATCATGAGTAACATGAGGTATAATTTGAAACACCAAGTGACTATGTGTTCATAGGTCATCTATTTGTAGCTACCATTGTACCTTAGAGCATTCCAAGTGAGTGGGAAATCATTAAGACTACTCCAAGCATCATGTTCTTGGAGTAACTTGTTTAACACCATAGCCTATTTTATAGAAGGAGAGTCTACAAAAACTTCCCCTTTGATCCAAGATGAAAAAGGCTTGTTTAGGTTAGTTGTACATATTTAGTGGTTTTATTTTCTTCTTGGTTTTCAATAAGTGTTGTCAACACAAGTGCGATGTGTTAGTTACCTTATTTTTTGTTGTTGTTCTATCTTATTATTCTCTTAGGTGTTTAGTTTTTGTTTCCTTTTGAGATTGTTGTTGTAGTCCTTAAAGACTTATTAGGGTGATAAATATGGTTGGTAGTCTAAGAAAATTAGTCATATAAGTCATGTTGCCAAGGGTGAATCTAGTGCTCAAATGAATGAGATAGCTTGTTTTCTTGACTAGTAGGCTGGTCAACCCATGTGAGTCACCAAGAATGTTGATAATTTGGCCTCCTAGGCCAAATTTAAACTCCTACAATTCAAAACTTCATTTGTCATGTACTTTGAGCTTATGTATGGTCATCAAAAGCCTTGTAGAATCCTCAAAATGGTCTTTTCAAGCCCTTTTTAGCATTGTTTAAGGTTGTTTTGATGATATTAAGGTAAGTATAATTCTTGACCTTATGGTTATATAGTCATTTCTATCATGGTAAAATACGTTAAAGGGGGTTAAGTGGTCTAAATGGGTACATGTTGAACATGCCAAGTGGTTTCCAAGTCAAATTACTCCCCCTCTAGTCCGTAGTATTCTTAAAAAGGTGATAAATTAACTTTATAACACTTTATCCCACTTTCAAGGTGTTTTATTACCCATTTTATAACATCTAAAGAAGGCTTTGTGAGTAAAAGGACAAGTGTATGGAATAAAAGGGAGATTGGCATATCACTACATGTTCGTACAACATTTATAAGCTTTAAAAACATCTAACATATCTTATCAATTAGCTTTCATTTAGAATAAAAAAATTTCATGGTAAAAATTGGAGGTTTTCATCTGGGTTGTACAAGTGTATAAAGCAAGATCATGTTTAGACACACAAATAGATTTTTATATGTCCCTTAGACCTAGATTCATGCTTTGGAGGGAGATTCAAGTCAAACAATGGCAAAAACTATTCTCCTTTCTCCATCTAGCTCTTTAGCAGCCTTGAAAAGCTAGTCAGGTTTGTAAATGGTACATAAAAGAGAGAGAAGGTGAGGACCTAAGATTTTTAGTAAAGGATGGGGACACTTTATGGCTTACATTTTGTGGCATTATTTCTTATATTTCCTTCTTCTCCTTTATGAATAATCACTAAGAAGGTGAAGGGCTCAAAATGTCTTCTCCATCTAGATAGGATACCAATTTATTCCATTTTATCATTTTCTGAGAGTGATGAAAGAGAAATGGAAGGTGGGGTGACTTATTATTGGTTTTCACAACCCTTATACACTATCTTTATGTTCCACTTTGCACGTGTGAGCCATAAGGATAAAGTAACCTTCTTTTGAAGCTATTTACAGGTTGGTAATAGTGGGTTCTTGATACTTCAAGGTCTCTAATGGATTCAGAGTGTTAATGAAGTCTCAAAAAACTCTTCCAAACCTAATTAAGCTTTGAAAAAATGGTTATTAATTAATGTCATGGATCTACGACCCATAAAATGGTCATTAGTCACAGTTTCACATGGATTCAAGTGGTCTAGATCAAACCAATGAGTATGCAGACCTCCCAGAAGGTTTTCAACATAGTGTTTCCAAAGTTTTTCAAAGTATAATGAAACTTTAACGAGGTTGTAGGTCTAAAGCCCAAATGGATTCTCAATATGCCTTAATGGATGGATCTCAAGAGGAGGAACCATGTCACTTATCAGCTCTATCATCACCTAAAGTTTCATTTGCAATCAACCAAGCTTTGTTGGGAGGTTCAAGATGTTCTTTGTAAAGAGCATAAAATCCCCAAGACTATTATCCCATAATCATGTCATGAGACTTCCTGTATGAGGGGTAAATAGGGTATGTGGACCTTATGATAAGTTTGAGAGAATCGAGGTGCTAAGTTTAGAGAGGATTACATAACATGATTAGTTGAACATTAGTGCAATAAATCAAAGAAAAAATGCATGAGTAAACTGAATTAAGCCTATTTATTCATGTGAAAATTACAAAGGATAACAAAAAATAATTAAAAGAAATCAATATCATATTACCTTCCCAAGTGGATTCACCATACCAATTCGGCTCAAAATCATGTTCTCCCTTGATCAAGAGCTCTTGCCTTCAACAACAATGGTGGCCAACTCCTCCAATGTCTCAAGAACTCCTTGTAAAACTTAGACTTATTATTTGGAATCACTAAACTAACCTATCAATGAAGCTTGAAAATAAAATCAATAGTTAAATTCAAATGATTGTAGAGATAATTTAGCATTATAACTTTGCACAAATCAAGCTTAAAAATGATGTTCATGGCCTCTCTTTTTATATATTTTGAGATTGATTAGGATCAACCATGACCATCCATATCAAGATTGAGATGTGTGGCTATGTATTAATCCAATCATATAATTAAATCCATAAATATTTTTCATAAATATTTGGGATAGAGGGGAATTTAAGAGGCATGGAGGGTCTTAATGAGGCATTAGAGACCTATAATCTTGATATTTTATGTATTTATGGCTTATAGATGCCACTCCATATGATGATGACATTAGGTGACGCATTTAATAAAAATCAATTTGAAAAAATAAATATTCAACAACACTCATGGAAAATTTACTTAGACTCTTGATTTGGATCAATTAGCCTTAAACAAGGTTAATCAAGTTTAGTGCAATTCTTTAGAAATTGGTGCACAATTAATCAAAATGGTCAGAAAGTCATATCACTAGGTTGTAATTTGACTCAAAAAGAATTATAAGGTGATGTTAGATGCGTTGGAAATGTATTCATATTTAAGATTTTGTCGACACAAAATTAAAAAAGTACATGATGTGTGCTAATGAATTAGGAGAAAAGAGTGATCTAGAGCACAAAATATGAAATCATCATTTTGACTTGAAATAAATTGATCAAAGTTAGGTATCACATAAAATGCATTTTCCTATTTAGGGATACATTAGCTTAAATCAGCACTTATAAATGACAAGCTTGAACCATTTAGTGAATTTTAATGATTTTGACTTAAAATGTGCATTTAAGTGCAATTTGAGTAAGATTGACAATTTTAACACAAATGGTGTTAGAAATTGGATGTCTATATTTTGCCCCTATTTGAGAAGACGTAGTAATATATTTAGGTGAATAAACATATTTTAAAATTAAAAAAATGTCAAGAAGAAATTAGAGCAGATGCATGATGCCCTCTCGAGAGGACATACTAGGATGAAAGAGAAGGATGGACTCTTGAAAAGAGAGTGAGAGATTAACCCACCGAATAGATCACATCCAAATGAGTTAATGATTACATGTGTGATTACCATCAATGATCAAAATATAATTATAGGTATGATAGGCCCTAAAGATGGGGGGAATGGGAAAGATACAATCCATAAATGTAAGGGACACACTTTAAGCGTACCCAATTTAAGATTACAAGTTGTGTGCTTATGACATTGATCAATCCTGAGATAAGTTACACACTATATATTGCCATCATGGGTAGTAGTGTGGATATATTGGAATTAGAGGAAAAGAGAGAATGTTCTACTTCAAGAAAGGAAGCACCACTAGAATAGGGTCTCCAAAGATAAGATAATAAGAGGTGTCTCAATAGAGCAAATGTGATTACGATAAAATAGTTGTGTCCCAGTAGGGCTAATTTTTATCACTGATAAAAAATAAATAATGGTTTTGCCCTTATAGAGATAATTTTATTTGGATGTTATTTAGATATTGTGCCCCAACTTGGGCAATTAGCAAGCAAAATAGCTCAAGGATATAACCCAAAAGATAAATTAAAGAGAGTGGGCATAAACGTACATGTAATGGTGTAATGGCCTAGAGAGATACAAGAAATCAAACATATGAGAATGCACAAAGTGATGAAAGAGATAAAAATAATGAAAAATAGCCAAGCCATCCTTAATAGAAATTGAGCGCTGCCTACATAGTTCTATGGACTCATGTTCTAACATGAACTTCAGGCTAATGTAGTTCACCCAAGTTTGGGAGAGAATGGAAAGAGGAATGTTGAAAATTGACCAAGAATTAATTAGACTCACAATGTATGTGAAGAGATGCATGTCTAAGCATAGAGTCAAGTGTTAAAATTCATGATATCTAGATGCCTATTTTCATACCAAGAGCCTGGAGTATGTAAAGAGTTCTTGAGAATCATTCATCAGAGCTGATGTTGACATTAAGACTTTAAAACCTGAGCACAAAGTGATTGCCATAATAAAATAAATTAGGCATCATAAATATGAGTAACTTAGAATGAAATAATATTCCAATTGCATGAATAACATATAATAACATAATATTCTAATTCCCTCGAGCTAGTTTAAATGTGAATACCTATAACTAAGGATAATGGTAAAATAATGACCAAAACTAGAATTACATCTATTTACATTTAAACGAAAAAACAAAGACAAAGAAAAAGATAAACATAAATAAACCTAACTTGAAATCAAGATATGATCAATCAAGACTTAAATAAGAATAAAAATGTTTAAAAACAAAAAGTAAGAACATCTTAATGACATGAGACCAAGATATCAAGATCCATGTGGACTATCAAGACATTCTTGAACACAAAAAAGTAAAAGTAAATAGAAAAAAAAGACACTAGAAACAATCAAATAAAAAAAATGATCTAAGAACAACTTAATAACTTAGGATAAGATATAAATAATCAAGATCTATGTGAATTATCATGATGTTTCGAAACATAAAAGAGATAAGCAAAACCATACATGAAAACACAAGACCAAGATGAGACAAGAAGTAAGAAAAAGAGAAAAAAAGAAGAAATAAAAAGAGAGATGCAAAAGCACAACAAAACACCAAGAAAACTAAAATAAACACACAGACAAAATATAAGTTAGTGTATTTTAAAGACAAATATTCATGCACATGTGGTAGATGCATTAGTTTCCATCACAACATAACAAAGAACAATGACATAATAATTGTTCCCTAAAAGAGGAACAGTGACAGAAGAAATGGGGGAAGAGAAGAAAAAAAAGGTTGGTCGATCTAACATTAGATGTACAATACAAATGAATGCTACCTACATAGTTCTATGGATGTGTGTTCCAACATGAAATTCAAACTAAATGTAGTTATCCCAATAAATGGGATAGAAGAAAAATGATAATCAAACCAGCATGATTGATGTTTATAGAAGAAATAGAAGATATGAAAAACAAATGAGAATGGTCTTGCAAACAACAAGCTAACATGATGAGAAAGAATGATCTTGTAAAATAGCAAGTGCATGGGACAAGATGAACATGTGTTTCTTTACTTACAAAATGTTAAGGGCGTAACATAGTGGGATAGAAATGTATAAATGTACAAAAGCGTGAGACAATGCTTTTATTCTTTTGTAGATCATGTTCTAATATTTTTGGTATTTCTAAAGTATTTCCAATGTTTTTGGTGTTTTTGGGATAAAATATGCATGAGGTGGGACCATCTAGTCAAGGAGATTCATGTCTAAAAGTAGAGGTTCTAATAAAACAACTAAGCTGATTGCAATGGCTCATGCTCATAAATCAATAAGAGCGAAGATCTTGATAAGATAACAAATGCCTACATAGAGTAGCAAATGTAATATAGAAAAGTGTGCAACATGAAGTAACTTCAAATAATTATCTATGTTCACTTATCTGTAGCAGTGTGACAAAGGTCCTGAACTAAGAAGATGTTTTTGTTCACTTGTCTATAGAAAAAACTATAAAATGTTGTCCTAGCTGAACTACTTTGTAGAACTGTTAATGAAGTTGGTCATAATGTTCATGAGACATAATCAAGATCATAATTGATCGAGGGAAAAAAATGTTCAAGCTTACAACATGCCCAAGATATAACAAAGAATATGGTTCTTAAGGATAATGATTTAGGATAGGATAAAATATGTCCAGAGTGCTAATGATTCCAAAACCTTTACTGTCTAGAGTCATGAAGAGTGGACCATGGTAGTATAAAATGTGTTCAGGGTAGGATAAAATGGTGGAACAAAATTACGTCAATACAAGTTATCCCCAAGTCAAGGGTCTTATAGACAATAGTTAAAATTTGTTCATGTGTATAACCTCTTAAGGTATACGATGTTCATGGGCTTTAGAATTTCTTAACCATTAGGTTTAGCTAGTCGATATGCCCCTGATCCATAATTCATCATGACAATATATGGTTTCAACTAATTAAAGCTGAAACTTACCTTTCTTTTTGCATTCTACATTTGTGTTCTTTTAGTTCTCTTTCAAAACCAAGTCACCAATCTCAAACTCTCGAGGGAGAATGTGCTTGTTGTAACTTTTCTGTAATCTATTTTGATAATCCTATAAGTTTTTTAGGGCAGTCAAATGCTTACCATCAAGAAGTTTTAGTTTTTGCAACCTTGAGGCTCTATAGTGTTCATCATCTTCAATGTGCTCTAGTGATATTCATAATGATGTTATATCAATCTCAACTAGGATAATAGCTTCAGTGCTAAAAATAAGGGAGTATGGAGTGGCTCCAGTTGGGGTTTGATGATTGGTTGTATAAGCCCCAAGGGCAAGAAAGAGTTGTAAGTGCTAATTACAATCAATGTCATTGATAATCTTCTTTAAGATGGCTACAATGGTTTTATTTGATGCCTCAACTTGTCCATTACCTTGTGAGTTATATGGAGTTGATTTCTTGTGTTTGATCTTAAATTTTGCATAAAGAGATTTCACATCTTGGTTCATAAAAGATCCACCATTATTAGATATAATATGGGTTAGAATGCGATATCGATAGATGATATGGTAATGAATAAATTTGGCTATCTACTTCTTGGTAACATAAGTGAGAGGAATGACCTCAATCCACTTGGTAAAATACTTGGTTGTAATAAAAATGTGCTTATGGCCATTTGAAGATGTCGAGTTAATTTTTTCAATGAGATTGAGACCCCACATTGAGAAAGACCATGGTGTTGTGATCATATGTAGTAGTAAAGAAGGTGTGTGTATCAAGTTGCCATGCTGATGATAAGAAACACTTTTCCATATAATTACAAGCATCCGTCTCTATTTTGGGCCAATAATAACCTATTTTGAGGAGTTTCTTTGCTAAGACTACACCATTGGTGTGGGCCCCACACATTCCTTCATAAACCTCTTTTAATGCCAATTTGGATTCTCTAAATGATAAATAATGAAGAAGCATTCTATCATAACCTTTATGATAAAGTGTGTGTCCAAAGAGAGTATAATGTGTTAAGAAATGAAGGAATACTTTTTGTTGGTTATTGGAAAGGTTGGCAGAGAAGACATGACTATGGAAATAGTTATAAAAATCTTGGTACAATGGTAGCTCAGGTGGAGGATTAGGACCAGTAATGGTGCATACCCTTTCTTAATCTATTATAATATGTGTAGACTAAGAAAGATTTTTAATCAAGAATTGATACTCTTTAAGACTACCATCCATTTGAATCATGGAACTAATTGTCACCATTACATTGATGGATCTATTATTTATTCTCAGAATTTGTTCAAATTGTAGAGATTTAAAATGTGTTTTGAGGTTATTGACAATTTTCTTATAAGGAACAAGATTGTCCTCTCTTGTTTGATACTAATCAATGGTCTAATTGATGATTACCTATGAATATCCATAGACCTTTAAACTTTGAGTATCCAAATGTATAGCAAGGTGGAACCTAGTAATTAATGCTTCATACTCAGCCATATTATTTGTATAATGAAATTGTATATGGAATGCTTTGGGAATCAAATACCCATGTGGTGTGATCAATAATATGCCAGCTCTAGATCCATGGGATGTGAAGGATCCATCAAAATAGAGCATCCACTATTCAGGTTCTTACAGTGCTTGTTCTATCATCATGATAGAATCATCTAGCAAGTCAAACTTGAGAGGTTGAGTATCCTCAATAAGAGTTTCTATAAGTTGGTCAACAATTACTTTCCCTTTGATTGATTTTTGATTCTGGTACTCAATATCAAACTCATTTAGGAGTATAACCCACTTAGCCATGCATCCTTGAAAATATGCTTTAGCTAAAAGCAACTTTAGAGGGTCCACCTTGGCGACGACAATAGTTTTGTTATTTAGCATATAATGTCATAATTTTTGAATGGTAAACACCATAGCTAAACATGATTTCTCAATAGGTGTATAATTATGTTCATAAGCCACCAATGTGTGGTTTAAATAATAAACAACATGTTCCTTACCATGATCATCATGTTAGGCCAAAAGTGCCTCTAGTGCATGTTCTGTGGCTAATATATAAAAAAACAATGGCTTTCCCTGTGTTGATAGTATTAAGACTAGTGGATTGGCCAAGTATGTTTTAAGCTTTGAAAATGCTATATGAAAATCTTCATCCCATTGAAATATTACCCCTTTCTTCAAAAGATGAGTAAATGGGTGGCACTTATTTGCCAATTAAGCAATGAATCTGCATATAGATTGGATATTTCCTTGCAGGCTTCACAATTGTTTAAGATTATTTGGTAGAGGCATTTCCACAATAGTGTTAAATTTTATAGGGTCAACTTTGATCCCTTATTGTGATTTAATGAACCTTATAAATTTCCTTGACGTGACTCTGAAGACATATTTCTTAGGATTCAAGAAAATTTTATAATCACAAAGCCTCTCAAAGATTTTTTGTAGAACATTAGGATGTCCAACTTTTATTTATGATTTTGATAGTATATCATCAACATAGTCCTCTACAATGTCATGCATCATGTTAGGAAATATGAAAGTCATTACATGTTGATATGTTACTCCAGTGTTCTTCAATCCAAATGGCATGACTTGGTAACAAAATGTCCGTCACAAAGTGGTGAATGTAGTCTTGTGATGGTCTTCAGGGGCTATCTTGATCTGATTGTAACAAAAAAATCCATCCATGAAGGACAAAATCTTGTACCTAGTAGTTGAGTCAATGATCATGTCAATGTTGGACAGAGAAAAATCATCTTTAGGGCATGCTTTGATGATATCTCAAAAATCATTACAAAGACATATACCCAGGGTCCTTTTACTCACTATAACTATGTTGGAAACCCATTCAAATTAATTCAGTAGTCTAATAAAATTGGTTCCTAATTTTTTTTCCAATTTAGCCTTAACTAATAGGGTGATGCATGGATGCATCTTTCTTAGTTTCTACTTGACTAGTTTGGCATCAGGATGGACAAGGTGATGCATAACCAAATCAGGGTCCAAGGCAGGCATGCCAGAGTATGCCCATGCAAAGATGTATATATAATTCTTAAAAATGGATATAATATGTTCACATTCTACTTTAGTAAGGGAAGCTCTAAGATAAATAATTTTGGAATCCTCATAGGTTCCCAAGTTCACTTCTGTCTTGTTTTTCACAAGGAGTGTGGATCTATCTTCCAGAATTATAGGTAAGGTATGATCATGATTATCTTCTTCTACCACATCTTGTTGTTCCTCCCAAATATTTGGATAGTATGAAAAATCAAAATCTACCATCTCAGGTAAAGGCCAATTAGCAAAAACCTCTGGAAACTCAAGAGTAAGACGCTCAAACATTTGATGTTATTCTGAAGAGATGATTGTACTGGTTATGGAACTTGGGATAGATATACCTTATGTGTCTTGAGGGGATGAGCAAACTTTCTTGACTAAGAGTGCCTAAAACATGTCTTCACTCAAAGGTTTATCTTTTTCTTTACTTTTTCCCTAATCAATGAGCACCTTAAAGAGGTTTTCACCTGAAGATCTTGGTGTTTGTTCTTTATTATGACCAAGAAAGTCTTCCTGCTTTTCAAACTAATCAGAAGGATTTAATGAAAAATCAAATCCCTATTTTTGATCATCAATGGGCAATCCATCTCGTAAGCCCATGTATTCTGTAATTTATTCTTCATTTTGAAACTCATCGAGGCATATGACCAAATTTAACTGGTCTTAATCTACAAGTTCACGATGGCAAAGGTATAGGGAATAATGAGGGTTTGCTTCAAGATGGGAAGATCCAATGGTAAACATATAATATCCTAATTTAGGAAGGGAAGCACCACTAGGATGGGTTCTTGCTTCAGGATGGGAAACTCCAATAGGCATTATGGTTAATATGGTATTTGAATCAAATAGATCCAAGTCAGCAAGCTCATTGAAAAGGCTATAAGAGGATGCTGTGTCTCTACTAGGAGTCTCATCACTTGTCACTTCAGAAGAGTCACTATCAAAAGTCATGAGGTCACCCTCTAGTGGTTTAAATTTGAGACCATGATTCTAATTAACAACACTAACTGATAAGAGTTCTAAGATTCCTTATGCTTGTGGACCAAGGCCTTTTCCTATATAGTCAAGATGATCCTTTATCTAGTTAGGGATAAGATACTTTGGATTCTAAAAGAAATTAGTAAGGCCTTCAGAATATAACCAATCTCACTCAATAAAAGCCTCTCAATCTTTCTTTGGCATGATTACAGGTACAAAAACCATAGGTGGTTTTCATTGTTTCTCCTTTGGCTGCCAAATCTATTTGGGTCCATTAAGAGTCTTAGATGGTTTAGGATTTCTAAATGATTTAGGAGATTCAAGGAATTTTTTAATATGGAGGACATCCTTTAGATGGTACATGGAAATACCCATGTCTTTAATAACAACATGCTTTGTAAGAGCTACAGGAAATAGATAGGTCAAAGTGGAAGCTAGATCACCAGGGTTGATATAATTAGATGGAAATAGATGGAAAATTATGGCTTTGTTCTTCTTCAAAATGAATTCATAACTTGGTTAATAATTATAATTATGAAAGTCAACTTCAAGATGTTTGCAATATTGATATGGCTACTAATCAGTGGGAATAGTAACCTTTATCCCATCATGGGAAAACTTATGGTACTAGTGAAGAGTGGATGGCACTACCTGTACTTCATGAATATAGGGATGACCAAGAAGTATGTTATAAGGAAGTTCAATATCCATAATATGGAATAATGTGTGATGAGAAATAGACCCAACTAGGATTGGCAATCAAATTATACTGGAAGACTCCCTCTCAACATTATCATAAGCCTTGATTGTAATAGTTTCTCACTGAATGTCTTTATCTATGTAGCCCAATTGTATTACCAATTTAAGAGATATGATATTCAGACCTAAATTATTATCTATAAGAACCTAATTGATCTTATGATTTTCAATGATTATCTTTATGTATAGTGGGTTATTATGGTTTGGGCCAAGAGTGGACATGTATTTTTGTTCAAATGTGATTTGCCAAAATGAAGACAAATGTCCAACTAGGTTCTAAAACTGATCAGGGTTAATATCATTAGGCACAATATATTTTCAAAAGGTTTTTCATAAAATTTCTATGGACATCAGATGTCTGTAAGAGTTATAATATAGAAATCTGTATAGGGGTTTTGTTCAATTGGTCTACTAAACTATAAGGCTTTTTGATTGTGGATTGATATAGTTTAGTCTTTGTAGGCACAATATTTGGCTTTGGAACCATTGACATAATGTTCTCATTGGGTTTCATGGAAGAAGTGGGTGAAGGGCCCTGGATGATGACTCGTAGGCATCTAGTTGTGGCTACACAACCTAGGGGTGGTAAGGAGTCATTATAATTAGAAGAGGAAGGCGAAGGGCCTTGGATAGTGACTCACGGGTGTCTAGTTGTATTTCTACAATTTTAAGTCGATGAGGAGCCTTAATAATTTGATGAAGGGTGCTATGTTTAGAACTAGTAACATGTGAAAATGGAGTTATAATATGATTATGTGGATTTGACATAGTATTACTAGGGAGAGAGGGTGTTGACCCTATAATGATGGGTCCTATGTTATGAGGAACACAAGATTATCCACATGGTTTCACTGTAATAGTGGTAATGTGGGCAACAAAAATGTGCCCCACAATATTTTTATAGTTGTATGGCATGCTGTTATAAGCCACATTGTTAGTATGGGCATTATGATCCTGATTATGTTCATTACTATTCTAACCCTGGTATTGGTTCTAATTCTGCCTCTATCCTTGATTTTGACCTTGGTTTTGATTATTTCTTGGTGGTGGTGGTGGATTATGTTGAGGAAAGGGGTCCTTGTAGATCCCTATATCTTGATTTGTGTCCTAATTAGGGGCCAACTTAATTTATAGCTCACCACTTTCAATAAAGTCTTCAATAATATGTCATAATTAGATGTAATGATATGCACCATGAACAATAACATGATGGAAGTTACACCATTCTTTCTCTTTATACCAATCTGGTTTTGGTTGATCTTGAGGAAATGGCCTTGGTACTAACCATATAATCAAATTAGGATTGATGAGATTTTGTACCACTGTTTCAATTGGTTCTCCTAACTTTCTAAAGACTCTGAAATTATTATGAAATGTCCTTTGTTGAGGCTATCTCTGTAAAGTAGGTGGTGGATTTGGGGGAGTTAATTGTACATTTGGGGGAGGCATATCTTGCACCATTTTTACATGCCTTATTTTATTCACCCCATTTCCAACCATGTTCTTATTTTTGTTAAAGCCATTAGGCTTATCCTGCATAACTATTTGAACCGGTGATTGAGTCTGATTATATGTTTGACTCTGCATGAAAATCTTGACAAGGCCTTTAGAAATATGATCCTTCTCAATATGCACTCTTTTATCAATAATTTATTCAAATGAGTTAGCACAAACTAATTGTAGATTATGCACAATTTCAAGATGCAAGTTCTGTGAAAATATATCAGCCAATTATTTGTCTAGCAAGTTATGTTAGAAGCAACCTGCTAATGCTCTCCACCTTTGCAAATATGCAACAAAACTTTCACCATCATGTTGTTTGGATTTTCATAAGTCAACAACGGTTAATTCATGTTCTTTGTTATATGAGAAATGGTTAACAATTTTTTTTGATAAGTCATTCCAATCCATAATGGATCCCTTGGGTAGTTTAAGTAGCCAATCTAAAGCCTATCCCACTAAACTTTGTGAAAATAGTCAAAGTAAGTACTCATTACTATAAGCAACCTCTTGACATAAGACAAAGAATGCCTATATGTGCTCACGTGGATCTCCCTTTTCTTTGTACTTGTTAAATTTGGGTGCCTCTAAATAAGGTGAAAAGGGGTTTTAGAGAATAGATAAGTCAAATGAACATGGACATATCTCATCGAATTTATACTTTTTAACTCTATTATTCTTCTCCAATCTCTAAACAATTTCCTTCATAAAATTTCACTCTTGCATGTTTGGTGCATTTATGGATTGGATAAGATGTTGTTGGAGTGGAATGTACCCTTGGTTTTGTTTCTATTGAGGTAGAATGTGACCCTGATTGTGTTTTTGTTGGGGTGGTATGTACCCCTAGTTTTGTTGTTGTTGGGGTGGTATGTGCCCTTGAATTTGTTGCTGTTAGGGTGGTATGTTCCCCTAATTTTGTCTGGATCTATAAGGAATGTATACCTTTCGATTCGTGTCTTGGTTCTGATTCACTCCTTGAGTCGAGAAAATAGGCCATTGATTCTTGGATTGTAAAATATTTCTTGAATTCGGTTGTTTAGTACCTTATTGATTTTTGGAAGTTTTGTGTTTGTTTACCAATTTTTATGTTGGTTGGAATGAACTAGCCAAATTATCTTGAAAGATTTCCTCAATTTGAACTAAATGTTTGGGTCTTTGATTTTTTAAAGTAACAAGAGGTTCTTAATGATTGAAGAATGTATGCTTCGTGTCAAATGGAACATTTTGTAAGATCTCTTGTGACTTTGACTATTCATTTAGGTTACCTTGATCCACTATGGTTATGTTCTCATCAAATGTTTGTTGCATACTTTTGACCACATTTCCCTATTATTTCAAAGCATCATTGTGAATTGAAGTGGAAACTAATGAGTCAGTTAAGTTTGTGATAAGTTGATCTGCATATCTTTGACTTATTATCTTGATCTTGGGTAAAAGATTCAAATTTGTGGGTTTTGACTCTGTTTGTATTTTTTTTCTTTTTATAGAAGAAGGTATGTTTATTTTTGCAAAATATTTCTCTTTCCTTCATTATTCTCCTTTTCTAACTAAGGTATGCAATTATTCTATAAGAAATTTTGAAGGTAGTCTAGCACCTGATTCTATCAACTTAAGAAGGACTTTGTCTTGATCTTCTTGGGGTTGATATTCATTGTAATCATCTTCAAATCCTATTATTTTAGGGATGTCATAAAAAATAATGAGGTTATTTGACAATCATAAAATTTATAATCCTCATAACTAAGGCCATAAGAGGCCCCACTACGAGTGAACCTTTAAGTCGTGTAAAAAGTGTCATTCTTTGTGCTTGACTAAATTTGGATCAATGTTTTGCAAACGTTCAAATAAGGTACGCTTGGTTCTCTTTAAACAAATGACTAAGGTACCAAAGAGACTATAAAGGAGGGTGGCTTAGAACCACACACAATTAGAAGATTTAGCTCAAAAATTTACTCAACCTTTGGTAACACTAAAATCATATAGATTGGAAGAGGGTAAGGTAACTCAAAGATCCAAAGTGAAAACTAGTACACCAAACCCTAGATCTTTGTGATACACCTATAATGTAAAAGCTATTTTCAACTATGAGGAGTTGTTCCTAGAAAATTAGAGAAAAGCTCTTTGGATTACAAAGAAGACAATATGAACTAAGCAACTCAAGATGTAAAAACATACATGAATCATTAAGTACAAAACTATGACCAAATTGGCAGCATAACATCGCCACATCGTTGTAGTAGGATAAAATATGTTCTAGGACTCAAAGCGTAAGTGATATGCAAGATGAATTGAGTCCACCAAGATGATAATAAAATTTTGAGTCTAATAAATGTCCCTCAATCTAAATGAAAAATTAAACCCAAGTTAGAACAATTTTAGTGTGCAAATGGCGAACCCAATTTGACACACCAACCCTTAAAACTTAGAAAGGTTCAATTTTGATTGTGAATTATAAATGAGGGACTTAAAAAAATTGGGTAAATGATCTAAATTCAATTGGGTAGCATGATTATGCCAAAGGGGGTGATATGACACAAAGTTTTTTATAACAATTTGAACAAGAAAAAGATAAAATTTTCAATTAGACAGTGTAACGTCTCCCTTCGCTCAAGAATTTTGAGGACAATGTGTTTTGATTAAGTTCATTTTGAGTTAACAAGTAGTTTTAGACATAAAATCAAGACTAAATAAGCTAATGACAAAAAACAAACATCTTAAGTCTAAATTGACAAGGTATGACAAAGTGAGGTTAACTAAACTAGCAAGTTTTTGAATGCTTCTAGGGGGATTAATTACACAATGACTTTTTGGTTACGATGGAAAAGAAAAGCAAGTAATTGGGTGTCCATGACACTTAGCTTGTTACAAAAAAGTCTTTCCTTTTTTACAAGAACTACAGCCATCACTTTCTCAGTGTAGTGCAATGTCCAAAGTGCAGATACATCTTGTGTCTAACTCCAACACTAGAAGGTGGTTTAACCACTCAAATCTCTAATCTTAGTGGGAGTGGTTAAAGTCAGTGTCAAGAGATGAAACTCTAGGTCAAAGCTTCCCTATATAACTTGTGAGAAGTAATGAAGCCCCCCTCGCAAGCCAAGATGTAATGAAATAAAATACAAGATAAAGACTTTAGGGTCATTTCAAGATCACCCAAACTATTGCAAATTTTTAGAGAGTGCTTTAGATGACATCCTTTCTATGTCTTGGACTAGGCATGTTTGCAATAAAAATGGTGCTTTTGATTCTGAAAATTCTCTAAAGGGGACAAATGGAAGAGCATACACACAACATCCTTCTTTTTACCAAAAAAATTAATTAATCACCTATTGCATACAAACTTGACAAATAAGTTCATTTTTTAAACACCAAATGAAAAGTTGGGTTGTGTTCTTTTGACTCCTTGGTCTTAAGTTGTAACTTTGAAAGCACAATTTGTCAAAACATTCACCTAAGTATCTAATTTTTTCAAGCACCAATTTTGAAAGTGTGTTTGGTTAAATGCAATCAAAACAACTTCTAATCGACTCCCTCAACCTGCAAAAATATAATTAAAGGGCCCGCTTTGAAGCACTTAAGAGTTTGAGCAAACACCAATAAAATATTTAACTCTTTGTTGCAATCTCATTGTTACATAGTCAATGTCATTATTTTCCTATAAAATTGAAATTTTAGACAACAATATCACTATTATGGGTTAGATCTACTAGAAAACACAATATCACTATTTAGATGACAAAATTATTGGTCAATTTAACAAAATCACTACGTAGAATGACAATATCGCTATACTAAAAAATCACAACCAAAATCAACTAAATTATTGTTCTGCAAAATCACTACCAAAATCAATGAAATCATTGTTTGGATATGAAATCATTGGCCAAATTCATAATATCATTGTGCAGAATGACAATATCACTATTCTACAAAATCACCGCTTAGGGATACAAAATCACTGTTTAATAAACAACGATTTTATTAATAAAATCATTATTATGATAACAATGATATTTCAATAAAAAGCAAAACCACGATACTTAGAAACAAAAATGCTACTTCTAGAAAAATGGATTTTTGACTTAAAATTTCACTCTTTCGGCTCCTTCACTCCAAGATTCTACATAAAATTGGTTAGTAGGTTGCTTGAAAGAGCCTTGTGATCAATTTTGTGGGCTACGATCCCACCAAACGTGCCAAAATGTAGAGAGGATTACATAACATGATTAATTAAACATTAGTCTAAAAAATCAAAGGAAAAATACATAAGAGTAAACCAAATTGAGCCTATCTATTTATGTACGAATTACAAAAGATAGAAAGAAACAATTGAAAGAAAGCAACATCATATTACATTCTCAAGTGGATTAACCATACCAAGGTGGCTCAAAATCATGTTCTCCCTTGATCAAGAGCTCTTGTCTTTAATAATAATAGTGGCCAACTCCTCTAATGTCTCAAGAAATCCTTATAAAACCTAGTTTTATGATTTAGAATCACTAAACGAGCCTATCAATAAAACTTGAAAATAAACAATGGTCAAATGCAAAGGATTGTGAAGACAATTTAGCCTTATAACTTTACATAAATCAAATTTAAAAATAATGTTCATGGCCTCTTTGTTTATAGATTTTTGAGATCGATTAGGATCAATAATGACTATCCATTTCAAGATTGAGATGTGTGGCTTTACATTAATCTAATTATATAATTAAATCTATAAATATATCTCATAAATATTATTGATATAGGGGGATTTAAGAGGCATGGAGAGTTTTAATGAGTCATGGGAGACCCATAATCTTGATATTTTATGTATTTATGGCTTATGGATTCCATCCCATATGATAATGTCATTAGGTGATACAGCTAATAAAAATTAATTTACAAAAATAAATATTCAACAATTCTCATGGAAAATCCACTTAAGCTCTTGATTTGGATCAATTATTCTTAAACAAGGTTAATCAAGTTTAGTGCAATTCTTTGAAAATTGGTGCATAATTAATCAAAATGGTCAGAAAGTCATATCACTGGGTCATAATTTGACTCGGAAAAAATTAAAAGATGATTTTAAATGCATTGAAACCATATTCTTATTTAATATTTTTATGACATAAAATAACAAAGGTACGTGACATGTACTGACAAATTAGGAGAAAATCATGATCTAGAGCATAAAATGAGAAATCATCATTTTGACTCAAAATAAATTGATCAAAGTTAGGTATCACATAAAATGCATTGACCCATTTAGGGATACATTAGCCTAAATTGACACTTATAAATGACAAGATCAAACCATTTAACGTATTTGAATGATTTTGATCTAAAATGTGCATTTGAGTGTAATTCAAGTAAGATTGACAATTTTAAAACAAATGGTGTTAAGAATTGGATGTCTACACTAAGACGACATCAAGACAAGTTAATATACTTGTTTAAGAGACCTAACTGCCTTGTAGAGCCTACAAGAGATTATCAGTGCCTTGGGAGCTATGATGTCCAATAAATCAATGGAGATTGTTCCTCCTAATAATCTTATCCATTATAACTTGCATAAAGTTCCCCAACAGACTTAATTAAAGACATTAAGGATACTCTAAGAAGGCAAACATGCACTAAATCATACACAAGTGATTGAGTTAGGCTCAAGGCAGTCCAATAGGAAAATTTGGTTTTTGAAGAGACAATAAAGCCTCCTCAAATCCTCATCCCACTCAAAGAATGAAGATGAAAATGTGTAGGTCATTATCCAAGTTTTTATCATCATAGCAATGGTTTATAAAACACTCAGTAGACTATGAGCAAAATGAGGACTAAGTGGTTGATCAGACCTTTATTGATGAATTAGAAGACATAAAAAATATTTTATAGAGAAAAGGAACAATGTCTACTATGTCATGATGGGTTAGATAAACTCTGATAAAGTTAGAACCACTAAAAAAGTAAACTCACCTCTTGCACATAGTCAAAGAACTCAACTATCACCTACAGGATAGAATAAGAAGACAAAGTGCTATGTGGTGGATGAGTCAAGAAGAGATTCAAAAAATTTATACCGATGAGAGAAGCCCTACATTATGTGTCCATTATTAAGTGAATTCAAGGTACCATTAAGGGAGATGCTTATACCTACAGCTTAGGCAAGCCTAATTACCACTTATAGGTAGGGTTACATATGAAAGCAAAAGTAAAATGAACCCTGTAGAGGGGTGAGGTGAAAAAGTGGAAAATAAGTCCCTAAATTATTTACTAGAGTCTTTCAATGCCTTCAATGGGTTCTTTGGTCCTTTAAGACATCAAGGAGCCTTGATAGGCTAGACAGACCTAGTTGATTACCTACAACCAAGCAAGCAGACAAAGTAAGGGAGAGGTATTAAACTCTACATAAGGTGAAATATAATATTGAAAATATTATGTTTGACTTATCTTCTAAATGTTCTTAGAGTTTTTTAATTGAATGATTTAGTCCTTTGATGATGAAAAGAGCCTAATGGCCTAAATAGGCATGTACAAGCTTATATATGAAAATATGAGGGTTTTTGCATGTTTAGGGGGATAGTATGAGGTTGGAGGAGAATCAAAAGGTATATGCATAAAATAAGGTCATATGTATCATGTATTCTATAAAAAACAATCTCAAGTGCTAACCAAAGAATAAGTTCACACTTGCAGCCCAGGCAGGTCTAAAAACACCCATAGGCAAGGTCCTTGGTAAGGAATGAAAGTGCAAAGAACCATACATGAATTAAGGAACAAGAGTGGAAACAAAGTCCTTTACTTTCCTCCTAAGATTTATCAACCTTTATTGAGTACCCTGGTCTTTTGAAAATAAGAAAGAACCTAATGGCCTAACTAGACCTATTAGGCCTAAACATGCTTGTGCATAGAAATTGGATACTTTTGCATGATTGGGGAATTTTTGAGGTTGGGAAACACCAGAAGATGGTGGTATAAATGTTACAGGTGAATTTGGAGGTCTGAAATTATAAAATCTGAAATAAAACTCAACTTACAAGCCTCTAGGGTCAAACTGGACTAAAAGCCTACAAATCCTAGGCAAAGATGTGAGGGGTCTACAAGCACTTAGACGAGTGGATAGGGAAAATAGACCATAAAACCATGTTTTTATGGTTATAATAGACCCCTAGGAAGTGTTATAGGTCAAACCAATTGCATTTTTATCCTCTACACCTTGTTTCTTTTCATTAACCTCATAGAATGCAAGTTTTTTTAACTTAAGAGGCACTTTCTCCATGTTAGAAATGTACATATTAGATGCATGGTGAGCTTAGCTGATAGGAAATATTGAGGAGGGTTGTATAATTCATATTCTTGGCTTTTTTTATAGTTCAATCCCTTAGGGATATGAATAATTGTTAAGAGTTCTTGACACTCTCAACCTGCCAAAACTAGTCAAAAGACCCTGATGGAGGAAATCTCAAGGAATTTGCACTTAAATTCCCTAAATTAGCTAGGAAACACTCGAATCACATGATGTACTTTGAGGAGGCCCTGCACATGGCATTAGGTTGTAAGGACCCCCCAAAACCATGTTTTTGTAGGGTTTAGTGATGTTTTCAGTGTATAAAGCTTGGTGAAAGGTTGCAGATCATGGGAAAGGGTAGTGTGGGGCATATTTCACCCTTTAAAATCATAAAATACTATCATTTCATCCTATAAATGCACCTATAGGTCTAAGGAAAAGGGTCAGTCTAGAAAAGCTAGTAAAAGGAGTTTTAGTCACCTAAATAGGGTAGAGTTGTAGGTGTATATTGCTTGGAAATCCTAAGTCATGGTGTGAAACACTTGTTTAGACCTAAAACATACCTATTCACCTATTCTGAGGGTTCTATTTAGGTTTCATATCCACTTAAGTAACATACACTAGGTTATTAGGCCTAGTTGCCTAGTAGGCCTATTTTGGCAACAAGAAAAAATGTTTTTTGGGCATAAAGCGCTGCTAAGAGAGTCAATATAAGGTCATAACACCATTTAACTACCTCATGAAGGTGATCATTCACACTTCTCATAGCCATTATGGATGATGGGATAGTTTAAAATCCTAGTCAACATGCACAAAGGGAGGGTGGGTTGCTAAATGCTCCATGGAGGCCTAATTACACCATAGTTATGCCTTGAAACTATCATGAGGAGAGGTAATTGACCAAGTTAAAATGATCATCCTTTGTATAGATTCAACCTTGGCCAAGAATAGACATCCAACACTTGAAAGACTCATTGATGACCTCTCACCACCAAGGCAATGCATGGAAGGAGCATGAAGCTATTATTGATACTTATAATTGATGATGGAGTAAATTAGGGTCATTCATGACCTCTCCATGAATTTTCAATTCCAAATTTACCTCTATTTATTTGTTGATGTTCTATAAATTGAGGCTTGAATCCATTGTATGGATCCCTCTAATGGTATGAAAAGATTCTGCCCAAATTTGTACTTTATTACCTCTTGACCTAATAAAAGGACTATTTTATCTTCTTCATGTTAGTATTTAGTATGTTATATGATTTTTTTACATGGATAAGTGGTAGGTTTTCTCCCTTTTTAGGTCCTTATCTCACCTAGATGGTAGTAGATGTTCTATGCAGGTCACATAGTGTGTAAAAGTGTTGGTGATTGAGCTTGGAGTGGAATCTGATTGGTAAGTGTCTTTAATTAGACCTTCCTTTCATGACCCTCATGTTGTATCCACCTATCACAACCTCTATGTGAAACACTAATGCTTATAATTCATAAGAAATAGTTATTCAGTTATGTTTTAATAATTTTAGGAATAATTGGGGTTTTATTCTTAATTTAGTTAAAGGGTCTAGATTGATAAATCAATAAATAATATGTAGTAAATAAGCTACTAATTTATAAAATTTATTTGTAATTAGAACTTTTCTAAAAATAGTAATAAGAGATAAAAAATAAGATTTAGCTTAAACTATGCTGGTTTGATTGAGAAAAGGTCTGATATTCAGTGTAGCCCTGGGACACTATCGCAAACAAGATTCTAGATTTTGTTTTTGATTAGATAGGAACACTAAAAGTAGACAAGAGTGGCACCGATGTTATAGTCCTTATCTGACACTATTATCATGAGGATCTAAGCTTTATAGGTTTTGTTCGATAGGTCTGTGTGACACTATCTTTGGATTTGTGAAGCTTCATTGCCAGTAGTGCTCTTTTTAGAGCTGATTTTAGTCATTTTTATGCATTTAATATACTTTAATAAAACTTTGAGAAATATGAGAAAATGGGTTAGTGTGTGTAAGATGCACTGGATGTGCTTCACATTCTGTATGTGGGCATGTTGTTTACATACCAATACTCTATAGAGGGATCAATATATATGTAGTTCTCCTTTTGAAAGTTCTTGGTACAATTTTGATATGAGAATGTAAGGAATGTTATACTGGACATATTTGAGGATGGTTAGGGACTGATATAGACATTTAAATGTGCTTAGAATTGTACTAGATGTTTGTATGTAGAGAATGGGAAAGATTGCTTGAGTGGTTTCACTTGTATTCTTGCTTACTTGATAATATTTGTCAACCCTTTCCAAATAATTTTTGAATGGGCTTTTATAGGGATCTATTGGTCATGGATTGAATTTTCTCATGTTAGGCCAACAAAGATAAGGATGGAAAACCAGAAAGAATTGACCATTGGGGCCAGAAATGAGCTTGGACAACAATGCTAAAAGTGAACTGGAGTGGCATTGATGCTATAGTCATAGTGTGGTGCTATTGTCAATGGTAGATGGGATCTAAGGGATGGATTGGTCATGAAAGTAAAGTCTTGGCTTAGCTAGGGTCAAGTTTAAAAGGCTATGGATGACTGGGAATCAATGAAAACAAGCCTATGAGGGTCATGAGAGCCAACAAGAGGGACATATGGGTTGGATGTCATTAACCATGCTCAAGTTATTAATTTTTTAATTTTATATGTCTACATTTGCCCCCCCTTTATTATAGTGATGTATCAAATAAAAATACTAGGATAAAGGAAAAATAGAAAGCGTACCTAAACTTACTTATAAGGGTGAAGCTCATGAAGCTATATTATGCTAGATGTGCATAGAGAGAGCATATTGTGAAGTGTAGATATGCAAGTAAAAATAAAAATAGATCAATTCTTACTAGATACACTATATCTAAAATAAGAATGTATAAAGTTGGGTAAGATAGAAAGAAAGAGAAAGGAATCAATGAATACACCTGACCAAGTACATGAACTAATACAAAACTTGTTGTGATGGTGACTAATGCTAGGTGATATTTGAATGATGCTGGAAGGTGCTATACCAAGAGTAATATCATGAACGTAACTAAGTGTTCAATTCTCCAGAAGTGGCTCAAGAATACAAAAGTTGTTCCTTTAGCTCCATTTTCACCCACTAAATGAAGCTAGATGGTCATGTATGTGTTGATCAATGTCTAGATTGTGTGTCTAATCTCTCTGAATAGGTGGCTCAAGAATACAAAGGCTAGCTAGTCTTTTGGCTCTATTTTTGCCCTATGAAGTGAATCTATAAACTGATATCAGTATGGAATGTATGTCATATGAGATGGCTCTTGAAGCCCATGAATGTACTATGATCTGAAAATATCGATCTAGATAGCCAAATATATGCTGGAGATTAGGTCACTCTTAGACACTCCAAAATTGGTGCACTAAACTTATATGAAAGCTACTCAAAAACTTGGGAACTCAGGAACTTAAAAGTTAGGCTTGTATAAAATCTAAGCCAAAATGATGACAACCACTTACAGATGGAGTAAGGTATGCAACTATTGAGAATGTTTGGGTAATATTGAACTCGCAAAGAAAAAAATAAATGTATCACACACATTGCCTCCAATCACTAGTGTTTGAAACATAGATTCTGATCTGAAAGTTGTACTAACTACCCTATCTGAAACTAGAAGTGAGAGCCATCATGTCATGCATGATGCCCCATATATATTGATTCTTTAAAAAAATTGTATTGAAACTATTGATTTTGGTCTAAACTGTAGCTGACAAAACTATAATTGAACTTAGCTTTCTATCTATTTCTAGAAAATTTGATTTTTTTTCTATTTGGATAGGAGTTATAGAAATGGATAGTAATACCACTAGCACTATAGTTCAGTCTCAACACTGTTGTCCTGGGCTAAATCTGATGACTGTTCTAGATTCTTCACTATTTGCCTAGTTTATTTTGACTGGTTTTATGTCTAGTTACTAATTTGGGTGATCTAAATACTACTATTTTGGTTGTCAGGAGATTTGATCTCTAAGATAAAACCCTTGTTTGCTTCCCCCTCTTTTGCAGGTAGAAATAAAGACTCTATAATGACTACCCTCAGAAGAAAGAGCCCTGCAAGTGTGTTATGCTATAAAGATACATGATACAACATTGATAATCGACAAGATATCTCAAGATATAACATGGTTTGTATTGAGAGATTGTTAGATCAACAGGGGTATGCCTAGATAGATATAACAATGTAATAGTATGTGTAAAGTACTAAACTAAAACTAGAAGTTTAATTAGTTATTAGTTGTTAGTTGAAACGATGGATTATGATGTCCATCATGGCATCCAATAAATCAAGAATAATGCATGATATGGATCATGGCATTGAAAATAATGAGAAGAAAACAAGAAATAAGCATACAAAGCAAGAAGCATATAAAAGTGGCCAAAGGACCAAGTAAACAAGGGACATGGGCACATGTCACTCAAACTGGGAAGTAGACATACAAGTCATGTTCAAATGCTACATACACATACAATTGAAACAAACAAAATTAGCGTGGAAGCTAGAATCACATAGAGGAGTACAGACAAAGGACATTGGTAAATGTCCTAAGGCACACACATGAATAAAATCAAAGGACATTGGAAAATATCCTAAGAAACATACATGAGACAAACAAAAATTGAGAAATGCAATCACATCAAGCTAATGCTAAGCAAGAAAAGAAAGCATGTAAGAAACTAGAATTACAAACACATATAACTAATGAAATCAAGAAGTGAATATATGCAAGACATGTGCAGTACAAGACTAGGTATATGCTAAGAAATACACAAGTGTTATATACTAGTGAGTGTTGATAGAGTAATCTATGTAATCAAGTAAGTAATATACATTAACATGATAACTAGAGTGTGTGGTGTAGGAATGACATAACCTGGATGGTGTAGTCATGTAGAAGATGCCCCTAGTGGGTATGTATATATCGATGTATGTCTCAATGTAAAAGTAGGATTCGCCCTCAATGGATAGAGTGAAGCAATCAAGGAGTTAGAATTCACTACACACACTCCAAAAAGATCAAGTGAAGCATGGTAATGTAGATAAATCAATAAACAATAAGCATATAACAATAAATATAAGTCTAGCATGATAGTATAATTCTAAATCTTGGATGATGCATACAATTAAAGTGTTTTTTTAATTTTTGAAATATTTGAATGTTTCTATGTTTTGAAATGTTAATTTTTTTTTAATTTTTGAAATATTTGAACTATATACAATCAAGCATGAGAAACTATGTATAGGTAAGGTGGAAAATGACGATACTAACTGATGAGTCTCATGGGAGACACCCTATCATGGTGTCTTGTATCAAGGAGAGGAATCATGCACGATCGTGAAGCATGATGGAAATCCTAAGACTCTAGTTATGAAAGTTGTATATACTATAAATTCTCTAAAATATTTGAAGTAGAAATTGAGTTTGGGGTATCCCTCTTATTTTGAGAATTGGATGCACCTGTAGGGCTCTTAGGAACCCATCTGGTAGTAGGAGAATCTCTCTACACATGTGATCTATGAGTGGATGCATGAGATTTCAATGATATTGTCCTAGGTGTAAACACTATAGCTAGAAGCTATCTAGAATCTTGAAACTATAGAGGTGTATGAACTCTTTGTGATGGTGATGAATGCCTCAACTGTGGCTAAATTAGAACTAGAGGAAGAACTATAACTGGTGGGAAAACTGGAGCTAGAATCTAAACTAAAACTGGTGATTATACTATAGAAGATCATTATGAAGTGGGGAGTGGTAACTCATATAAAACTCAACCAACTGTAATAACTTGATTAGAATGAATGAATTTTATGCATCTATGAACTGTAGAAGGTACTTCTCAAAGTTTTTGAATCCATGATGGATCAAATAACCTATCAAAAACTTCTACACTGAGAACAATAGTGAATGATGTGGCCATGTGTGTTGGGCCAAACTATTAAATAAGTATGATCTCACCTAATGAACTTTGTATATACCTATTGAATCTACTGATAACTATGTCTATTGGTGTAATATCCTACTCTAAATATTTCAAATACTGTAATAATGTTATAGTGCACATGTTCAAATTAGATCCATTATCTATGAAAACACTATGAATAAGATGATGATGAATGTGAGCTCTAATAAAGAGTGCATGATAATCTGTATCATCTTCAATGATCTCTTGCTCTAAGGAGATGGAAGGTTTAACTAGAACTCTAGAATTATATACACCAATCATGTCGCTCAAAGGATGTGACTCAAATGAAGGTGCCCTATATGTATCTGGTGGGGGACATACATGATATGCATGATAAACCCCTAATGTATCATCTGTCTCCTATTTGGAATGCTATATAAAAGGATCTAAATTTTTTTTTAATATTTTATCCTGTGTTTGCTTTATCTAAGGAGGCTTAACTGAAGTGCCAAGATCAATATAATTACCATCTATTAAATCCTATATCTTGTCTCTCAAATTGATGCATATGTTAGTTATATGGCTTGGTACTTTGTGAAACTTGTAAAATGCATGCTAATCATATCCCCATGGAAGAGGCTTTGTTGGGTCAACTTCCTGAATAGGAGGGAGATATATGATGTTACAATCTAATAGCTATTATAAAACTTTGGTTAGAAAAATTGGTAGATTGGTGAAGGTTCACCGAGGAGGTGCTAATAGAACCACTCTCTAAGGGGGATTTAAAGCCGCATTAATTGTAGGTTCATTTTGACTCTTATCATCATTGACCTTTACTTTATATGGGACTTTGTTGGTACTCTTATTTTTTGTGTCTGAGATAATTGTGTACTTGATTTTTTCCATTGAAATTAACTTAACATCTCCTTCCTTTAGTGTGTGACACGATTCAATGAAGGAAGAGAATCTTTTGAACATAATTGATTCATGCAAAGCTGGTAGAACACTCTATTTGAAAAGATCTTGTAATTCTTGATCAGTCATGGGGTTAGTCATCTTAGCCAAAATAGTCTTATATTGAAGAACATAATCTGTGAGATGCTCATTTGACCTTTGTTTCTATTGTACAACTTGGGCATATAAAACCTTATCACCAATGTTGATGCTGAAATAAGATAAGAACATGTTAGCTAAAGGATGTAATTCATTAACCAACTAATTTAATAGACTGTAGAACCATGGTAAAGCATAACCCTTAAGGCTTCATAAAAATAACTTGGTAACTAGTCATTGGGTATATAGTCCAAACATGCTACATAAAAAGCTCTCAAATGTGTTTTTGGATCACCCTTGCCATCATGTAGAGTAAGATTGGGTTGAACAAAACCTTGTGGCAAAGGTGTAAAGTAATGTGATGGGCCAATGGTGTATGTAGAAGAGAAAAAGAATCCAAAGTCTACGTAGGTCTAGTGGCACCTTGCTTAAGATGTAACACCTTGGACTGAAAAGATCTTATCTCTTACACAAGGGATACCACATTAGAAAATAGGGAGGTACTAGCTGTAGCTAGTGGCATAGAGGTAGATTGGGCTATCATAGGAGGTTGTTGAGACATAGTTGCCCCTGTAGTGTCGTTAACAACTAGTTACTATGAAGGAATGGAAGATTCAACTTACATAGCCTTTTTTATTTCCATGATAGATTGCAAGATAAGAGTATGATATCAGGGCTAATCTTAGAGTCTTTCTAAAAAACTTTGTAGGATCAAATCTTTGTTGAGGATAACTTCATTGTCAACAATTGGTGGAAGTGGATTAGTAGTCCAATGTGGTTGAACATGAGCATGGATGTGTACATTATCATTATTTTTATATTGCTCATTATTAGAGTTATCTTTAATGAAATTAGTGTAGTCTGGATGTGTAAAATCTATAACAATAACCTGAGTTGGTTGTTTATCCATGGTATATGGCTGAGTTGTAGGAATCTGGGTGAATTTAGGAGGATTTACACTAAGTTTTACACTTCATTTCAAAAGAAGAGATGCAAGGAACTTAGATGGCATGAGGAAAACAACTTGGATGATAGTATAAAAGATTAAACAGATATAATCTAAACAAAGAACTAAAATATGCATAAAAAGAATACAAATTTTACAAACATGTAAGGTGATCCCTCAAGAAGTAATGGGACCTAGTATGGGCAACTAAGGTTTGAAAGATAATGATTTTGACAAATTACTATGAAATTTTTAATTTGAAAGTAAATTTTTGAATAAAATATGCAACTAAAAAATTAGAAATTTATTGAAAAATTAGTGATTTAATAGGACCTAGTAGATGCCACTAGGTTTTGAAAAAATAAATATTTTGGCAATTACTATTGATTTTTGAAATTTAAATGGATTTTTTGATGTAAATATGCTAGTAAAATTTAGAAAATGATTGAAAAATTACTAGAAAATTACTGGGACCTAGTATGGGCAACTAAGGTTTGAAAGAAAATTATTTTAAAATTTACTACTAAATTTTAAAATTTGACATGAATTTATGATTTAAATATTCAGGTAAAAAATTAAAAAATTACTTGAAAAATTAACTAGGGATTTACCCTAGGGTTTTGTGCACAAATGAAGTAAGTTGGGTTCACCAAATGTTTTAATAATTTTGAGAATAATTAGAATTTTATTCCTAATTTAGTTAAAGGGTTTAGATTGATAAATCATTAAATAATATGTAATAAATAAGCTACTTATTTGTGAAATTTATTTGTAATTAAATTTTTTTAAAAAATAGTAATAAGAGGGAAAAAATAGGACTTAGCTTAAACTATGTTGATCCGATTGAGACAAGGTCTGATATTCACTATGCAGGCCTAAGACACTATTGTAAATATGATTCTCACTTTCATTTTTTGATTGGATAGGAATGCCAAAAGTAGACATGAGTGGCACTGGTGTTGTAGTACTTGTCTGACACTATTCTCCTAAGGATCTGAGATTTTTGAGTTTTGTTTGATGGGTCTATGTGAAACTGTCCATGGATTTTTGAATCCTCACTATCAACAATGATCCTTGTAGAGTTGATTTTATTCATTTCTATGCCTTTAATATAATTGATTAAAACTTTGAAAAATAAGGGAAAAGAGGTTAGTATGTGTAAGATGCACTAGACATGCTTCACACCCTATGTGTGGGCACATTGTTTACATACCAATACTTTGAAGAGGGATCAAAATATATGTAGTTCTCCCTTTGAAAGTGTTTGGTGTGATTTTGACATAAGAATACAAGGAATGCTAGACTAGATATACTTGAGGATGGCTAGGGACTGATGTAAAGATTTAGATGTGCATAGGACTATACTAGATGGCTATATGTAGAGAATAGGAAATACTTCTTAAGTGGTTTCACTTGTATTCTTGCTTGCTTTATAATATTTTCCAATCCTTTATAAATGATCTTTGAATGGGCTTTTATAGGGATCTATTAGTCATGGATTGAATTTGGTCACGTTAAGCCAATAAGGATAAGAATGGAAAACTAGAAGGAATTAACCATTGGGGCCAAAAATGAGCTTGGAAAATAATGACAAAAGTGGACAAGAGTGGCATTTGCGCTATAGTCCTAGTGTGTTGCTATTATCTTGGGCATATAAGACTTGTGGGGATGGATTGGTCATGAAAAGAGGGTTCTAGCTCAGCTAGGGTCAAGTTTGGAAGGCTATGGATGATTGAAAATGAATGAAAACAAGCTTATGAGGGTCATGAGAGAAAACGAGAGGGACCTATAGGTTGGGTGTCATTACCCATGCTCAAGTTATCAATTTTTGCATTTTATATGACTACAAGTTATTTACCTAGTTGTTACACCCTTAATCATTGGCATGTTTAAGGATATGTGTAGTCAACTTGTGACTTGTATAGCCTTTTTGCATATTATTTTACATTTATTTATGCATTTATATACTTATTAGTTTAGACTATGGGTGGCACATGGCCTTGTTAGACTATATACAAGAGGTAGGTTTTGTTATTCATCATCATATTTGAGTATTTATTCTTATTGAAAGCATTTGGGAGGTTGCCCCCTTGAAATGGCTTATCTATTATCATTTTGTGATATATTTTCATATCATTGTGATAAACTATTATATATTTAATTATTTGGTGAATTAATATCATTTTAAGTGGTATCAGAGTATCGATTTGGTTCATAATTATGTCAAAATCCTATATCTTGAACTTTGGATATATCTTGAAAACATGTGTGAATTTCTCTACAATTTTTTTTACTGGAGTTGTGAAATCATTCAAGTTTTTATTAAAATTTAGATCATTTGGATTTGTTTTTCAAAAGTTATCACTATTTTAGGGTTTTTAATAAATTTTCTCCATATCTCACAATTTTTAGAAATTTTTAATTTTTTTAATATTTTTAGAAACCTTGGAAAAATTTAGTTTGGGTCTATTCTTTGATATTTATGATTTTAGGCATAAATAGTTAAAAAACTTAGTGGTCAAATTTGGGTCAATAGGGCAAAATAAGGTTCACCATCAAGCTTTTGTATCGCTGGTCGTAACATTTGGGGTTAGGGGAAAGGGCAAGACACCAATAAAACTCCTTTAGGGGATGACATGGAGTCTAAATCATCTAATATGATTTCTCAAATCCAATCAAATCTACATGGCCTAATCTAGAAGGATGTGAAATTCCAAACTCAAATATCAACAATGCAAGGGGAACTTAATGGCATGAATAATCATTTGCATCAAATCATGACATAATTGGCTACCATTTCATCTCATTTACCACTCAACAACCCTCCACTTTTTGCTTTTGGTCCTTCTCCTCATAATACTAACATCACCAATATGGGGGTAAAACTAATGTTATTAAAAGTAGACTTGCACAATTTTGATGGTAAGGATCCACTCACTTGGATCACTCAAATTGAAAATCTATTTAATTTACACTAAAATCTTAGCTCTCAAAAGGTGGTTGTGGCATCTCTATATCTAGAACCTGATCCATTCATTTGGTATCATTGGTTTTATACTCAAAATAAAAATACTGGTGCTCCTATTACTTGGTTAGTATTCTTTGATGAACTGATGTCCATTATTAGGATAATATTTTTAAAAATTACTTTAACCAAATAACCAAACTATGACAAACAAGAATAGTGAAGGATTATATCCATCAATTTTAAAATCTATCCTTACTTGTAGAGGATATCACTGAGGCAAATCTGACTGAACTTTTTCTAGGTGGACTAAAATATAGTATTCAATTGGAGGTTCGTATGTTTAACCCCACAACTATATCTGAAGCTATACCAAGGGCAGGCTTGGTAAAAGAAAAAGAGATGATCAAACACCATCCTTTCACTACTAGTTGAGAATGCACCTTCCCAACTTCATCATGGCCTCAACCTACTAGTTATACACTGCAACAAATTGAGGAGAAGCATGCCAAAGGGTTGTGTTATGATTGTGACAGTAAATGGAGCAAAAGACATCAATGTGCTGAAAAGAAGTTATTTTACATTGAAGGGGTTGATGAGGATGAAGAAGATGAGGAGGCATCTGTTGAGAGTTTTTAAGGAATCGAGGATGAAGTTTTAGATTCTCAACCTACTATTTACTACCATTCCCTTACAAGTATTTATACTCCTTAGAATCTTAAATGATGGGTTTCATTAATAAACATAAGGTCACAATATTGTTTGACTCAGGTAGTATACACAATTTCATCAATAGTAAGTTGGTTGTTCATTTGAATTGTTTCATCTACCCAGCCCCAAAATTTCAAGTCATGATTGTAGATGGTGGTATAGTTAATTGTTTTGGAAAATGCCACAATATTAAATTAGCAATGGAGGACTATTTTTTAGATTCTCTTATGTTTGCTATTCCTATAGGTGGGACTGACATTGTTTTGGGAGTACAGTGGCTCACCACATTGGGTACTATTGAGATGAGTTTCTATGAACTATTCATGTATTTTTATTCTAAATGAAAGCCAATGGAACTATGAGGATTAAGATTTAAATCTTGACAGCCAATGGAACTATGAGGATTAAGATTTAAATCTTGACAAATTGTTAGTTCACATCAGATGAACAAGATGTTGAAAAAAGGTGTTGAAAGATTTGTGGCACACTTGTTTTCTATTGATGTTCAACAAACTAAGAATTCTATGCATCTTGAGTTACAACAAATATTGGATGAACATTTTTTTGTTTTTGGACACATGCCAAAAGGTCTTCCTCTTAGTCGTACTCATGATCATGCCTTAGACTCATTCCTGGAAGCATGCCACCCAACATCAAACCATACATATATCCTTATGCCAAAAGAGTGAAATTGAAAAAATGGTACAAGAGTTATTAGAGGTAGGTAGTATTTGCCATAGCCAAAGTGAATATTCTTATCTAGTAGTCATAGTATAAAATAAGGATGAAACTTGGAGGATGTGGCTAGATTATAGAGAGCTCAATAAATTCACTATCAAAGATAAGTTTCTTATTCATGTAATTGATGATTTGTTAGATGAGTTACATTGTGTTGTTTATTTTACCAAATTAGATCTTCACTCTGGGTATCATCAAATCTAGATCCATGAGGATGACATTCTTAAAATAGCCTTTCATACTCATGAAGGTCATTATGAATGTTTGGTCATGCCTTTTGGTCTCACCAATGCACCATCCAACTTATAGAGTTTGATGAATATGGGTTTTAGGATATTTTTGAGAAAGTCTATACTTGTGTTTTTTGATGACATATTTATTTATTTCAAAAATTAGGAAGACCACTTACATCATGTGAAACATGTACTCTTAGTTCTTGAGCAACATCAGTTGTATGCTAAACCATCCAAATATGCTTTTGGAGTTTGGAAAGTGGAGTATTTGGGTCATATTGTATCACATGAGGGAGTAAAAGTTGATCTTAAAAAAATCCAAGCCATCATGGAGTGGCAGATTCCTAAGACACTTAAAAAATTAATGAGATTTTTGGGGCTAACTAGTTATTATCACAAATTTGTTAAATACTATGGTAGTATTGTAGAACCAATCACTTCCTTATTGAAGAAAGACTCCTTCTAGTAGACTTATATAGCTACCAAGGCATTTGAACAATAAAAAATGGCTCTGTGCACCACCCTGATATTGGCTAATTAGGATTTTTTAAAACTTTTATGGTTGAATGTGATGCATCTAGATATGGTATGGGTACATTACTCACATAGGAGGGTAGACCCATTGCCTTTGAAAGTCATCAACTGAAGGGTTAAAATCAACTCAAACCCATCTATGAGAAAGAGATGATGGCTATTCTACATGCATTCAAATAATAGAGACCTTATCTATTGGTTTGTCACTTTCAAGTAAAAACTGATCATGA
The DNA here is from genome assembly GCA_037957365.1 of Torreya grandis. Classification (NCBI taxonomy): domain Eukaryota; kingdom Viridiplantae; phylum Streptophyta; class Pinopsida; order Cupressales; family Taxaceae; genus Torreya; species Torreya grandis. Next base: position 1,167,509 of record JARHVA010002883.1, on the reverse strand, counting down.
TAGCCTTAAATATTTTTTGAAACAACAGTTATCCTCTGAAGAACAAAAATGGGTGATAAAAATGTTAGGTTTTGATTTTGAAAGTTTACAAGAAAGGAAAATAAAATGTGGTGGTCGATGCACTATCTAGATAAGATGATCCAATTAAGACATTGTTATGTGCCATGACCATTTGGCAGGCAGATTGGGTCAAGAAAGCAAGGGCAAAATGGAAGAATGACAATATTACTCATGCATTGATTTAGAATCTATAGTAGGGTTCTGATGGGATTGAAAAGTTTACATGGAAGGGGAATGCATTATGGTACAAAGATAGATTATATCTATGTCATAATTCTCTTCTCAAATATAAAATCTTTCAAGAACTTCATGCATCTCCACTTGGTGGTCACTCAGAGATTTTGAAAACCTATCATAGAGTCAAGAAGGATTTTTTTATAGAAATGATTCAAGGGGGATGTATATACATATGTGGTCAAATGTATGGTCTGTCAGCAAAATAAAAGTGAAACCATTAAAACCCCAGGTCTTTTACATCCCTTTGTTAAGTTGTGGAGCTAAAAGCTTCACTGATGTAAATGGTGGAGGTTGCTGAGTGTCAAAATAACTGACATCAGTCAGGCCAATGGACGTCGGTCATATTCAGTTTATGCAGTAACCGACATTGGTTAGGGGTCGGTCGGCATCGGTCAGACATGAATCGACGTCAACAACCTGTGTGTTTTTAAAATTAGATTTGTCTAATTTTAGAGGAACAATTAGTTTACATGTAAAGGCTAATTTTAGTCTTGAGTCTACGTTTATAATTATTGTTTGGTTTGGGATCTATTTAAGAGACCCATGGGGCTGTATTGTAATCAAGGACTAAAGGATTAGATCCTTCAAGTGTGTATGATCAATAAGATCTATGGTGTGCAAGATCTGAAAGATCCACAGGTGTGCTAGAAGAGAGCAAGGTTAGCTCCTCATAGAGAGAGAGCAAGGTTAGCTCTTCAGAGTGCAGGAAGCAAGGTCAATTGGTCTGCAAGGTGCAAGATCAAAGATATCTGCTGGAGGGGGACAACAACTCAAGTATTTGAGTTAGTTGTGGTTGTAATTGATTATGTGAGACAGAGAAATCTTGAAGGAGAATTACTGTATGCCTACGAGGTGTGGGAAGAGTGTGTTTTTTTCATTGTATTCTCTTTTGAAAGAGTGTTAATAGAAGATTGTATTATTTTTTGTATCACTTATTCTTTGTTGTTTCTGAATTCGAGTTACTTATTACTTCTAGTTTAATTTCGTGTTTAGTTGCTTATAAAATAGTAATCAATTGAGCTCTAAGGTACTAACATTTGGTATCAGAGTGAGCTACAAGATACTAACAAGTGGTATCAGAGCTTGTTGTTGTTATCGGAACATAACAAGTGGTATCAGAGCAGGTTAGTGTTTTTTGATTACCAGTCACTCTAAGGGATTTCTGATTGAGTGGGAGTAAAGCAATAGCAGAAGAAAGTAGACTAAGAATGGAGAAATTCAATAGCAAGAATTATCAATTATAGAGGATGCAAATAGAAGATTATCTGTATCAAAAATATTTGTATTTACCGTTAGGTGGGGTTTCAAGTAAGCCCACATGTATGCAAGATGAAGAATGGAATGTTCTTGACAGAAAGGCTCTGGGAACTGTAAGGTTGAGCCTGGCATCATCTATGATTTTCAACTTATCACAGGCAAAGACAACGGTAGAGTTGATGGATTCTTTGGCAAATTTATATGAAAAATCCTCAGTTTCGAATAAGATATTTCTTATGAAGCAGTTATTTAATTTGAAAATATAAGAAAGTGGATCGGTATATAGTCATCTTAGTGATTTTCATGGTTTGATAAACGAATTAAATTCAGTCAAAATAGTTTTTGATGATGAAATTAAGGCTCTTTTAATCTTATGCTCTTTACCTAAAAGTTGGGACAATTTGGTAATGGCAGTTAGTAATACTGCATCTGCTTCAAATATCTTGAAAGTTGATGATGTTGTTAGTGTAATCTTGAATGAATAAATTTGCAAGAAAAACATAAGGGAATCATCAGGGAATGCTTTAAGTGTTGAAAGCAGGGAAAATCAAAGAGAGGAGATTGAGCAAGGGAAATCAAGGTCAAAGATAGGTAGTAGATCCAAGTCCAAAAATGGAGGTATAACCTGCTAGAATTGTGGAAAGACAGGGCATGCAAAGAAAGATTGCTGGTTGAAGGATAGAAAAGAAGATCAACATGAAGGAAAATAAGTAAATGTTGCAAGTATTGTTGAATAGGATGCTCTTATATTTTTTTTGGATGACAAAGTAGAATCTTGGGTGTTAGATTCTGGTGCCTCTTTCCATGCAACCCCAAATAGAGTATTTTTTCATGATTATGTCCATGGAGATTTTGAAAAAAATTATTTAGGGGATGGAGAGCCTTGTAAAATTGTTGGCAAAGGAAAAGTACAACTGAAATTATAGACATGCAACATATGGGTGTTGAAGGATGTCATGCATGTCCCTGTCTTGAAGTGGAATCTAATTTTTGCAAAAAAGTTGGGTGATGAGGGTTGCACAGTAACTCTCACAGCAGAATTTTGAAAAGTTTTCAAGGGTGCACTTGTATATGCCAAGGGTAAGAGAGTAGGTACACTATATCTATCTACTTGTATTACTGATTATTCACCTTCTGTTTTATCTACTTCAGATGTAGATGCTAAGTTGTGGCACTGGAGGCTCAGTCACATGAGTGAGAAGGGAATGGAAGTTCTTAAGTCAAAAATTAAGAACTGTAAAGCTATAGTTTTCAATGAGAAGGTGATGGATAGAGATCAGCTCAAGAAGCTAAATAATTTTAAGTAGGGAAATTTAGATGAGGTAATGATCCAAAATGAGCTCATGGGTAAAGATCATCACTCACAAGAAAACACAGGTACCGACGTCAGTCAGAGACGTCAGGTGGAAATCAACATCAGTCAGTTACAGACTGACATCGGTCTGGTGGAAACTGACGTCGGTCACAGACGTCAGGTTAGAACCGACATCGATCGGTTGGACATCGATGTCGATCAGGGAACCGACATCGGTGATCAAGTGGAAACAACATCGGTTGGGTGCAACTCGACGTCAGCCAGAGATGACTGAGATCGGTCACTGTTAGAACAAAATTTGGGTGGACAACAAGCTATCAATGAGTCTCAAACACCCATGAGGAAGTTTGAAAGGGTAAGCCTTTAATTCATTATTCCCCTTCTTTATACTACTTATTGCTCACTGATAGTGGAAAACCAAGAAGTTTTAAAGAGGCAATGCAAGTAGAATTTAGGAAACAGTGGGAGCATGGCATGAATAAGAAAATTAATTCATTGGAAGAGAACCAAACGTGGGATTTGGTAGAGTTGCCAGTAAAAAAAAAGCACTGAAAGATGAATGGATTCACAGGTTTAAAAAAAAAGAGAATAGACAGGTGAGACAGAAGGCCAGGTTATATGGTCTTGAGCAAGCTGATGTGAACAAGGTGTTGAAGAGGTTTAATATGTAGGATGCAAAACCGATAAGCACACTTATGGCTAGACAGTTCAAGTTAAGCTTAGAACTGTTTCCTAAATCACATGATGAGGTTGAGTACCCTGATATTGCCCAAGTAGTGGGAGTTGTCAGCAAGTTCATGGCTAATCTAGAAAAGAAGCACTAAAAAGTAGTTCAGTGGATTCTCAGATATTTGAGAGGGACCAGCAGTAGGTATTTATGCTATGCAGGGTCAAACACTTCTCTACATGGGTATGTAGATTCAGATATGGCAGGTGACTTGGATGACAGGGAAAGCACCATAGGATATGTGTTCACTGGTGGTGGAATGACGGTTAGCTGTGTTGGTCTTCAAGATTGAACTTGAAGATGGAGATATAAGTCAAAAATAAATTAGAGGATGTACAAGTATAGGTATAGGTGCAGCTGTTTATCTCCAAGTAGGAGATTTTTAAGTTGTGGAGCTAAAAGCTTCACTAATGCAAATGGTGGAGGTTGCTGAGTGTCAAAGTAATCAACGTCGGTCAAGCCAATCGACGTCGATCATATTCAGTGTACGCAGTAACCAACATCAGTTAGAGGTCAGCCGACATCGGTTAGACAAGAACCGATGTTGGCAACCTATGTGTTTTCAAAATTAGATTTGTCTAATTTTAGACGAACAGTTAGTTTTCATGTAAAGACTAATTTTAGTCTTGAGTTTGCATTTCTAATTATTGTTTGGTTTGAGATCTATTTAAGAGACCCATGGGGTTGTATTATAATCAAGGACTAAAGGATTAGATCCTTCAAGTGTGTATGATCAGTAAGATCTGCGGTGTGTAAGATCTGGAAGATCCACAGGTGTGCTAGAAGAGAGCAAGGTTAGCTCCTCATAGAGAGAGAGCAAGGTTAGCTCCTCAGAGTGCAGGAAGCAAGGTTAGTTGGTCTGCAAGGTGCAAGATCAAGGAGATCTGCTGGAGGGAGACAACAACTCAGGTATTTGACTTGGTTGTGGTTGTAATTGATTGTGTGAGAGATAGAACTCTTGAAGGAGAAATAATGTATGCCTATGAGGTGTGGGAAGAGTGTGATTTATTCATTGTATTTCCTTCTGGAAGAGTGTTAATACAAGATTGTATTATTTCTCATATCACCTATTCTTTGCTATTTCTGAATTCAAGTTACTTATTACTTCTGGTTTAATTTCGTGTTTAGTTGCTTATACAATAGTAATCAATTGAGCTCTAAGGTACTAACATTTGGTATCAGAGTGAGCTACAGGATCCTAACAGGTGGTATCAAAGCTTGTTGTTACCGGAGCGTAACACCCTTTTCCATTCGTAGTCAATGATGGGAAGAGGTATCTATGGAATTCATTACTAGGTTATGATGATCTGAAGGTAAAAATGCTATCATGGTTGTTGTGGATAGACTCAAAAAGTATGTTCATTTTTATTATTTATCTCAACCATTGGTGGTTAGTATAGTAGCTTCTATACTTCTTCAATATAGTTCAAAAATTGCATGAGACTCTCAATATTATTGTTAGTGATCAAGATTCTATATTAACTAGTAATTTTTGGGTAGAATTATTTCTATGTTTAGGAACCCAATTGGCTCATAAATCATCCTATCATCCTCAATATAATAGACAAATTGAGGTATTCAACAAGTCTTTAGAAGGGCACATTCATTATTTTGTGTCAGATAAACAAGATAAATGGGTTCAATAGCTACCCTTGGTTGAATGGTGGTATAATACTTCAGTGCATAGTTAATCTAAAATGTCTCATTTTATGGCATTGTATGAATACATTCTTCCATCCCTCACTTCACCCTTGAAGACCCACCCAAAGGTACATGCAATATAAAAACACCTTCAACATCAATAGGAAGTCCTTGCTAGTTTACGTGAAAATTTAGCTTTAGCCTAGAATCACATAAAATAACAGGTAGATCAACACAAGAGTGAGAGGCATTTTGAAATTGGTGATTAAAAATTTGTTTGCTTTCATCCATATAAATAGATGTCTTTGAAGAAATAAAAAAATGATAATAATTTATCTCCCAAGTATTATGACCCTTATCAAATCTTGCATAAAATTGGTAGTGTGGCCTATAAGCTAGAATTTCTTCCATCCACTTGCATTCATCCAGTATTTTATTTTATCTTTCTTTAAGAAGGTTATTAGACAGAGAGTTACCACTCAAACTGAGTTACCAAAATTAGATGAGGAAGGGAGGGCTATTCTTAATCATGAATTGGTCCTTTAAACATGCACTAAACATCTATAGTCCAGACCGATTATTGAGTATTTGATCAAATGGAAGAATCTACCTTCTGAAGATGCTACCCAAGAAGATGAATCATTCATGAAATAACCTCTGAGATTGCTTCAACATTGAGGACAATATTTTTTTGAAGGAGAGGGGCATGCTACACCCTTAATCGTTAGCATGTCTAGGGAAATGTTTAGTCAACTTGTGGCTTGTATAACCCTTTTGCATATTATTTTACATTTATTTATGTATTTATATACTTATTAAGTTAGACTATGGATGGCACATGGCCTTGTTAGACTATATATAATAGGTAGGGTTAGTTATTCATCATCATATTTGAGTATTCATTCTTATTGAAAGCATTTGGGAGGTTGTCCCCTTGAAGTGGCTTATCTATTATTCATAGTTTCTACTATATTTCCATATCATTATGATATACTACTGTATATCTAATTATTTTATGAATTAATATCATTTCAATGGTTCATTAGTGTTTTTTAAGAGGCTAAATTGAGTGCATAGTTTATATTGGTACATCATCTCCAATAGTATAGGTTTCAATTTCATCCATTTCTCTATCCTTTTTCACCCTAACAAGTTAGTAAGATTAGTAATTTGAGATCAATTGATGAACTAGGGGAGTTATCCCCATAAACTAGAGGTTTAACCCATCCATAGGTCACCCACAACCTTGGGCTAATCTCATGTTACCTTAAAATTGGAGAGGTTTGAACAATCCTCTCATAAGGGTGCAGTTTGGTGAGTTAACAAGACCAACACAAGATAACATTCACAATAGAATGGGGTAGTTATTGATATGGTAAAATTTCATTCAACTTTGAAAATGTTAAGCTACCTATCAGTTGTTTATGACCCACATTTTTATGACCTTATCCATAATATTGTGGAAACCTATGTCGATGATCTCATTACCAAATCCAAAAGTCATAAAACCCATCTTTCTAATTTTGCCATCATCTTTTATTGACTTATCAAGTACAAAGTTAGATGCAACCCCTACAAATGTGTTTTTGGAATTATATTTAGTAAATTTATAGGATTATTAGTCTCTATTCATGGTATTGATGTTGATCCTACTAAAATAAATGTTATAGTCAACATACCTATTCCTCACTCCATTCTATAAATTTGTACTTAACAAGTTTAAGACAATATGATGATTCATCCTTGAAATGGCTTATCACATTTATTATAACAATTATCTTATTAATAAAGGTAATGCTTTAGAATGGATTTATCCTTGTTAGAAGGCATTTGACAACATGAAATAATCATTGCTCCATCCATCTACCCTTTATCCACCTTATAATGATCATCCTTTGATTTTGTACACTTTTTCTACACCTGTATCAGTTGAGATAATGCTTGCCCATCAAGATGATACTAGAAAAGGGTATGCTATTTAATATATTAGTTGAGGCCTGATCAATTATGAAAAATGTTATACCAAAGTGGAATGTGATTGCTTCACTATATATTTTACAACTGAAAAGCTTCATCAATACATGCCCTATCAAATAATTTATGTCATAGTTCATTTCAACCCATTTCATCACTTTTTATCTAAAGCCTTTGTACCTAGAGATAGAATTGGAAAGTGGATGGTTATCTTAATGGAATTTTACCTTCACATCATAACACAAAAATATATCAAAGGTCAAGTCATTACCAACTAACTTATAGTGGCACCCATACCCGCTACTAACCAACTTCAAGATACTCTCCTTGATGATAATATTCTCTATATTGAAGGTCTCAATTAGGCTACCTCTCTTAAATATTAATTTCATAACTTCATTATTGATTTATTAGTAATCAAGAAGATCCCTATATCATTCCCAATACTATTAAATCCAAAGTAGTTATCTAAGAGCTTCCCAAAATCATCATCAATTTTCATGAAGACATTAGGACCCTACATTTTGGTGGCATCAAATGTCTCCAAGGAGATGGGGCAAGTCGTATCCTAACTAGTCGTCATGGTAAAATAATACCTTTGGCATTCTAGATCACCTTTAATGTCACTAATAACATGTAAAAATATGAAGCATCAATCTTAGGCATGAGAGCAAGACTTGACTTAGATATTCCATTTTTTCACGCATTGGGTGACTTCTAGCTCATCTTTCATCAGGTTAATGGTGATTATCAATGTAAAATTGAAAATATTATTGCTTATCATCAAATAGATACTACCCTCACCAAAGAGTTTGATTATTTTACCATTGAGGCCATTCTAAGAGATTATAACTCTATCATTAACTCTCTTGCTTCTTCAACATCTTTATCTCATTTGCATCAAGTTTTTAATGATTCCAAATTTTTCATTTAAATAAGAAAGTCCCTCTATTCTATCCAACTGTAAGAGTTTCTTATCTATCATATTGAGGCTGTCACCATTTAATATATCCCATTGTATAAAGACATTATCTAATTTTTTTGAACATCAAACTTATCCTCCAAAAACAAACTCTCCCAAAAAGACTAGAATTCATAAACAAGCTTTTAAATATGTCTTTCGATATAACACCATTTATTATCATAATGCCAAAGGTACCCTACTCCACTGTGTAACAAAAAAAGGTCCTTTCTCTCCTTGAACAAGCACATGGGGGCATTTTTAGTGGTCACTGTAGTGGACATCTTATAAATGCCTATGCATGGGCTAATTTTGGCCTACTCTCAAAAAGGATGCTATTGATTTTGCTAAAAAGTGTAGTCCTTACCAACTCCATAATGATATATGTTAAGGATTAGTTTATTACATTGTGTGAGTTTAAATATTTACTAAGAGGTATATATAATATTGGTGAGTTAGTTTATTAATTAAATTTGGGTAGTCATAATATTATTAAAACAATATTATGAACATAGTTTATTTGTTACATTCTGGGGATAAAGTGAGAGATTGATGGAGAGATAATCTCCATGATTATAGGAAAGAGTTTTCCTATATAAAATTTTTAATATATCGTATGAATTATTATCAGAGTGTGTGAATGAAATTATAGTTTAATGTATTAAATATTTTCTCTATCTCTATGTTCTTCTCTATTTTCCTCTTTTATTTTTGTGAATATAAACCATGTCAATTATCTGGTATCAGAGGAGTTATGCAATCCTGAGCATGATGAGGGGCATATCCATTGATTGCATTGTTTACCCCAATTGATGAAAGTTATTTCTACTATTTTATGCTTTAGGTAGTTTTAGAGACTTAGGATTTGATTTAGTTTTCCATTTCATTTCATGTGGCAACATTAAAATCTTGAACATAGCTAAGCGAGTCTATATTCTTGCACACCAAATAGAATATTTAAATTTATTTTACTGTCAAAACTTCATGCATGTTGTAATTATTGACACTAGAATTGATAAGATGTGGGATTGACATTAGTAGTCTGATCTTCATCTAGTGTACTAGTGTACATGTTCACAATTGTTGGTGATATCTATTGAGATTACAATCTATTCCACATTCCTAACTATGCCATGCAACCACCACTAGTCAATCGATAGTTTTGTGAAGATCTCAAACACATTAGGTCAAGGAGAGATTGCATTGGGAGCAGTTCATATTTGCATATTTTAAGAATATGCCATTAATTTGGCATGCTCATTATATATTTGGTCATTGAACCTACCAAATTGATTAAGGCCATTGAAATTCTTAGATATTGTTGCTAGTCTGTGCTCCTTTATGCTAGACACATCATAGTTTCACAAAATATTTTAAACGCTAGCCATCAATGCTAGAATCATTAAAAAGTTGTTTAAATCATGCATTGTGGACATCCTACTCAAGTCTATTTGTGTGAATATTCTGTAATATCACATTATAAAAATTGCTCAACTTGCCTTGATGGGTTTTCATTACTTCTCAACATGAGTTTTCATTAAAGGATTTCTCAGATTATTGCTATTTCCATTCATCTTTTCACAAATAATTTATCTCCATATTCTTGAAAAAATCTGCCATTGTGTGTCATGCTTACATCCTTTTATCCACAAATTTATGGTTTGCAGAAGACATTCATAATATTGAAATTATGTAATGAAAGAAGACACTTATGGAACCAAAAATTTATAAACACTTTGGAGGATTTTAATTTTTTTTAATATGTTTCATCAGTATGTCATAGATTGGGTTTTATATAGTACATGAATTGAACTTCATGAAGGTATGGTCTTTGCTTATCTGATTTCCATCTAAAAGCAGTGTTTTATTACTCTAGACAAATTGTGGGCTCTTATTGTAATTCAGGTTAGGTTAATTATTTCATTAGTTTTGGTCTTCTATTCCATATAAAATACTTTTTATAATGGAGGTGATTTGTTGGTATAAAGGCAAGGTGTCAAATGGAAGTTGATTGTGTTGGCCAACATGTTGATGAGTGTATATTATTTCTCTTGAGTTCACTCTCATCTAAATTCAATGTTGGTATTGCAATAATTCATTTTAGTTTGTTTTTTATGTGTGTCATTAAAAATATAAAGTGTATTGAATTCAATAAATCTCATTATATGTAAAGGATAAAATTTCAAGAGAACCCAACATCTTGAAAATGAAATGTCAAAGTTGTGGGGCAGGAGTTTCTTCTTTTGAGTCTCAATGTAAAATTTGTTGAGTAAGAAATGAACTTACTGGAGGATGGAGGAAAAGGAGGTTAGAGGTTTCAAATCCTCTCGTCAGTCACCAATGATGGGGCCCAAAATGTTTTGGTGACATTTTGTGTGGTGTGTTTTTATAGTTTTTATTATGTGTTTACAAAATAAGAACAGAAGAATATGTCTATTCAAGTAATGTAATTTATGTACAAATTTCAAACATAATTCCTTAATATGAAATCATATTGAAAATACATAAATCACCAATGTAAGTTAGTTTATGGATCTTGAAAAGGTTTATGGTATATCCAAAAAACTATAGAAGGTGAACAGTTGATGTGTTCTTGTTTATGTCAAGGTTTGTGGTAAACTTGATTAAAATCATGGGAGGAGTGATCTTTTTTTTAGATCAAGGTCATGATCCAAATAAGACATGCCACAAGGGGTGAGCATACTACAAGTGAGATTTTGAATATTTTTGCACCATGTAAAAACTAAGGGGGCAAATGTTAGGGATTAGTTTATTACATTGTGTGAGTTTAGATATTTATCAAGGAGTAAATATAATATTGGTGAGTTAGTTTGTTAATTATATTTGGGTAGTTATAATATTATTACAAAAATATTAGGAACATAGTTTATTTGTTATATTGTGGGGATATGGTGAAATATTGATAGATAGATAATCTCCATGATTATAGGAAAGAGTTTTCCTATATAAACTTTGTAATATCCATAATATTATTATCACTGTGTGTGAATAAAATTATAGTTTGATGAATTAAATATTTTCTCTATTTCTGTGTTCTCCATTTTTCATATTTTATTTCTTCAGATCTAAACCAAATCTATTAGTATAATGCATTCACCACCAGCCAAGCTCCAAAATGTAGAATCTCCTTGGCTATTTTCCATGTGGGGATTAAATCTCATTGTTAAACTATCTAGGTCACAAGATGGGCATGTTTTTATCATCACAACTACTAAATATTTTACTAAATGGGTAGAATCTATGTCTTTTATCAACATCACAGGAATTAAAATCTCTAAATTTATCCTTAACTAAATTATTTATCATTTTTGAGTTCCCCATACTATCATTTCTGATAATGGTAACAATTTTAATAACAAGGACATAAAATAGTTATGTGATAATTCTAAATAGTCCACAAATTTTACACACCCTATCATCTATAGTGCAATGGCCAAGTTGAGGCCACTATTAAAATTCTCAATAAAATCCTTCAAAAAACCATCCGTAAAACTTGCATAGATTGGCATTTTCATTTATATTCCATACTTTGGGCATATCATATTAACATACATATTACCATGAGGGCAACACCATTCTTGCTAGTCTATAATTCTAAGTCTATCTTACCATTAGAATTTGAGATTCCCTCCTTACGTATACTTCTTTACAATATCATTCTCGATGAGGAATTATATGAAGCTCACCTTCATGTTCTTGATCTTCTCGATGAACACCATCTAGTAACTTTGTAACATAATCGCCAATATAAGGCTTGCATTGCCAAACAACATAATAAAAAGATTAAACTCTACAGTTTCAATGTTGGTGATATATTCCTTAAATTAGACTATACCCATGATAAAGAAGTAAAATACTACGAAAAATGGTGGGTCCCTTATTTAGTCAAATATAATCTTGGTTCTAACACCTATCATCTCCAAACTAATGAAGCCCATGTTTTCAAAAAGCCCACTAATGTGCAATTCATAAAGAAATATTTTGCCTAGATATTTCCCTTCTTATCATCTTTTTTTATGATATCCTACTAACACATTTTATAGGATTTATGCATGGGTCTTACTTTATGTAGCAGTCTTCTCTTTACCAAAAACTTTAGTTCCTTCTCTTGGTCCTTAGTTTTCTCTTTCTCATAAGATGCATTATAATACCATGGATAGGACCTAATATTCTTCATGAATTTCTTTAGATTCTATCAAGTTTTTTATTTTCTAAATGTTTTTTACACCTTCTTGGGTTTCTATTTTGTGAGTTAAAATGTAAGACCATGGATAGGACCAGGCCTTCCTTAAAAATATCATTTTTACCTTTGTTTTCACATGCTTTGTTCACTCTTTTGATTTTCTCTTTTGCTAGTTGCAGTGTAATACCATGGATAAGACCAATCCCTCTTCATAAATACCATTTTAATCTTTGTTTCACCCTCTTGGGTTTTCTATTTTATGAGTTGTAGTGGAAGATCATGGATAAAACCATGCTTTCCTCATAAAATCATCATATTATCGTAGAACACCTTTATTTCAAACCAAGTGTTCCTTTTTTAGAACGTTAAGAAATGGTTACAAGTTTTTGATCCCATATTCTCAGCTTTAGTTTTTTTCCTTTTGTAAATAAAATTTGCACAACAAACTATGCCAATATGTTTTCCTAAACTTCCCTACATTATTATTATTATAAGGAATCATACTTGCCTATCATTATATCCTTTTTCACCTTTGTCAATTTTTTTGTGATTTAAAGTAATTCAAATTGTTTCATGTTTCATTCTTATTGATTTCTTTTCCTTTCATTCCACTTTGGATAAAACAACATCGAATTCAAGATAACTCTTTTATTTCACATGAATAAATAAGCCCCTTAGACACCATGCTCTCTCAATTCTCTTTCTTAGAAACAAAGTCCAAAGTTTTCAAATGATAGTCATTTTTAACATCCATGTTTGATTCTCTAAATCTCTACGGAGGAGGAATAGAAAAATCCATCAAAAGTTAAATTTCAAATCATTTAAAATAAAAGACAATAATCAAAAGGTAACATTCAAAGTCAAATATCAAAATCACACCAAAAGACATGATTAATAACACATCTTCTATCACCAATCAAAGTTAAAAATCCATAGTTGGCCTCATGATAGAGCCGAGGTTCATTGGGGCATGGTACATCAGTAGATTGTGATAAAATAATTCAAAAAAATCTATGGTGCTACCTACTTTTTCATGCAAGTACCCAATCTTCATAGTAGAATGATGGATATGTAATGGGTCTTGAGGAAGGGAGAACACATTGTGGGAAGGTAGGTGCATTTTACTTTTCATGCATATAACCTTCATGGGATGATACTCATATTTTATTTGGTGACCTAAGATTTGGGTGGTTAGGGAATGTTCTTCAGTGTCCTTAATGTTGACAGTCCTCTTATTTTGACAAAATTAATTTAAATTTTTTGACTTTGATAAAGAGTTTCTCTACCTTATTTTTTCCTTCATTTTTCCCATCAGCCATTTCATTTCCCCCCTTGATAGACAAGTTTGATTCTAAGTCTAATTTCCCACTTCTATATTACTTCTTCTCCACATCTTAAAAACATGATATCACTACTTTGTTTCAATTTTAACTATCCTTAGATTAAAATAATATGCTTGAATGACTATGGATTACTTTATTTACACCATTTCTTTACATTTATAGCATTGCCTTGGTTTGCTTGTAAGTTTTTCATTATTGTACCTTGTTTTTTCAAACAACTACATTCATTTTTATATTATTATTGTACTTCACTTTTTTAGACACCTGCATCCATTTCTATTTTCAATACCTTTTCAATTTTTGAGTGAGTTTTTCTTATTACTTATCACTCACTAATGTTGTTTTCTCTTTTATTCACTTTTTCCATTGATGACCAAGTAAAGATTGTTACTGCTCAACCATCAATGTTATTTTGACTTTGCTTTCCTATCTTTATTTAAGTAAGGCTTGTTATTGATTTCATATTGATGTTTGATTACAATTTTTACTTGTATACTTTGTTTAACTTGGTTTGTTTACCTTTCTTATTTAAGGTTTACTTGTTTGAGTCTTTTGGTCATTTAGTAGCCTTGGATTTTTGGTTACCTGATTTAATCTAAAGTTTTTCTTGGTCATTTGGTCCTAACTTAGCATTTGTCACCCTAGCTCACCAAATTTTTAAGTATGTCATGCCTACACTATTTTACTTATCTTGGCTTTCCTACACTTGTTTGTTTTTACTCTTTAGTTTTGCATCTTTGGGTTTATCCAAAGCAGTCTCTTTACCCTCCATAATCCAAACTACAAACATGGAAAATAACCATCTAGTGATAAAAGTAAGTAAAGGTACACATACATTAATTTTATTTTTCAATTATTTCATTTTAGTCATTTAATTTCAGTTATTTATTCTTTAAAATACTATAATTTAGTTAGCTTCGGCATCGTGTGTTGCTATGTTCTTTCCTCAAAACACCATCCCATGTTGCACTTGAGTGGCATGTAATGAAATTTGAGTAGATCATATGTATACATATAATATTTCCAATTTTTACCAATTACTTATGCTTTCTCTCTTATAATAACCCATCGAGTCTTAATCTCTCTAAGTGCACACCTTAAAGGGTGCATCGAGAAAGGGGTGGGCAAACCATTGATGCTTAATATGATTATTATCCCCTATATCACCACTTGATATATACACAAACATTTCTTATATAATTCTTTAATAATTGACACCTATCTTATACAGTCTTCCAAGAAATTGACTACATTGCTTAACATCTACCTAAGCCTAAAACCCTTTTTGACATTTATCATACACTATTAGCTTAGGCTAACCCTATATTTAGATTGATATTTACATGTTACAGGTCTAGATCGGCCAAGACCAGGACCTAAATTATTTTTATCAATTAACAATACAAAGTTAAATTAGGTCGACCCTATCGATTAAACTTTTGAAAAGGTTTAGGTTTAGATTCAACTATATATACATATTCATTTCACCATTTCTTCGAGAGATAACAAAGTTAATTATTCATTTTTAATTCTTTACAATTTCCTCTTAGATAATTCTACTTGAAGAATTATTGCTTAGGGTTTATAATTGGAGAAGAATATTGTCTTATGAAAAAGTATTGGTTGTTTAGGTCTTTATTAGTCATCTTTACAAACCACAACAACCTGTTGTGAATTACTATTGGTCAAGGGAGAGATTGAGACTTGATGGGTTCATATTCAGGGTAAGTATCTCTAACTTTACTCCTCTATTTTAGTATATATAAATAGTGCTGGTCATTTTAAACCATATACCAAGATTTTTCTTGGTTTAAATAGATGAGTAGGGTCCCAATTATTGAGTGGATTAGGTGGATTAGAAGTAGTCTCAACATTGCAAGTGAAGAGATCCAAGCAAGTTTTCATGGTGCTGAACAATTGCAAGAATAGGTCTAAAAGAAGCCTAAGTTTACACTTAGCCAAATATTTCAAATTTTGGCCAACTCCTAGAGCATTCAAAGTTCTTTTGGAGAAATTATTCCACACAAATCTCACAACAAAGTACAAGGCATGATTTATTTCAAGAGATTTATTCCACTTTATTTTATAAAGTTCTAATTCTTTTAGGAGGTTTATTTTGGGATTTTTGGCTAAGTGTCAGGAAAGATTTTAGAATTTTTATCAAAAATAATTTCCCCGAAGGGTCATTTCTTCGAAGAGGATCCTTCTCAAAAGTTTTGAAGGGTATATTTTGGAGAATTTGATCTAATACAGAGATCTTGAAGGGCCAAATTTTAGGGTAAGTGTCTTCTTCAAAAACCTTGAAGGTATTTTTTGCATCAAAGTGTCCTAAACACTTTTTTTGAAGGGCACTTTTTCAAGCAAAGTGTCCTAAATAATTTTTATGAAGGCATAATTTTTTTGGGAAAAATGTTTGACAAAAATCCTGAAGGGATGGTTTCTCAGGCGAGTGTCCTCATCAAAAATACCAAAGGTCATTTTTATAGCAAAGTGTCCCAAATAATTTTTTTGAAGGGTACTTTTCTTTGCCAAAAGGTCTAGTGCAATTCCCCTGAAGGGTCATTTTCTTTCAAGAAAGTGACTAAGACAAGATATCTGAAGAACAATTTTAAAATTTCCAAAGGGCATTTCCAAAGGGCAAAGGGCTCTTTGGAAAATGTTGAAGGGAAATTATAAGGACACAAATTCCTTCAAGAAAATTGTCCAAGATAATTTTTTTGAATGCAGATTTATTTTAGAGCATTGTTCTAAGGCAAACACTAAGGACGATTTCTTTCAAACTTTTTATCCAGGATAAATATCCCAAAGACATGAATTCTTTTGGATATTTTGTCTACAAGAATTGTTCAAGGAAAAGATAAGGAAAATAAATTCCTTCAAATAAAGTGGCTGAGAAGCAAAGCCTGAAAGAATTATCCAGCATCTTATCCGATAGAAATAGCCTGAAGAAAATGGATTGTTGTAAAAGGTCAAAACATATAGTCTAAAAAAATTATTTACTGTGGGTAAATTTCATGGGAAATAGAGTGACATTCACATAAGTGTCAAAGTTTAGACTCAACAGTCATCCATTAAGGTCTAAAGGTTGATGGTTTGTGGGATGTCAACTATGTCTACGTGGATGTCAATTGACAGTCACATAGATGTCAAATTCAAGATATGAGAATTAGCCATTTAGATTTGAAAATCCTTGGATGTTTATGCAGATGTCAAAGTTAATCTTCATGAAATAATTGTTGACATTCAAAAATCATCAAAAGGATCCTTGATTGAGTGCAATATTGACAAGTGTCTAAATCTCTGGTGCTTGAATCAAATCTAATGGTGAGCAGGTAAAGACATGATAATAGGCCCAAATCAAATCAGTGACATGCATTCAATTGTGGATTCAAGATAAATGGCACATGAGCAAGTCAAAGAGTCAACACACCATGAGTGCTAGGGCATGCTCAATAAGTGGTACAAGCACATGAATCCTAACAAAGGATATATGAATCACATTTAACCACATCAGGAAGATCAATGGAGTGAGATGAGTGAAGGGGTCAATGATCTAAATGAATTATCGATGGCTAATAAAACTAAGGAGAACCTAAATGAATTAGAGGTTGAAAGGTCAATTTTCAACCAAGGTGAACAAGCATGAGTGGAACCAATCTTGAGCACAATCCAGATTGGGCCAAGAGAAGATATTTTGGGATTAGATGATGCCATTAAGACTCTATAGGGGCTTCTCGATGAACCACTACATAAATAAAAGATGGTGTATCTCAAAAAAGATATGAGGATCTAGTCCTCATAATGAGCAACAAAGTAGCAGGTATTATGAAAATGAAGGTGAACACAGTTCAATGGCTTCATCACCAAAATTAGCTACATGAAAGTGACTTATCTCTCTACTTAAGCACGCATCAACAAACCAGTTATGAGTGGTTTCACATCAGGCCAAAGTGAAAATGACTTGATCCCACCAATGCAGCCACCATGGAGCATCATTGAGATAATAATGTAATGATGCAATGGATTGGAGTGAACTAGATTAATCAGAAAAGGTTTGAATGAGCTTGATTTATGGAGGTAGTTGTAACAACTTTTCAAATGATTTGAACTAGTTTGATTCCCTTTTTTGAGTGCCAAAAACTTCCTCTCTTGATTCTTTTCTTCTATAAGTATAGCCTTCAAGCTATCATTTTGCATCCCTCAAAATGGTATGACTAGACTCTACCAAGCTTTATACTCATAGACCTCTTGCATAAATAATAGAACATTTACAACTATTTTTTATGATTTGTACTTAGTGTTTCATACTAGTTTAGATATGATTAAGTGGATGAATCTTCCCTTCTATAGGTTTAGGTCTTACTTAAGTGCTAAATTTTTTTCTTGTAGGTCATCTAATGTGTCTTAGTAATTCTCATTGCCCTCCTACTTTAATCAGTCAATTTGACCTCTAGATGAAACACTATTTCTTAGAAACGATTAGAGATAGTGTAATAGTCCTATACTCTATCCATTAGTGTCATTTGAGTCCAAAAGAGTGGATGGATGAATTCATGGTGAATCACCATAGGTTAGAATAGGTTTTACTTTATGCAAATCTCTTAGCTCTTTTCACCCCAACTAGTTTTAGATTTTAAGGGTAAAGTTTAAAATTATAAAATCTAAGGAGTTAATCTCATAAAAAAATGCTAGAGGTCTGGTCTAGCTATATGCATCCCATGGCCTTAGACCATTCCCATGTTAGTCCAAGTATAGGTCAAACTTGAACAAATTTGATCCCTATTAGTGCTATCTAGATCACTAACAATTCTAACTTGCCTAATGTGAATGCTTTCAAGTGCCATGAAGCATACTCTGAAGACATTAGAGGGAATTTTGAAGTTGAAGACATCAGGAACATCATCTGCAACACACCTTGATCAAAGTCAAGAATTTTTAGAAGGTTTGTAATCAACCTCAAGTTTAGAGATACCCGTGGTTTCATGGTTGTAGAGGTAAGACAGTTTTGTCATGGTTTTAATTTAATTCACATATTGCATAAGGAGCCATGGTGTCCTATGAGGAATATTTTTGCTCTCCACCCCCATATCCACCCCCATGTCTACCTTACCATATCCCAAATAACCCATATAATCCACATCCTTCGTATTACCAAGATCATCCACCATACTTTCATCCTCCTCCACCTCCATGGAAACCTCTTCATCCTCATGACCAGTCTTATTATCAACCTTATGCCCCTTGTAATCCAGCTATACCAAACACTATCTGCATTTAGAAATTAAGAGATTAAGAAAAGAAAGAGATAGGTTACATGATATTCTTAGACAACAGAAAAGGGGAGAATTCCAAAATCTTATATATCACCAAAATACTATTGCAAACCAGCCGTATTCAACTAAATTGGTCACCCCATCTCCTTTTCTTGCCTCTTTGGTCATAGGAGATTTCTCGGTCCATAATTTTTCAATTAATGATAAGGTAAATCTCTCCACTATTCTTAAATCAGTAGTAGATACTTTGAATCTGAGTTATGAGCCTATACCTAATGCTGGTTTACAATGGAATGGGTCTCCCATGAAAGTATTTGGCATTGTTATAAACCTATAGCTCACTTTTCATGCCTATCCAAAATTTTTAGTTGTATAAGACCTTATTGTAGCAGATTTGTTGCCTCATTTTGCCTTATTTTTGTGTAATGAATTCATGACTAAAGTTGGAGGGTACTTTTTCAAAGACTTGTCTCATATGGTGTGCAAGCTTGAACATGGTGTAGAGGTGAAAATCAATTCTAAACCACTCTCTAAGTTCCATGTTCAGCCTCTTCCCCCAACCACCCAAAAGATAGATTGCCTTCACCTTTCCATTTATGCTCAAGATCCTATACCTATCAAAGAACTTGAAGTGATACCCACATGGAAGCCTTCCAGGGCCATGGATCATAATTTCATCATGCCCATCCTTGAAAAGTAGGATAAGAAAGGGAAAGTAGGTGTAAAATTTTTTATTGGTCCTTTATCTGTTGTTACTCAAATGCCTGTTACCCCTTTTCACATATTTCCTCAATCCCAAAAGCTTTTCAAAAGATCATTCAAGATCCCTAGTTAGAAAGACACCCTTGCCAACATCAATCAACTTGATGTTATCTACTACCCACCTACCCTCTCCCCTCTTGAACATAAATCAAGCACACCAAAATTAGAATTGGATCATTCAAGTAAAATAAATAAACTATCCAAGTTGGTAGAGGAAGGGTTAGTCATTCAAGAGATTGAAAATGATGCAGTTGTAGCTAAGTGTCAAAATCACCTTTGAGAGGAAACTTCTAGTGTCTATGAAGAAGAGATTTAGATTGGGCCCCCATGCACTCCAATAGATTAGAAGGTAAACATGAGCAGGAATTGAGTGATAAAGGGAAACTATAATGTCTTAATGATGCAGCTGAGGTAAGTGAAACACAAGCTAATATTTTCCTAATAGATCAATTAGATGGTAACATTCATAATCAATGGCAGCACTTGTGTCTAGAATTCTTAAGTGAGATTAAGAAACTTAGTGTGGCAGATTCAAGTAATGAAGTTGAACAACAAGATAAAATTTTAGATAAAGAAAACATTATAAATTTAGAAGTGCCAACTCAAGAAGAGATTCTATTTGAGTGGATTGATGATTTATTCCCCCTCTTTATTGATGAAGAGGATGAGCAAACCTCAGTTGGTCAAGATCCTTATGATGACCTTGTCCAAGAGAAAGAGGTGGGTAATCAACCAAATGTCTTGCAGGTAGATGCCATAAGTAGAAAAGGATATTTTGGTTTATACATTAACCAACATGAGATATTATTTAATGAAGACTTAGAGGACTTATTATTGAACCTAGATGCCTCACCACTACATCAATTAGATCTCAAATAAAAAGAGCTCATCAAGGATGTTGTGATAGTTAGCCACTTGAAGTCCAAGGAACAAAATTAGTTGCAACCCTTGACTAATGAGGCAAAGAACATTTTTTTATGCAAGGATAAAGAGTTTGAGAAGAAGATGATTGGGTATCAGATCTATATCTTCAATCATTACACTTGAGAATGGAGATAGGAGGCCCAATTGCATCATCAAGAAGACATGAGCATCCATTTTATCCCATCTGTAAGAAACTGGCATCAAGGAGAATAAATATGTTTCAAAGATCCATGCTGCATCAAATAAATTTCCATTTGACCTTGGAGGAAATCTTGTTACTTTAGGTTAGTTGTTCTAGGTTTGTCTTGTTTCAATAGGTGAGTAGTAAAAACAATAGTTCACTCCCCTTTTCATTGTTTTTCTGTAGGTTAGTAGTCCTTGTGTTGGTAGTTTAGGTTCCCCTTCTAATTTTTTTAAAAATCTTTTTAGTCTTTATTTTGTTTCAAGAGGTTAGAGAAAGAATTTACATTATGTTCTAGGTTCTTTTACATAGATAGACATGCAACCCCTATGAGCCACCAAAAATGTTGGCCATTTTGGCCCACATACCAAGATTCTACCTAGTTTAAATAGATGAGTAGGGTCCCAATTATTGAGTGGAATAGGTGGATTAGAAGTAGGCTCAACATTTCAAGTAGAGGGATCCAAGCAAGTTTTTATGGTGCTAAATAGTTGAAAGAATAGGTCCAGAAGAAGCCTATGTTTACACTTAGCCAAATATTTCAACTTTTGGTCAAGTACTAGAGCATTCAGAGTTTTCTCAGAGAAATTTTTACACACAAAGCCCACAATAAAGTACAAGGCATGATTTATTTCAAGATATTTATTCCACTTTATTTAACTAAAGTTTTTATTTCAAGATTCCTGGCTAAGTGTTAGGAATTATTTCAAACTTTTTGTCCTAAGCAATTTCCTTGAAGGGTCATTTATTTGAAGAGGATCCTTCTCAGATGTTTCAAAGGGTGTCTTTTGGAGAAGTTGGTCTAATACAAAGATCTCAAAGTGCCAATTTCTTGGGCAAGTGTCCTCTTCAAAAATTTTGAAGGTCTTTTTTGTAGCAAAGTGCCCCAAACACTTTTTTCGAAGGGAACTTTTTCAACCAAAGTGTCCCAAACAATTATTCTAAAGGCATAAGTTTTTTAGGGAAAATGTTTGACAAAAATCTTGAAGGGCCAGTTTCTTGGGAAAGTGTCCTCTTCAAAAATACCAAAAGTCCTTTTTGCAGTAAAGTGTCCTAAACACTTTTTTTGAAGGGTACTTTTCTTCACCAAAAGGTTTAGAGCAATTCCCCTGAAGGGTCATTTTATTTCAGGAAAGTGACCAAGACAAGATATCCAAAGGACACTTTTCAAAGTTCTAAATGGAATTTCCAAAGGGAAAAGGGATTTTTAAAAAAGGTTGAAGGGCAATTCTAAGGACACAAATTCATTCAGAAAAATTGTTTGAGACAATTTTCTCAAAGGCAAATTTCTTTTAGAGCTTTATTCTGAGGCAAAAGACTAAGGATGATTTCTTTTGAACTTTTTGTTCGAGACAGAGATCTCAAAGACATGAATTATTTTGGATATTTTATTCGTAAGAATTATTCAAGGAAAAAATAAGGCAAACAAATTCCTTTGAAGAAAGTGTCTGAGAGGCAAAGCCTAAAATAATTGTCCAACAACTTGTTCGATAGAAATAACTCGAAGAAAATGACCCACAAAAAAATGCCAAAACACAAAATTTGAAAGAATTATTTGCTATGGGGAAAATGCATGGGAATTAGAGTGGCATTCGCATAAGTGTCAACGTTTAGACTCAATATTCATCCATTAGAGTCCAAAGGTTGATGATATGTGAGACATCAAATACATCTATGCGGATGTCAATTGATGGTTATGCAGACATCAAATTCAAGATAAGGAAATTAGCCATTTATATTTGAAAATCCTTGGACATTCATGCAAACATCAAATTTAAGCTTCATGAAATAGCCATTATCATTAAAAATTCATCAAAAGGGTCCCTGATTGAGTGTAAACTTGACAAGTATCCAAATCTTAGGTGCCTAGATCAAATCTAATGATGAGTGGGTAAAGACAAGATAATGGGCCTAGATCAAATCAATAACATGTGTTTAATTATATATTCAAGATCAATGGCACATAAGTAGGTCAAAGAGTCAGTAAACCTTGAGTGTCAAGGCATGATCGATAAGTGACATAAGCACGTAAATCCTAGCAAAGGATCTATGAATCATTCAACTGCATCAAGAAAATCAATGAAGCAAGACGAGTCAAGCGATCAATGATCCAAATTAGTTCTTGATGGACAATCAAACCAAGGAGAATCCAAATGACTTAGAAAAAGGTTAAAGGGTCAATTTTTGACCAAGGCAAGCAAGCATGAGTGGAACTGAGATTGAGCACAGTCTAGATTGGGCCAGAAGCAGATATTTCAAGATCAGATAGTGCCATTAACACTCTACATGGGCTTCTCGATGAAATTCCACACAAAAAACATATGGTGTAGCTCTATCAAGATATGAGGATTTGGCCTCATAATGAGTAAAAAAGTGGTAGGTGGCATGAAAATAAAGATAGACACACTTAAATGGCTTCATTACCAAAGCAAGCTATATGAAAGTGACTTCTCTCTCCACTTTGGCATGCATCAACAAAGCAATCATGAGAGATTTCACATCAAGCCAAAGTGAAAATGACTTGATCTCATCATTGTAGCCACCATGGAGCATCACTAAGAGAATAATGTAATGATACAATGGACTGGAGTGACCTAGATCAATCAAGAAGGGTTTGAGTGAGCTTGATTTGTGGAGGTAGTTTTAACAAAATTTCAAATGGTTTGAACTGGTTTGATTCCCTTTTTTGAGTGATAAAAAATCCCTCTCTCTTTCTTGTTTTTTTCTATAAGTATATCCTTCAAGCTATTATTTTGCATCTGTCATACTAGTATGACTAGACTCTTCCAAGCTTTGTACTTGCAAACCTCTTGGATAAATGAATAGAAAAATTTCATCTATTTTTTATGATTTATACTTAGTGTTTCATACTAGTTTAGATATGCTTAAGTGGATGAATCTTCGCTTTTGTAAGTCCAAGTCTTACCTAAGTGTTAACAATTTTCCTTGCAGGTCATCTAATGTGTCTTGGTGATTGGTGTCTAAAGCTTGAATTGGTTGTTTCATTATAAGTTCCTTCTAACTAGACCTCATTCTCATTTCTCTCCTATTATAATTAGTCAATCTAACCTCTAAATGAAATACTATTACTTGGAAACCATTAGAGATAGTGTAATAGTCCTATAATCCATCCATTAGTGTCATTTGAGTCCAAAAGAGTGGATGACTAAATTCATGGTGCATCACCATAGGTTAGAATAAGTTTTACTTTATGAAAATCTTTTATCTTTTTTCACCGCAATCGGTTTTGGATTTTAAGGGCAAAGGTTCAAATTATAAAATATCAAGAGCTAAACTCATAAAAAATCTTAGAGGTCTGGTCTAGTTATAGGAATCCCACAATCGTAGACCATTCCCATGTTAGTCTAGTTATGGGTTAGACTTGAATGAATTTGATCCCTATTGGGTGCTATCTAGATCATAAATAAATAGAATAATTAATGGATTTTGAACATATTTCTCTCTCCATGCAGTTATATCTATACATAACTTAATTATATCTTATATACAATGTTACTTTTTATGTTTATTACCCCCACTTTGTGCCACAAGCTTTGGTGAGCACTAGATTAGATTTTACTTTAATTTGCATTTACTTAGTGAGTATGTAAACATAGGACCTAGCTAGGGTTATAATATGGTGTTGCTTGACTGGAGGCTTTGAAACCCTCTCTAGTGATGTTATTATGGTAAGATATCCCTTGGTTAGGTATATCAGATCCATCTTAGTCATGATCCCAAATATCTAATATATCAATAAAAAAAAGTTTAACTAAGATTTATCTTCTCTGAGCTAGGATTGATAAATAGGTCAGCTATATTTTCCATTGTATACACTTAGCACTTACCTCCACCACTCTAATAAGGATCTCATCCCTATTCTCTAAGAGGCAACAATTGAACACGAATGGATCATAAATCATGTTACTTGGTAGATTTATGTAATATGGCATTTGTTGTTATTGAACTCGTTCTATGGGGATTGGTACATTTAATAGGTATTAAGTCATATGGCCATATTCTTGCCTTGGATATGAAGGTGTAGTGGAAAGATAGTGTGCAAAAGTATCTTGACTTTGTTTGGAATGGTTAATATCATATCAAGGATATGGATCCATTGCATAAACTACTTCCTCTTCATAAGGCTTGTGAAAAAATGATCACTTGTGATGATATTATCATAATTCAAATTGTACATAGTGAGGCATGATTGAATTAAGTGCCTCATAAAAGGTTGGTCTAATGTTGCAAATATCTAAAACTTGGTCTCTGAAAAGATCGATATTTTGTTGAAAATGTCTTGAAGCTTGGCCTAGAATGGAAACTTGGTCTATTGTTTCAAATGGTTAAATCCTGGTATAAAAAGTACTCTTAAATATCTTGATTGGAGTATACAAAAATGCACTTATCTTGGAAAGAGTTATAAACATGAATCTCCATCTCTTTAGCAAAGATCTAAATCTAAGTCTAAGTTTAAGGTAATTTGGAAATTAAAATGTGAAATCAGTCTGTGGTAAAGGTCTTGGTCTTGGTCTAAAGTAAAAAAAAATTTGGTCTATGTGAATGAAATTAAAGTTATGTTAGGTCTTTGGTGAACATCACAAATCTAGTCTTAGAAATGAAACTTTGGTTTAAGGCACAAAATTTGAAATTAACTGAAATCTAAGTCAATTGGCTTGAAGATAAAAGATGTACTTGGTTCAAGTAGAAATTTGGAAACTAAGTCGAATGAAAACCTTGGTCTAAAGTCACCTATGGTCTAAAATGAAAACTTGGTATTTAGTTAAGGGGTCTTTAAAAATCACACTAAAAAATGATCCAAGTTGCACAACCTAGACACATAAAGGTGAATAACTTAAGCCCAAGTTATAAATAAGACTCAAGCATTAAATAATAATCTTTAGATCTAAACATTGAAAGATGAATTCGAATGGGATTTTGAAACACTTGGATGAACAAGGGTCTAAACTAAAACTGGTAGCATAACAATGTCTCATTTGAAATTCGAGGCACAATTAGTCTTGGTCTTAGTTTGAGATAAGGTATATGGTTTTAATGATTTTATGTATCGTAACACTTCTTAGTGCAAAGTGATGTGTGTAACATGTATTTGTTTGTTAAATTTATTTTAGCAAAGTGACTTTTAAACTCAAATAACATAAGTGAAATAAAATGTTGCACTTAAATACACACTCGTACTCTAAAACTAACACAAGGTATGCATCATATATGTCAAAGTTTCCATCGATATACCATTATTAAAAGGAATTAATTGTTAATACAATAAAGAAAGAGTGCATGTTAGGTAGATTTTTTTAAAACCCCTTATATCTCTCAAGAACTGGTACATGGTAATAAACTTAGAGTGTCAAAACAACTCGATATTTGGTAGGATAATCTATAATAAGTAGGATTAATTATGTATAAAATGTCTCACATTTAGTTTTCAAGGGATTATATAACTATCTAAAAATACTTATACTTAATGAACAATATTTGCTAATGGATTAAAACCATCTAGCTTGTTATGCAAGGGTCTTTTCCCTTACATAATGACTTCAGCCATGTACTGCTTAGTGAAGTATGATGTCTAGATTGTCACTTGACCCGAGTCCTCTTTCGTTGGGTTAAGCTAACTACTCATCCATTGTCCCATCTATTTTGCATGCTCTTCTTATATTTCTCACTAGAATGAGTGTCATTGGTATGATGCTAGGAGATGAAACCCTAGGTTAACACACCCCTAAATAACCTGTGAAGAGGTGATGAACTCCCACTCACAAGCCAAAGCAAGAAATAAAAATGAATAACTTGGTTATTTCTAAGTCACTCAAGTCCCTAGGAATATAATGAGATCATACATTCCATTTATTTGGGTGACTAATAAATAAGTAAAATGATTGCATTTTTGGGCACCAAAGTTTTCTAACAGGGACAAGGGGATAACTTATGCACAAAAGTTCTACTAAAAATGAAATTATTCTATAAATAAAACTAGTTAAGTGCTTTTGAAAATGAAGAATAAGAAAGTAAAGGGATATTATGAGCACAAAATCTAGAGTGATTATTATTTTTAATCACTAATTTAAAGTGTGATTAAAGTTTGGCCTTTGTGAAAACTTGAAAATGACAAAAATTGAAAGTTGTTTTCACAAGTTTTAAACACCAAAATAAATATGAAATGGCCTTGCTAGGATGTGAAAATGTCTTACAACTTGCCCAATTCCCTAAAAAAAATGTTAGTAGATTAATTTGATTGATTTAGTTTGCAAGAAGTCTAAAATTTTAAACTTTTGAAGTCTTGGGTCTTTATCACAGGTGAAGTTATCATTTACTCAATAGGGCAATGTCATTGATTTCAGATGAAGTCATCAATTATCATGGGCAAAGTCACCGATTATAACCAACAAAGTCTTTTTTTTCCTTGAAAATTTAATCAAAATCACCAAACACATAAAGGATGGTTACCTAACAAAGTCACCATTCTCAGCGGATGAAGTCATTATATTTCTGAAAGGTATGGTCATAGAGTGAAGTCACTAATTTTAGGTGAACTTTTTATTTTGATATGAAGTCACCAATACACAGTGGTAAAGTCATATTTTCCCCTCAAAAACATAGAAAAATAGAATACATGAAATATGGCGAAGTCATAGATTAGTAGGGGCAAATTCGTCGATATGTAGTCAACAAAAACACATGATTTAAAAAAAACTAAATTAAGGTCTAAAATGGTCTTTTTTGGATTTATAAGAGTGATAAAGTACTCTTATGATGATTTTTGGGTTGCATCATGACCCATCAAGCATGTCATTATGTATCTAAGGTATCCAAGGAAAAACAAGATTAACTTCTCTTTTTTAGTCTAAATTAAAAAAAACAAATTGAATAAAGCTATATTTCCAATCCTAAGATCTAGGTGGAGCTAAATAACAAAGTAAAACAAATAAAAACTAAAATAAAAATGACAAAAACACTTACCTTCCTTGTAAATTTTTAGAACTTGTTAGCATGAGGTTGGGCTTGAGCTCAGCTTGTGAGCAATGGTTCTTTGTCAATGGTGTTCTTTCATCATTTCCTTTTGTTCAATTAGTCTATGGCCTTAGCAAATTTATATTGTTTGAAGCTTATCTATGAGTAATTTAACATTATACCATTGCACAAAAAAACTTATTATAGAATGGACATGGCACTTGTATTTATAGTTTTCCTAAAATGGGGAGGATCAACTGTAACCATCTAATCTAAGATCTATATATGTGGCTCACAATTGGCCCAATTTTGGAGGCAAAAGGATTTAAATGCTTCCATTAATATTTGGAAGAATTGATCAATAAATTTACATGACTTTCCATTTTAGATATTTGTTTTCTTTAATTTTGAGTGCTTGCCAACTTTCAAGGTGACATCATGATGATGTCATGACTTGATATTTTATATTTTTTAATTTCTAATTTTAGATATTCACTAATTGAATATAGATTTTTGAATTATGTATTTAATTAGGTTTAATCAATTAATTGAATCTAATTAATCTTTTGGCCCTTTCTAGAAGTTGGTTAAGTACCCCACTTAATAGGTCAAAAGTGTCAGTTTGTTTGATCGCAACCTGACTGGAGATGAATCTATGGGAGGTTATTGTTGCATACTAGATAATACCCAAATAAGGATTCATCAACATGATTCTAGGCATTGATGTCTAATATGTAGATGAAATTGGGATGTTTAGATAATTTTTAGGCTTAATTTACATCATTTGCGAAAAATTTGTCTAATATCTGGTTTAGACATGGATGTAGCCAAAATGAAGTATCTACATTGACTGACCTAAAACTAAGAGCATGTTTTAGTATATAATAAATACTTATAATTTGAAATTGAAATAATTTGTAATACTTTAAAGTAAAGAGATCAAGGTTAGGAGTACATTGTGTTTTGGTACAAACATCTTGCCTTTTGGAAATTTGATTTGAAGAGATGATATCTTATGAAGCCTAAGAGATGAAATTAGGATAATTTTTAAACTAGAAAGTACACACACACACACACACACACACACACACACACACACACACACACATATAAAGAGAGAGAGAGAGAGAGAGAGCAACATGCCCTCAACCTTAGCAAAAATGTGATTTGCCACATAGCCATTAAGGTTATCTCAATCATGTAACCCAATCATACTTATAACTTAATGAATATGAGTGATAAAATCAAATAAAACTATATATCTGGTGAAGCTATATGATTTAATTAAGTCTAACTTATAAATTTGGTAAGATTTATTAATTTCATCACCTCAACCTTGTCAAAAGGTGAACAAAAAATTGCAGTAGATTGGCTCGATAAAGTCCATAGAAGTCCATCCTAGGTATGATAATAATCCATAATAGTATTTTAAATCTAAAAGCTGATTTGATTTTATAATTTATGGTGATCTTTGCATAGCATAGGCATCTCATATATGTATCAAACTAAAAATTGGTAATGGTACCAATGTATAGAATACTACCACAAATGTGCATCTGAATCATATAACTATAAAATTTGGCTAATTTATAATTTTTAAAAGTGGGAAGGACATGTTCCCATGACATACCCCCACTAAATCTATAAAATATAAAAATTAATATAAGTGTAGAGAACATATTTCCATAACATGCCCTCAATATTATTTGGAGATGCTGAATATTGAATACATGTGGAGATCATGCCTTTTTGGCATGCCCCCATTGAAATCAATTTTTTTGAAGGTATGGAATCTATGCCTCTATGACATTCCCTCACTGATATGCCCCCATTTTGAGGTAAATGGAAGTAAAAACTAGTAGTCACTTTACCTTAAAAGGATAAGCTAACTATCATATGTGTATGGATTATGTAGCATATATGAGTAGCATGCCTAGGTAAATATATAAATGAGGTACATAGTGTAGACACTATTTTATGTATTATATATCACCTTAGTCTTGTACATTTGAAAAACTCAGAACTTGGTTGTTTCTCTCAATTTTGAACCTTTCTCAATTTCTAAAGTCGCACATTTGCTTTATCTTGTGCCCTTTAGCCTATCTATTAGTTTGAATAGTTTTATGTTGATGACCCAAACCTTATATCATGATAGTAATGCTTAAAACATACTTATCTTCCATCTCTAAAAGTTTTGATTCTATACTTACTTTTCTACTCCCTAGACACTAGTGTTTGAGATAAACACCTATGTCAATGTTAGTATCCTGCTCTAATGCAATTGTCTTGTGCCCTAAAGTCATATAATTTAAAAATGAAACATATCTTAATGGTAATCCTAAGTTATTTAATGTGAGTTATTTATCCAAAAAGATTGATATAAATACAAGATCAACCATCATTCATTTTTAACTTATAAAAAACTATCACAGATTAAGGCAACTGATCAAAAACATTCAATCAAGCACTCGATAAATCAAAGCTTTCATATTTCATCTTATTTTCATTTTAGTCATAGGAATAACACATACACATGTCTAAAGTACTGAAGGAAAATATCAAGATCCTAATTTTCCAAGTTACAATCTAGGCTACTATTGTACAAACCCTAAGTCAATTGGGATTTTTGGATTTGTATGTAGTTGATCCCTGATTTATATAATTTTGAAATCATATTTGCTATGGATATCTCTATTAATTATGTCATGTTCAAATAACTCATAATTTATATGGCTTGATACATTGGTTACTATTGTCACTGAGATGCACCCTATGATAAGATGTTTTCCAGGCCTCTAATCCAAGTGGAAAAATGGGGACATTTCACTTGCTATGGGTGAGAAAACTTGTGAGATGAACCTCTAGATTAGGGGATAGCTCCCCTTGATGCATCATTTAAGCTCATGTTCCTACTACTGACTTAGGGAGGATGAAAATATTTACAACAATTAAAAATAAACATATTCTACTAGAGGTGCTGCACCAAATTATTGTTCTTTACTCTTACCTTTGACATACACTAGAAACTAATGACAAATAGCACATACACTTCATTCAACATCAATCTCCCCTCTCACATCAGTGTTTCAACATGGGTTATTGTAAATGACATAGGGTAAGAGGAACTAAATAATAGGCATTCTAAGACACTCTATTGAGAAGCCTACTCACACCTGCATTCTCTTCAGACACTTCTTGTTGACCTGCAAGAAGGAAAACACAATACACTAGGTACCAATATAATCAACATGTGAAGGTAAAGGAAATTACACTTGCACATGACTAAAACCAAGCATATACACTTAGTTTAATCTTTAAATGAGTTAAAAAACTTGTATTTACTACTTCAAGGTAAAATTATGGTAGGGATTCACCATACCCAGGCAGAGAGATGCCATACAATGCCAAAATGGTCAAAATTTATAGAATTTGAGAGAGGGAGAGAGAAAAAGAAGTCCAAGGGTCACTTGGACATGTGTCAAGCTGATAATTATAGTTAAAATTACATGTGAAAAAGAGGTGGGTTGAGCTATGCCAAGTTATACTGTATACTTTTCCAAAAACAATCATAAAGATAGTGAAAAGTGGCACAAAACTACCATTTTGGCATAAGAAATTGCCCAACTGAGTTACCTTCCAAAATTACCTCTATTAATATAAATGGTCAGGTCTGATGATTGGTCTAAGTAATAGGGGTTACAAAAAAGCCCCCAAATTCATTGGATTGATGCCTAACCATCCCTATTGTTGTGGACATGCAAAATCATCACAAATAGTTTCAAAAGATTTCATTCCTATGCAACCTTACCACTTGGCACTCCAAACCTTCAAAATATACAAACCAATTCATGCACAAGGGGGAATAACACTTGTTAAAGATTCCTAAATCATCAGTTTCAAGAAAAGAGCCTTTAAAAGGCTTCCCTAATCACTTTTCACCACTTTACCCCAAAGTTCATTATTTGGCTCATTCGAGTGGCCAAAAGTGAAGGAATTTTTGGGACACTTAGAATGATTTTTAGGATCTTAAGTTAATTTTTTGAATTATCTCAAGTGTATAGCTTCTCCTAAAAATTTATTTCACCTTCTAACTCCTATAATTTGCACACCATCACAAATGATGAAAACAAGCTCTTTTCTCCCTTATTCTATATGGATCCATACAAAAAATAAATATGTCTGGAACCCTTAGAATGTCCTATACAACTTTTATTTTATACCCCTGGTCAAATTCATCCATTTGAGTGCTCTTTTGGCATCCTCTCCACCATCGAGTTTGCTTAAGGGTTTTATGAGGGTTTAAGAGGTTTTTTGGTCTTAATGATTATTCATATAATTATGACATTGAACACTCATAAAAATTGAAATTTTTCCACCTTGAGGGAATCCTTAAAATATTCTAAAATCCTTTAGGTCCAATGCAAGATTTTAGGGAAGATATAAGCAAAGAAAATGACCCTCAAATAGGATTCTTGCATTTTGTGAGGGTTCTAGCATGTTTGAAGCTCAAATTGACTTATCTTGGTGTTTATATGCCAAAAAAATACACCCAAATATCTGTAATTGACCCATGAACATGTCCAATTACCTTGGGGTGCTCACCAAGAAACCAAACTAGAATTTCCCCTATTTTGAAAGA
Organism: Torreya grandis; assembly: GCA_037957365.1. NCBI lineage: Eukaryota > Viridiplantae > Streptophyta > Pinopsida > Cupressales > Taxaceae > Torreya > Torreya grandis. Next base: position 1,135,039 of record JARHVA010002883.1, on the reverse strand, counting down.
AGAATCGTGCCTTATCAAGCAACTGTCAGCTCTTTGTGAACCAATGGATGATGAATTTATATTTTAATGGGGTTTTGGAACATGAAAACATCCTATTTGACCTTTTAATAATCAAAAAAATCATTATAAGTCTTGGAGGAGTATGAAATTTGAGTTGACACCTTGTTTGGGGTTGGGAAAGCATGTTTTCCCACTAGATCTTCATGCAAAGCTTCTTATGTGAGAAATAACCTTGACATCCAGACCCTATATATTGGTTTTTTAGGTCAAAATATTTTTCTCCCAACTTTAGACATCTCCTTCAGTGGTAAAAATAAGTGCAAGTCTCTCATTTGTAAGATTTATTAAAACTGGTCATTTTTCTGCATGCATGGACTGAGGTGGGTCTAAGACAAAATAGTGAGTATCAAGCCTATTTTTTCATACAAATTTAATATTTTATGATATTTATGAGGTCATTATATTAATTTTTACCAAAGGGTTTTATTGGATTCTAAGTCTAGGTGGTCAAACCAACTCAACTTTGCCAAAAAGGGGGTAAAAAACCTTGCTTTTTGTATGTTTTCAACCAAACTGACCCATAGCTCCTACCTTCATGCATTATCAATGTTTTGGGAACTTTTAAATGTGTTTCTCATATCCAATCAAAGCTTTTTAATCTTTTGAAACCCATGGAAAATTTGTTTTCACTTGGAATCCTCCTTTGGCCCTTTGAAACAAGGCCTTAACATGCTAACTATATGGATTAAAACAAGTAGGCTTGTATGGAAAGGTGTTTGAGAATTTAAATAGTGTTTTAGGCATGTTAAAACCCTTGTGTTATTTTTTCAACATTTAAAATTTATTTATAACTCCTCACCCTTCCTCTCATGCTTGGCATTAGACCTCTTGCCACTTTTCACCTCTTCCCTTCCTGCTAGGACTGAGATAGACTTTTTTTGAGTACCTCAGACTCTTGAGAATCATGAGAATGGGTTTTAGAGGTGTAATTTTTCTCACTTGAGAGAATTAAAATATCACTTCCATTGTGACAAGTCTCCAATATCTATGTATACTCTCACATTTTGACTATATCTCACCTTCTATCTCATTTTCATGACCTTGACTGACACAATCTGGGAATAGATGACTTATTTTGGCTTGTTTAGTGAATACACATCATGTTTAAAACGTGATACAATTCATATTTGGCACACCCTCATGGATAAGTTCACCATCTTTCAAAACTAGCACTTTTGATCCTCATTCCACTGTTTGCTTGGTTGTAGGAGGCTATTTTCCCTTCACCTTGGGCCTGTAGGTACCTTCTAGTTCACTTTGAGCTTATTCATGGTGTAATTTATGGAATGAATGTTTTTTATTTCTTAAAAAATATCAATCATTCCTCCACTTTGTCCAATGATCATGCCTACTTCACCAACCTTGACCTTCAAGCATTCCCTCATTATCAACTAAGACAATCACTTTAAAACCTACCTGCAGGTAAGTGTGGAGTGTGTTTAGAGAATATTTAGTAGGTTTTTTACAATATCATGAATATATTGTGATAAAAAAACCTTCTCATGCCTTAAATCACCTTGTAAACATAAAATAATATCAAAATTTTGGTTTACTAGCTCACTGCCTTGACTATGACAGTTATCTCCAGGCATGTACGAATAGGGGATAGTGTGGGAGGCCTCAAAACACCAAATTCACCTTTGAATTGTTTCTCTTGGCTCAATATTTTAGTTTGAGTCTCCTTTAATTGATCCTACTTGATGGCATGGCTTAGGAATTTCAAGATGAAGAACAAAGTCACTTTTTTCATAGCATTCTGTAGATATCACTACCTTCTTTTAGTGTTTTTTATCCATTTTTGGAGGCTTCAAAATATACTTTATCTTTTCCCTTTAAAGATCCAAATTTGCATAGATTATTCTTGTACCCTAGAAAACTAAATGAGCCTAATGGGGGTCTTTTAGAACAAATCCCTCTTCAATTTATGAAATTGCTTAGAACCTCTAGGATCATTGTTTAGTCATTTTCGAGTCACTAGGCCTGACTGTGACAGTCATCTCCATTTTTATGTTTTAGCATCCTTTATTGTCAAGATAGGGTAGTTCATAGGTCTGCCTATGGTATCTAATGGAAAGGGTCATTAAAACTATCTTGGCCAACACTTTGAATCACCCTTGTAGGCATGATTACATACTTCACTATAGGCTGTGAGTGCTCATTACAGGGAAGACTGAGACAAATTCTTTAAACATACAAAAATTGAAGTGGTTTGTGCCTTTATTCCACATACAAATGCTCACCTTTGATCTCAAGGCACTAAGAAATTTGTTTACCATCCAATTTCACTCTTATGATGTTATCATATTCCTATAACTAAAGAATGTTGACTGCGGTAGTGAAGGGAAACTTGCAATGGCTAGAATCATGCCAAGGATGCCTCTAAAACTTTACCAAAATAAATTTATCATCATTTATATACCCAACATACACCAAGATAACCTTAAAAACAACATTAAGGCATCATATCCAATGTGAAAGAGACACTCTTTATACAGTGGTATGAATGTGAATACAAACCAATCATTTGTAAGCCTAGATGAGGCCTTCTCATGAGATTGAAACCTATAAAACAAATAGGAGCATGAAAACCATGTTGGAACACCTGCAAAACCAAAATATATCAATCCTAGGCAAATAAAGCTGAAATAGTCTCATGGAGAGACCCCTCATGGTTAAATAGACCTAAAAGACTACTTGGAGTGTTAGAATTTGTTAATAAAGCATACTACACCAATCTAAAACCTCTTTATATGAAATTAAAGTATACTAAGGGTATTATCCATCCCCAAGACCATTCCCCCTGAATTCACCTGTATGGCTCTTGGTGAACACCTGAAGTTGAGCTTTCCTTATGTGCCAATGGAGAAAATAAGCAAAATGAGTTACAGAGCCAAATTTTTACAATCTCTTTCAGGTCTAGGCATGGAAATGGATGTGAGGAGGTGAAGAGATCCAACACCCATGTTTTCAGCTGGAGATCAGATAGTGGTGGCTGTACAAGTGCCCAAAAGGGCCTAAAAATGAGGAAAATTTCTCTTTCTTGATCAACCTACCAAATTTTAGTTAGGGATAGATGAAATAGACTCTTTAGGACATATGGCATGTGATATGACCTTTTGACACTTGCACACTTCTCAAAAAAATCTATACAAAGCATTAAATACACTTAAAATGACCTTTAAATGACCCAAAAATGATAAATAAACCTAGGGGACTAATAACCAAGGGTAGTATAGCATGAAATGACATTAATTGATATTTTAAACACTTTATAATATCCATTTAAATCTCCTATAGATCTAAAATATTAATTGTTTGCCTATAAGTGCCCTAATTTGACTAGAAAGTCAAAATTGGTCAACAGTTACCTTGTCAAATTTATTAAGTGAATTTGTGCCAATAATGAGAGGGTTTTAAAGTAGAAATAACACTTGATGTATTTTCAATTACTCTTGAAATACTATAAATACAATATCTAGATGCCAACATGCATGCTCTTAACCATTTATCCTACAACAGTCTTATTTAAATGACAACTATCATCTTATTCCAATGACAATTGCCATCATGCACCCATTATTCACCCATGGGTTATATATTGGATTTTGTAGTTCATGTTGTTACTACTCAAAGAGCTAAGTTGTTCAACCCATCCTACTACCTGTAAATATACAATAGGTGCATCATTAAACCTAAGCTTTTAATAAAATCCATGGGATATGACATTATTTACCAATTGGTAAATACACATGTTCAAATTTCAATCCTTGAGCTCCTAAAGCAATCTAATATTTATAAGGATATCTTATGTGAAGCATTCCATGATACACAATTTCTAAGTGATATTGAGCCTGCTTATTTTGTGGATATAATGAAATAATTTAAAAACAATACCAAGTTCATTACCTTTCATCCAACAAATTTACCATCCAAAGATATTAATGACCAAGATTTGCCTTTGTTCTTACAAGTGACCATGAAAAATAAAGGCATCAAAAGATTTGTCTTTGGTAATGGATTAAGCCTAAATATTTATAGCATAAAATTTTTAACCGTCATGGGTATTAGCACCAATCGTCTTCAAACAATGTTTATGCATATAAAAGAATTTAATAATGCACATGGCCCTCATGTTGGTCAAATCACATTAGATGTGACATTGGAAAAAAATAGTTTCAACTACTTTTCAAGTAATGTATCATTCATTAAATTATAATTTACTTTTAGGTAGACCTTGGATACATTAATTGGAAGTAGTTCCATCTACACTTCACTGATGTGTAAAATTCATACATGATGGGACCTTATTATCCATGCATGTTGATGATGAACCTTTCAAATTTTACAAAATGATACATTCTAAAATTGAAGGTATTCTTATAGTGGTACCACCTAATTAATGCAATCCTATTGAGCACATACACACATATGAAATAGGTGAGTCAAGTATGATGGCCCCTTTGTCTCTAGATGGCAATAAATTACTAAATATCGAGGTACACATCAAAGAATATCAAGAGAAATAACCATTATTAAAGGAGAAAATACAACCACAAGATCACCTACCATTTCAACTTCCTTTATTGGTCAATACTAAGTAGAAATATGGCCATGTTTTAGATTACTATTATAGTGATAATGACACCACTATGATATGATAAATGAGAAAATGTGAATTGTAAAATTTGATCCACTTGTTCACCTAAATACAAGTACATTATGTGAATAATGTGGAGGTTTATCAAAAGGATTCATATTAGATGATACAGATCAGAACATAATAAGATACTATGATATCATACTATATTTTTTACTTAAACATATAATATTTTCTTTACCTTCCACTAGACATAGGTTATGCAATAGAATTCTACCTATATAAGGTAAGGTACCATATTATAAATATCATTGGATCATCAGCTATAATGCCAATCAATGTTAGGCATTGAAGGAATAAATTTATAAATATAAGATATAAGGATACATAAACATTGGTAAAAATCCTATATATCTTTCAAAAAATAATTCTCTCTCAATATGATCAAAACATAAATATTTAAATATTACTACAACTATTGATGGTGTATATTGCCATCATATCTAGTTTGATATTAAGTGGGATACAAATTGTGGTACCACATTTATCACACAATTAGGACATACTATAGATGAACTAATGTATGCCATAATTTTAGAATCTTGAGGATACATTTGGTTACTATATCCTGTGGCTCAGGTATAGAATCTTCCATCATATGGATATTAGACCATGAGCCAAATTTTAAACTAAAGTTTGGAAGAAATTGCCTAGTTGAATAGAATGCTAATCTAGATACTACAAACATGTGTGTTATTTTTATTCATATGTATATAGATATTTTCATACATCATGATGGGCATGATTATTTTTTGAAACCATTGGATTCAAGTAAACCATTAAATAGAAACATTAAAGTAGAGATAATGTAGTGATATAAACAAACGTTGAGAAATTTCCTAGGTGGCCCTAAACCTTTCGATGATGAATAATTCCTTGATTAAAGATCTTAAAATATTCTAAAAATACCCAAAAAATTAAAAAATACCAAAATATTTTTGGCACCTATATGGTCTATTGGATCCTTAGCATCTATGTGTTAGTTTCATGTTGATGGATGGCCTATCAATTACTCCTACATACACGTGTATCAAAATTCTACTTAAATGTGATATAAGAATACATAGATACATGATTTATTCTTGTTTTTATATGTTGGGCCTTTACTCTACTCATGTCATATAGAAATTAGGGACATCCACCTCTATGATCATGATAATAATAAGTTATAGCATTGTATGGTCACTCTACATTATCATGTTTTGAGCTCTTACACATACTTACACATACCTTTATCCATGATTATATCTTATACAATGGACTTGATATGCTATGTACTTAAAATATTTTTCTAACACATTTGATCCATGGGATTCTATGACATGTTTATGTTGGTTACTTATGATTTACTTTATGCACTTCTTTAACTATATTGCCTTGGTATTATCTTGATTATTCAAGCATTTGAATATGTTCTTTTGTTTGTTTCCCTTGTTCCTATGTATGATCTCTTTGATATTTTAATATGTCAATATTTTTTATATGAACATTTGAATATGTCATCCTTGCTTTTATAGACATTTGACTAAGTCATGTCCCTTTGATTGTGCAACATTTGAACACGCCCCTTGTTTATGGTCTCCTTAGACCATTGCCTTTTGAACTTATTTTGAGTGATATTATGTGTGTGTTTTATTTATTTATTAATATTGTATTATTACTATCTAGATGTTTCCATAATATTTATCATGCATCTTAGGCCTCACGTGATCACATTATTCTATGTACTTCAATGTTATATTTAACTAGACATGTCTTTTTATATGATACATGGTTACATTCAAAGATTATATAATTGTCTTATCCTTTTGAGGTGAGGTAATTATATGTTTTTATTCTTCCCTCACCTCAAACAAGGGCATATCAGTAGTGGCATGTCATAGAGGTATGTTCTCCACATTTGGCATAATTTTTAGATTTAGTGGGGGTTATTTCACTATTTTTTTGTGTTATTTTATTTTGCTTTTGGAAAACAAATAAAACTCAAAGAAAGAGAAAGGCATAGATGAACATGGATGTAGTTGCACACTCCGTGATCCATACAATATGAATAAATATTCTTTATTGTATGACCTACAATAAGAATGAGACTAGAAACGAGATTTATTAGTAAGATTAGAGGGTGGATTGCCTAGAAAGTGTTAGTTCCAAGAAGTAAAAGACTTCAGTAGAAGGCTATCAATCCACTCATTTAACAAGTTGAGTTATGAAAAATGCTGATAAGAGATGCTTGCATAAAGTAATGAAAAATACTTAATCCATAATGTAATAAATGATTTTTAAAATAAATGAGTGATTTTAACAAAATAACATTAACTTATTCAAAATAAATGCTAAAGTGCTATAACTTGATTCAAAAAATTGCTTATGACTCTATGTTGTGACAAAAGTAAAAAAATTAGATTTTGGGTGAGGTTTGATAAGTAATTTTAACTTAATATTTTTAGAAATAAAATTACATAAAGACCAATATAGGTCATTGTGTAACTGATACTAGTTAAGGATAACCTATGTCTATCGAGGATGAGTGATGTCAGTCATTGTGTGTTTTGTCACAATTTTGGCTTTGGGCAAAAAGGGGACTTTGGGTTGGTTTTAAAGGGGTTTTATGGGTTGTTTTGGGTTAGTTGATGGTCATGAAGGTAAAATGGGGTCTCAAATATATCAAACATATATATTTGACACTCAAATGATTGGGAATAGTTAGTGGAGATTTTGTAGACTAGGGGGTGTTTAGAGTTACAGAACTCCAACACAAAAGAGACTATGAGGAGAGATTAAAAGTGGGTTAAAGCACTAAACTACCAAAACTAGATGTTAAACTTGTGAAAAGCATAGAATACTTAGTTATTTATGGATTTACTAGCCTGATGATGACTTGAAGTAGAGTGTGAGCTGCTTGGAATCCTGAAACAAAATGGATAGAGTAACGATGCTTGAGTCCTCAATCTTGAGGTGGTGAAACACTTCCTAGTCTCTAAATTGGTTATATGATTCACTAGAAAGCTAAAATTCATACAAGAGTTATAGTTATTGATCAAATGATTCAACCTCCTAAGCAAGGGTTTTGGGGTACCCTTAAATAATCAATGTCAGTCCTGGTCAACCGACATCAGTCAAGGTGGAAATAGAATAAGTTGCCCAAAATAGTATTTTGTATTTAAGTTTAGCCATTAAGACCCTTGTAAGTGGTCCAATATTATTTAAGGTAGCATGGACATGTGAGAATAATTATTCTAGGAGGCTAGTACTTTTGATGATAAGGTAAAATATGGTCTTAAGGCTGGTGTCGGTAAGTTAGCCATGGGTTTGGTTAGGGTGAGTTGTAAATAGGATTAAGTAGCTTAATTAATTAACTATTTAACTAAATATGTGTAAAAAAGTAAATAGATTTTTTTAAAGGAATAAACTAACCTAAGGGGGCCAAGGAAGTTGAAGTAAGTATTCTGCAACAATTAGAATCATTGGTGTAATTTTTTAGTATCTATAGAGGCATGCTTTAGAAGCATGTTCTCCACACTTAATAAATATTTGGTACTTATATCAATTTTCATATTCAATGGGGGTATGCCATATAATAATGGCTTTCCAATATTCATATATTTAGATTCAATGGTTGCATGTCATATAGGGATGGCTTGACATTCACAGTTTTAGATTTAGTGGGGGCATGCTTTAAAAGTATGTTTTCTATATTTATTCAATATTTGGTACCTATAGAAATTTTTATATTTAGTGGAGGCATGTAATATAAACATGGATTACACATACTCACAATTTTAGATTCAATAGGTGTATGTTTTAGAAGCATGTTATCCACACTTATTTAGTATTCAATGTTTCTAAATTTAGTGGGGGCATGTTATGGAAACATGTCCTCCACATTTCACTTATTTCATATTTATCCATATATAGTGGGGGAATGATTTGGAATCATGTTCTCCACACTTACATAGTTTTAAAATTTTCCAAAGCACATGGTTATATAATTTAGATTCACAGTTGTGACAAAATTCTATACATTGGTATTAATTTTATACATAGTTTCAACATGAGACATATCTAAGATGCATATTATATGAAATGTACACTTGATATTCTAAAATACAAATAAATTTTATATTTAAAATCACTCTCAATTACTATCATCACCCATTAATATGTAATTTTATGAACTGTTACCCATGATGTACTTATATGGACTATATTGAGCCAATCTATTACAATAATTAGTTTGATTTTGGTATGGTTGAGGTGATTAAATCACTCAATATTATCAAACTTTTATGTTATAATTGATTATATCATTCAACCTTATCAATTTTATAGTATGGGTTAACTTGGTTCACTCAATTTTATTAGATTAAAAGTATGATTGAGTTTCATAGTTGAACTTATCTCAACGGCCAAGTGGTTTCTCACTTTTTACCCAAGGTTGGGGGTATGTGCCTTATAATATCTATCTATATCTATCTATTTATATATATGCACTTTTTAGATCTATATATATTTTAATATCAATTTTAAAACCTTAAAATGATACATCTTTCAAATCAACTTGCCAATAGGCAAGTCAACTACATTGATACACAAGTGTACTCTTAAACCCTTCTCTTTCAATTTTAATCTTTTTAATTCCAAATTATATGAATTGATTATGTATTGTAACATTATCTTGGTTGAAATTCAGTCACCAATAAAGCACTCAAGTTGGACTCAATCAAAGGCAAAGTGTATTATATATACCTAGGTACGCATTCCTTCAAACTAGAAATTTTATTACAAAATTAAAGGGGATGAAAATGTCAAAACTATTTTATGGATTATATATCACCTTAGTATTGTAAACTTGGTAGACTTAGACCTTAGTTTTTTCTCTTAGTTTTATACCTTTCCTACTTTCTGAAGTCTTCCATCTATTTTATCTTATGCCTTTTTGCCCAATCTCTTAGTTTGACCAATATTATGTTGATGACCCAGACCTTATATCTTGTCCAAAATGCTTAAAACCTACTTATCTTCCACCTATGCAAATTTTGAGTTTGTACTTATTTTCATTCTCCCTAGACACTAGCATACATGATAAACACCTACATTAAAACTAGTGTCCTATTTTGATTCAAGTGTCTAGTGACCTAAAATCATCTAATTTGTAAATTAAACTTATCCTCATGGTTGGATTAAGTGTTTTAATGTTATTTATTTATTCAAATGGATTGATATAAATATGATATCAACCTTTATTCATTCTTAATTTATAAAAACCCTAGCACAGACTAAGACAACTTATCAAAAACATTCAAATAAACACTTGATAAAGTAAACCTTTCTTATTTTATTTTATTTTCATATCAGTCATATGAATAAAATATACACAAATATGAATTACTTAAGGAGTAACTCAAGACCCTAATTTTTCAATTTACAAGCTAAGTCATTGTTGTAATTAATTTGCACATATTGCATGATTAACACATAAGCCAACATGTAGGGGATAAATATATCAATATGAGGCCCTCTTCAGAGTATTGTTGTCTATGTATGTAAAAATTATTGATATAAGAATCTTTGGGGTCATCTCAACACCATGTGCCCACTAATCCATTTTTCTCCAAAGTCACTGTGAAGATAAAGAACCAGGGTTTTACAAATTCATGAGGAATGACAGTTCATGACCTAGATATGAATGCACCAGAATAAAGTTAGTCAAACCTAGACATCCAAATGGTTTCATCATTTTCTAGTAGGTTTTTTATATAAGACACTTACATCAAGTTTAGACAATAGTGTCGATATAACCATCCCAGGCTGATATTACTATTCACAACTAAAGAAGTATCAAAGCTAAAATATGATAACTATTCTAGAATCCTCTTTTAGTCTAATTTCTACCTATTCTATATTCATAATTGCATTAGCATCAGAACAAGCTAAGTGCATTACTTATTTTTTATTTCTATACTTAGTATATTTTTACTTATTATTTTTATCCTATCTTAGTTTAATGAATTCAACATATGTTATATATGAGTTTAGCATCGAATTGACCTATTGTATATTTTTAACCCTATTTACCTAATAAGGATTCTTATATCTAATTTAGGGCTAATATTTTATAGATTATATAACACCTCAGTCTTGTACACTTGGCAAAATCAAACTTGGATGTTTTTCTCAGTTTTAAACCTTTCCTAATTTTTGAAGTCTTGTATTTGCTCTATCTTGTGTCCCTTTGGCCTATCTCTTAATGTAACCAGTCCTATGTTGATGGCCTAAACCTTTTATCTTACCTAAAAATCTTAAAACCCACTTATATTCCACCTCTACAAGTTCTAAGTATATACCTATTTTCCTACTCCCTAGACTCTAGCATTCAAGATAGACACTTGCATTGACACTAGTGCCCTGCCTCGATGTAAGTGACTAATACCTTAAATTCATCCAATTTATAAATGAAATAGATCTTAATAGTCATCCTAAGTTCTTTAATGCAAGTTATCTATCTAAATGTATTGATATAAATAAAAGATCAACTATCATTCATTCTTAACCTACAAAAAACCTAACATAGACCAAGGTAACTTATCAAAAGCATTCAATCAAGCACATGATAAAACAAAGCTTCTTTATTTATTTCTATTTCCACATCAGTCATAGGGACTACACATATATAGGTATGAAGTGCTAAAGGATCTATTGGAACACAACTATCTACTAAGAGGGAGGTGAATAAGTAGATTGATTAATATTAATCCTTTAACTCTTTTAATGTAAATATGTAGAGATCACACACATACAAATAGACATAACACAATATGTACGTGTAAAACTTAATATGAGAAAAACCATAGTGAGAATAGCTTCTAGAATCTACTATTCTAATCTAGCCTCATAGTCAAAACCTCATTGGTTACAATATTTAAAGGTACCAACCCTAAAGAGACACCAATCCCCTAATTTAAGAGCACCTACTCTAAGGAAGCACCTACTCCCTAATTGAGAACAAACTTAGATTTTTTGATGGTACCTACCTATTAGATCTATTATGGAGCTACAACTCTAGATGAAAAAAATTGATTCATAAATGAATCTAGTTCTCTATTATAGACTTATTCTATAACTGCTCATTCTCTGCTCTGGATCTCTCTTCCTCTCTTTATCTCTCTCTCAATTCAACTCTTTCTGCTCTATACTACACTCTTAGTGTATTTCCTAGATGATATATACATGCATTGATCTATGTCTCACATCTTCTCTATGTTCACACTTGGTTGATAACATATCATGCATAATTATTAGACTCAGTTCATATTTCTTTAACAAGTTTCTCACTTCTTGAATTCATGCTCCACTACTATAATTCTCTATCTTTTACTATATTTATCATATATCAGGTTCTAGTTTTGATGCACATGCGAGATTACACAATTTTGATCGACACATGTTAGGTTGTGGAGCTAAAAGCTTCACCAAAATGCAAACAGGAGAAGTTACAGAGGTTACAGAGAGTTACAGAATGAGTTGCAGGGAAACTGACATCGGTTTGATCAATCAACGTCGGTCAGATGGCAGTGAGGAAGCAACCGGCATCGGTTACCAGTCAGCTGACATCAGTCATGGAGGAGCCAGCGTCGACAGCCTGTATGTGAACATGCAGTTTGCATGTTGATTTTGGAGAGTCTATTCTTGGACTGTCAATTTGCATGTTGAAAGCTAATCTTAGTCTTGAGTTGCATGTCTAATTATTGTAATTAAGATAGTCTAATTATTTTCAGCATGAGATCTATATAATAGACTCATGGGCTATATTGTAAATCGTAGTTAGAGAGTAAGAGAGCAAATAAGCTCCTTTTGAGAGAGGTGAGCAATGGTGTGTTCCTCCTAGTGCCACAGTACCAAGGTGGGTGCTAGTTTAGAGAATCAGAAGGGTTCTTCATATATGTATGATCTTGGTCAGCAGGTGAGCATGGCTTCTATTGGAGATCTACATTGGTGAATAAGGTCTAGTAATTTACAGGTAACAGTAGAGAGCATGAGATCTACTTGGAGTACAGTTGTGTACTTGGTGTATTGACAGCGTGTTACTGACTGGTTGGAGAGGTGAACATCAATTCTATATTTGAGTTGATTGTTGGGACCGAGAGAGAGAGGGAAGAAGGTCTTGAGGTGTGGCGAGCCTTTGAGGTGGAAGAAGAAGTGGCATCTTCTTTATTGTATTTTCTTCTAAGTATTTAATACAATTGTGTATTGTCTCTCAAATCTTATGTTATTTCATATTTTTAGTTACTTATTGATTCTGGTATAATTTCGTGTTTAGTTGCTAATACAAGAAGTAATCATATGTGCTCTAATTGAGAAGCAAAATCCTGACAAGTTGGTATCAGAGCTTTTGGTTGGGTTACTAACAGGTGGTTTCAGATCTAGATAGTGTGTGTTGATTACAGGTTACTCACAAAGGTTTTTTATTGAGTGGGTGTATAGCAATGGCAAAAGAAAGTAAGCTACGAATGGAGAAACTGAATAGCACGAATGGTCTGATTGATGGAAAGAAAGAGCAGGTAAAGAAAGATTGTTGGTTGGTAGCAGATTAGCAGGAAGAAATAGATGTTGCAGGAGATGTTGCACAGGATGTTCTTGATAAAGTAGAATCTTGGTTTACAGATTCTTTTGCCTCTTTTCATGCAGCTTGAAATAGAGCATCTTTTCATGGGTATGTCTTTGGAGACTTTAGAGAGATTTATTTAGGTGCTAGAGAGCCTTGTCAAATGATTGGCAAAGTGGAAGTGAAGTTGAAATTGTAGATGGATAACACACAGGTGTTGAATGAGGTTATGCAAGTACCAGTCTTAGAGATGAGTCTAATTTTTTCAAGAAAGTTAGGTGATAGGAGATGCACAATAACTCTCACAGTGGATGCACTTGAATTAGATGGTGGTAAGAAAGTAGGTATCCTTTATCTATCTACTTATATTAATGATTCACCTTCTATTATAGAGATGTGGCTTTGTAGGCTTGGTTACATATGTAGGAGGGGAATGCATGTTCTGAAGCGGGAGACAGATGTTTTTGACAAGCTAAAGAACTTGAAAGCCTTGGTGTTCATGGAAGAGATGACGGATAGAGATCAGCTGAGGGGATTGAATTATTCTGAGCAGGGTTGTGCTAATTTGAATAGGGTTTTGATCCATGGAGAGCTCATGGGTAAAAAGTCATCACTCACAAGTGAACACAAATACCGATGTCAGTCAGGAGGAACCGATGTCAAACAGACAAACACCAATGTCGGTCATGTGTAGATCAGTAGAGTCGGTGGTGTTGAGAAGCAAGAATTGATGTCGGTCATATAGTGATTGACATCGGCAACATGTACACCAACGTCAGTATTGGGACTGACATCGGTAGATAGGGTTAGTCGTAGAGAATCGACGCTGGTCAGGAGCAGATTGGGAGATGGCCGAGATCGGTCACTAGAACAGATAGTGGGTAGACAACACGCTGTCAACAAGTCTCAAACACTCATATGGAGATCAGAAAGGGTAAGTGAACCTCATATTCGTTGTTCACCTTCTTTATATTGCTTACTGATGGTCGAGAACTAGGAAGATGTGAAGAGGCAATATAGGTAGAATCCAGATATAGTGGGAGCTTGGCATGGATGAGGAGTGTGAGTCCTTGGAGAAGAATCAAACATTTATTTTTTGGTAGAGTTGTCAGCTGAAAGAAAGCACTAAGAGATGGATAGATTCCCAAGTTAAAGAAGAGAGTGAATGGATACGTGAGACAGAAGGCCAAGGTATATGGTCTTGAGGAAGCTGCATGACAGTGGTACAAGTTTTGACAGGTGGATGACAAAGTAGGGCTTCAATCAATGTCAGTGTAACTATTGTGTTTGTTCTTACCAAGTGGATGATGAGTCATGACATTATCCTGTTATTGTATGTAGATGGTTTGCTAGCAGATTTGTACATATAGGGTTTTGTTGAGCTAAGGGTAAGGTTAGTTCAGAGGTATGTCAGGGAGAATTTGGAGCAGCAAAATTCTTTGGCATGAGAGACAGAGATTTTTTGTCTCCACTGGGAGCTGATGTGAATCAGGTGTTGGTGAGGTTCATTACATAGGATGTAGAATCAGGAAGCACACCAAGGGCTAGATAGTTCAAGCAGAGCTTAGAACAGGGTTTGAAATCACATAAGGTCTAGTGTAGACTTGAGTTTTCCCAAGTAGTGGGAGTTGTCAGAGAGTTTGGAGCCAATTCATGGAAGAAGTACTGGAGGGCAGTTCAGTAGATTCTCAGGTATCTGAGAGGGATCAACAGCAGGTTAACATGTTATGCAGGGTCAAGGACTTCACTACATGGAGCTGTAAGTTCAGATGTGGCAGGTTACTTGGATGACAGGTGTAACATCACAGGATGTGTGGTGGTTAGTCTTCAGGGTTGAGCTTGAAGAGGGATACAAGCTAGGGAATAATTTAGATAGTGTACATGGATAGGTACAGGTGTATCTGTTTATCTCCAAGTGAGAGATTGTTAGGTTGTGGAGCTAAAAGCTTCACTAGGTTGCAAATAGAAGAAGTTACGGAGGTTGCGGAGAGTTGCAGAGCAATTGACATCAGTCTGATCAACCGACACCAGTCAGATGGTAGTGAGGAAGCAACTGGCATCGATTACCAGTCAGCCGACATTGGTCATAGAGGAGCCAGCATTGGCAGCCTGTATGTGAACATGCAGTTTGCATGTTGATTCTAGAGAGTCTATTCTTGGACTGTCAGTTTGCATGTTGAAGGCTAGTCTTAGTCTTGAGTTGCGTGTCTAATTATTGTAATTAAGATAGTCTAATTATTGTAAGCATGAGATCTATATAATATACTCATGGGTTGTATTGTAAACTGTAGCTAGAGAGTAAGTGAGCAAATAAGCTCCTTCTAAGAGAGGTGAGCAATGGTGTGTTCCTCCTAGTGCCACAGTACCAAGGTGGGTGCTGGTTTGGAAAATCAGAAGGGTTCTTCGTATATGTATGATTTTGGTCAAAAGGTGAGCATGGCTTCTATTGGAGATCTACATTGGTGAGTAAGGTCTAGTGATTTGCAGGTAGCAGCAGAGAGCAGGAGATCTACTTGGAGTACGATTGTGTACTTGGTGTACTGACAGTGTGTTACTGACTGGTTGGAGAGGTGAACATCAAATCTATATTTGAGTTGATTGTTGGGACCAAGAGAGAGAGGGAAGAAGGTCTTGAGGTGTGGCGAGCCTTTGAGGTGGAAGAAGAAGTGGCATCTTCTTTATTGTATTTTCTTCTAAGTATTTAATACAATTGTGTATTGTCTCTCAAATCTTGTGTTGTTTCATATTTCTAGTTACTTATTGATTCTGGTATAATTCTGTGTTTAGTTGCTAATATAAGAAGTAATCATATGTACTCTAATTGAGGAGCAAGATCCTGACATCACAGTGATCTATATCATTCTCTATGTTGTATAATACATCTTTCATGGATGTTCCATCACTTGACCGTTGAGATAAACACATATTTAAATTTTGACAATTGATCTTAAGTTTCACATGATGATCCAATGATTATCATTCAATTTTCCCAAATTTAAAACACAACCATTAGATCAAGCTCACACTCTCCATTATATCCTTACGATCTTCCTAATTTTAATGCTTCAACTTTAAAATGCATTCATTAATTTGAATTTGACAAGCTCATGCATTCTATTAGATCTTTTCAAGGTTCCAAACTTTAAATCTTTAACTTTAAGTCACAACCATTTTATTTATCTTAGTCTTATGAGATTAGGACACTTGGTGCTCTCATTGTTTCTATTGAAATTTTGCTTTCTACATTCAAGAGAAGAATTAAGAAACTAAGAGATATGGTCAAGGCTTGTGTACCTGGATGTAGTATGTGCACCGTAATCCAGACGCTGTGAGGACTCCTCTTTGGCTGTGGAGGAATGACACCTGCAAACAAAGAGACTTGGACAATGGAGGTGTTAGATAAGGAGATGGTGGGTTGCTAAGAGAAAGCTTGATCCCAGAAGTATGAAAACTTCCTTAAGGGAGGTCAACCCACTAGTCAATAGAAAAAGAGTCTGATAAAATACAGAATGTCAAAGTAATGATAAAAGACTAAAAAGCAAAAGGGAAACAAAGGCTTACCTGAAAGATGCTGTCGGCCTGGTGACAGTCGCCGACATCGGTGGTCCTACCAGTGTCGGTTGATCAAGGTGCCAACGTCGGTTAGTCTGCCGACGTCGGTGGGGGAAGCGATCGGTGTCGATCAAGGCAGTAGGCTTGGACGGGGTCTGGTCAGGGCTTTGGTCTGTGGACAGGGTCTGGTTGTGCAGAATGTTCTGTGGACAGGTTTGTGGATGAGTCTGTGGTCTGTTTGAATGATTTAGGAGTCTTGTTTTGGGCTTGGTTGAATGGTTTAAGGTCTGGGTCTGAGAGTCTTGTTGAATGGGCAGAGTATATGGTCCGACAGAGGGATCAAGCAGAAGACAGGGATAGCAGAGAGACAGGGTTTGGGACTGGTCTAGTTTGGTTAGAGTTTGGTCTGAGGGATAGGAGTGCTGAATCTAGTTTAGAAACAAATGACTAGAAAACACAAATGAAAACACAGAAGAAAACTTACCTGTGGTGTGCTGAAGAAAGCATTGCAGACTGGTGTTCCTATTGTTGGTATTGCTGGTGATGAAAGTCCCGTCACTGGTGGAGTTGATGAAGCCAGAATACCTGTTGTTTCACTTGAGGGAGAGAATGAGAGGCTTTGTTTGAAGATTGGCAAAGTGGCAGGGTCCAAGAACGGATTGACGATCAGAGTGCAAGATGCCAGAGTTGTGTTATGCGAGAGAGAGACCAGGAGAGCGAAAAGAGAGGGATAACGGTGCAGAAAACTGTTAAGAAGGCCGCCGATGCCGAAAATATCATCGACGTCAGTCGACAGATGGCCAATGTCGACGGATGAAAAGGGCAGAGAAAGGCTAAAAATAGCCTTTCATCCATTTTCCAACTGCCGGGTCAGCTAGTCCGAGGGAGAAACGGTCGAAGGAGATTAAATGGACGAGGGGAGAAGTTGGAATGGGAGGCTAGGTCTTAAATATGGCCATGTGGGGGAATGAGGGGAATCCAAGAAAGGTATCCAAGGGTGGTGAGGTGGCAAGGAGAGGGAAAAAGGACTTTTGTTAATTAAAATAAATAATTATTTCAAATTAACAAGATATGGGTTAGGAGTGGTAAAGTGGACGAAGGGGTCAAGGGGGGAGAAAGGACCAAAGGGGTAGACACGATTTCGGTGTCTACACTCACGTGCCTTATGGGAACTTTACTATCAGTCCCCATACTTGTGACACTTAGCACTCTTGTATGCCTTCTATACATTATTAGTCCATGTGCTTGTGACACTTCGCACCTTCATGTGCCTTATGTACATTGTTGCCAATAAAAAAACTTGTGACACTTGGCATTCTCACATTGATCATTAATTATGTAACTTTGAAGCGCACTGTAGATCTACTATTCAAGTTCTATGATCATGACACATGCTATTAATGCATTCATTCTTAGATTATTTTGACTTATTGAATTTACTACACATCATTGGATCTTCATCATGTGATTAAGTGCTCACAATTGATCAAATTTAGACAAATATTAAGTTAAGGACTTAGGAATATTAAAGTCTTTGATTGAGTTGGTAATCACTAGGTTGAATACGCTGGTTTCTCAATGACGAGGAAGGCTTAAGTTATAACTTAAGTAACCAGTTCCTACCTATATCTAGTCAACATAAATATAGAAATTCTTATGAACTCCATGACTAAAAAACCTTAGGCATTTACAAAGAAACCCTAGTAATGGTTGTGAGTAAAGATAAATCATTTCTAGGCTCATTTCTCCTCATCTAAAACTATAGACCATATATATGAGATGCTTTTGAAAAACCCATAATGGATCTTCTATCAATTTATTTGCAAACATCCAAAAATAGTCTCTAAAAATCATGACAAATTTGTATGATAATATTGTAACTTATGCAATTATAAAACATGTTCTTCTCTCCATCAATCTTGTCTATGAATACTTCTCTTGACATCAGTGACATCCATAGTGCTAACTATCTCCCTTTTGTCATTAATGATAATCATATTACCAATAATCTTCCCTTTGTCATTGATGGAAAAATAAATGCTCTGATCTTGTAATACATGCTCTGCTCGTCTTACATTGACTGGACTTGCATTAGCTTCTCATAAACATGAGTTGAAGCTGCTCATATCAAAATTTCTCCCCCTTAGGAAATATAACATTAGCCTAAACACACCTTGGACACATGCTTTTATCCTTCTTGATAAATATAAATATTTTATAGAGAGCATTTGCACATTTTATCCCCATTTGACATCAATGACAAAGGGACTCTAACTTTCTCACTGTTTATCCAAATTTTTCTTCTCCTGTATCATATAAAGGAATTTGTGCAAGAATCTGCAACCATAAACTCATTATAAATTTGTAAAAATATGTATACCTGATTGAATTTTATCTCTTATTCTAGGGATTAACAAAGTTTCTATGATCTTACCCCTGAACTCATGCCCTATTACTAAGATTTAGTGATGTAATGTAACATCCACCACTCCCAATTTTTATTTCAGATACTCAAATTATTCCTTGGGAAGAGGTTTGGTGAATAGGTCTACAATTTGATCATGTGTTGGCATATATTATATTATGACCTCTTGATCTACAACCTTTTTTCTTAAGAAGTGATACTTGATTGATATGTGCTTAGTTTTGGAATGCATCACTGGATTCTTTGATATGTTAATAACACTTAAATTGTCATAAAGAATAGAGGTAGGTGATTTTTATTCTACCTTGATGTCTTTGAGTGTTTGCTTCATCCAAAATATTTGAGTGCAACATGCCACTGCTGAAACATACTCTACTTTTGCTTTGGAAAGAATAAGTGACTGTTATTTTTTTCTCAACCATGAAATAATTTTGTTTCCAAGCAAAAATGCACCACCACTAGTTTTTCTTATATCATCCACACTTCCTACCCAATCAATATCTATATATTCTATAAAAGTGAAATCTTCACCTTTGAGATACCATAGGCCATAGTCAATTGTACTCTTGATATATCTAAAGATTCTTTTCACTGCATTAATATGTGACTCTTTAGGATCAACTTAAAATCGTGCAACTATGCACGTTGTTTGCATGATATATGGTCTTGATGTAATTAGGTATAACAAAATACCTATCATTAATCCATACAGAGTCTAATTTGCATCAAGGGACTCATCTTTTTTACTCAACTTACAACTAGTTATCATGGGAGTACCTACTAGGTTGCTATCTTCCATTCTAATTTTTTTGAGCATTTCCTTAACATACTTGGTTTGGGACATAAATATCTCTTCATTAGTTTATGTTATTTATAGAATAAGGAATAAAGAAAATTCTCCAAGAATGGACATCTCAAACTCACTGTTAATTTGTGTAGAAAATTCTTTGCACATTGTGTTGTTTCTACCATAAAAAATGATATCATCTACATATAAAACAATAATTAATATATGCTCACCTTATGATTTGAAGTACAAATTTTTATCTACATAACCTTTATTAAATCCTTGTTGCAAGTACTAGTATAATCTTGAATACCATGATCTAGGTGTCTATTTTAGATCATACAGAGCTTTCTTCAGTCTGTAAACATAATCTTCTTCTGACAGCTGAAAACCTTCAAGTCATTCTATGTAGACTTTTTCTTCTAGGTTCCCATTCAAGAAAGCAAAATTAACATTCATTTGATAGACTTTGAATTTATTATAAACAAAGAATGCTAGAAACATTCTTGTGGCTTCTAATCTAGAAATTGGAGCAAATGTTTCCTCAAAATCTATGCCTTTAATTTATGCATATCCTTTGCACACCAATCTAGCCTTATTCATTATAAAAATTCCATCTTCATTGAGTTTTTTTCTAAAGACCCACTTTATACCTATTACATTCTTATTTGAATGTCTTAAAATTAATTCCCAAGTTTTATTCTTCTCAATTTGGCTTAGTTCTTATTTCATCACTTTTAACCAATTCTCATCCTTGCTAGCTTCAACATAGTTCTTAGGCTCAACTTCAGACATTAGAGCAAAACTTGTTCTTTATTCATTGTAACTTTTCTTGTTTAAACTGCTTCATTTTTATTACCAATAATTTGCTCTATAGGATAATCCTTTTGAACAAATCTTGTAGGTTCTTTTTCATTTGCTTCTTTAGGCTCTTCATTAGCTACTTCCTCTTCAGACTTTGATTCTTCTTCATATATGTCTTTGTCAGGTTTATCATGTTTTATTCATTCATCAACATTGACGTTGATACTCTCTACAATATTATGTAACCCTTTGTTGTAAGATATGTAGGATTTGCTTTGGGTGGAATAACCAAGAAATATTCTTTCATCAGATATTGATTTAAAGATTTCCAACTTGTCTTCTTTTATACTAATGTAGCATTTGATTCCAAACACTCTAAAATACTTAATAGAGATGGGTTTTCCATACTATAGTTCATAAGGGGTTTTATCACTATTTACTCTCGGTTTAACTATGTCCATAATATATATTGTTGTTTGTACTACTTCTCTCTAGTATCTATTAGGTAACTTGGCCTCTTTTAGTATTGTTCTGGCCATCTCCTTGACTGTTCTTTCTTTCTTTTAATAACTCTATTCTGATGTGGAGTTCTTGCTATAGAGGAATGCCTTTTGACTCTATGCTTTGCATAGTATTATATGAACTCATTTGAGATGAATTCTCCATCTCTATTAGATCTTAAGCATTTGATTTTTCATCCAATCTCATTATCTACCATGGCTCTAAAGATCTTGAATTTTTCAAATGCCTGAGACTTGTCTTTCTAAAAGGTTACCCATGTCATTATTGAGTAATCATGTATTAGAAGCATGAAGTATCTTTCTCCTTTGGATCCTTTTGTTTTAGTATAACCACAAAGATTAGTATGAACAAACTCTAAAGAATTTGAAGTTACATACTTCTTTGTTTGAAATCTGACCCTTGTTTGCTTGCCTTGTTGACATTCCTTACAAGTAGTGTCTGTAGGTTTGGTTATATTAGGCATATGTCTAACACACTTATTTGAGTTCACTTTTACTAGGTTGTCAAAGTTGACATAACCCATTCTTCTATGCCATAACCAAATCTAATCAATATTTTCTATCAAACAACTATTACCATTTACTTCACTAAGATTATAGATATTGCTTTCAATTATTTTTCCTTCTACAACTAATCTTCTATATCTCCCTATCTTACAACCTTCTACATTAAATATGATATTATATCCATTATCACACATTTAGATGACACTTAGATTATGTCTCAATCTTTCAATATAAAGGACATCATGTGTAGGTAGTTTTCCATCTATATTCAAGATTCTTTTACCACATATATTTATTGTAGTGTTATCTCCAAAGCTAACAGATCCTTCCTTACATTTACAGTCATATGTTTTGATCAACCACTATCTATTACCCACAAATTTTGTTTCTTGATATGGAGTGCAGTTTGAACAATCATAGATTGTGTAACTTTTTGATCTTTCACTTTCCACAAATCCTTTAGTTTCTTATTTGGCTTATTTTCCTTTTTTTTAAAGACATGTGAACCAAAATTATTGAAGTTATAGCATATTATATTTGTATCTAACAAGGGTGAAAATGAATTTATGCTCACAAAGTTTATTCTCCTTTTAGGTATAACTCTACAATCTCTAGCCCTATGATCAAATTGATTACAGGTATAACAATAACCATATAAAAGTGAAGAATACCTGGTCATAACATTTATTTGTGTAGGATGAGGAGGTCTTCTTAACTCTGACTTCTTCAAGTCTCTCACCCTTATGTAACCATCTGCATCAACTACTTGTGTCTTCTGAATCTTCTTTGAGTTTTTAGAGATTGACTCATTATTCTTCTTATTTTCTTCAGGATTCTTTTCTCCTTCAACTTTTTTCATATCAACAGTGCTTGTGTTTGTCTTTATATCTCTAGAGGCATTCTTGCAAGCTTTTTCATTCTTTATTTTCTATTCTCCTTTTGCTTTGAATTTATCATATAAGTTTGTAGATGTTTTGGTTATGGAACTTTTCCCTTTTTAAAAACCAAGACCATTTCTTTCTTTTGATGGATTTTGAGATTTTATTAACTCATCAAGAATTGTTAAACCTCTTATTAGCTTCAAACTTTTATCTATTTGTTCTTTATCTTTTTCAAGTTCTTTCCTCAAAGTCACTATCTCTATTTCTAACTTCAATCATTCATCAGATTTAGATTCTAGTTTAAATTTGACTACATCTATTTTTTTAGCTTCTTGTGTTTTTAGGCTAACTATCATTTGATCAGATTTTTCAAGACTTTTGGATAGTTTTTCAATCTCTTTTTTGCACGTTTATTCTACTTTGAGTTCTCTTTTCTTAGCTTTTTAATTTCATCTATAACACAAATGAGTTCACACTCTAGATCCACTTATCCTTCCTCTTCTTCATTAGAGTCTTCAACTTCTTCTTTTTCTTGATCCACATAAACTAATTCTAATGTCATGAATAGGGATTCATTTCTCTCAGCCATAAAGGCACAATCATTGTCATCATCTGAGCTATCACACTCATCCAATGAATTATTATCTTCTTTTATGTATAACCCTTTCTTATTTTTGTAGAATTTCTTCTTGGATTAGTGTGGTTTCACCTTTTTATTATCCTCTTCTTGCTTAGAGTTATCCTTTTTTTATAAGGGTGTTTAGTAGCAAAATGTCCTATCTTACCATAGTTAAAGAATTTAAAGGGTAACTTACCTTTGTAATTTCTAGACCCTCTTCTTAATTTTTTGACAAAGTTAGCTTCTTTTTCATCAGTCTCCTCAGATCTAGATGTATGTGCTTCTGCTTTTACTTATTTGGATGATTTAGATGCAACTTCTTTCTTGAAAGTATTTACTTATTCTATTCTCATCTCATAGGTTGTGAAGGTTCCATATAACTCATCAACAATGAGTTTATTTAGATCTCTTGATTCCTCTATTATAAAGATTTTAGAGTCATACCTTGATGATATAGATCTTATGACCTTTTTGACAATGACTGAATCTTTCATCTCTTCTCTAAGGCCTCTAATTGCATTAACTATTTCATCTACTTTGAGGAGGTAGTCTATAATTTTCTCTTCTTCATTCATTTTAAGACTTTCAAACATGCCTTTATATGTTTGTAGCTTGGCCTACTCCACCTTATCATCACCTTCATATATGCTCTTCAAATTGTTCCATATATCTTATGTATTTTGACAATGCATTTTTTTGACAAACTCTGAATTAGACAATCCATAAAGAATAACATTTTTTGCCTTGGCAATACTCTCATATGCCTTATTTGAATCTTTATTAGTAAGAGTTGTACATGAGATATATATCTATTTACAAAATACATCCATACATCAAAACTTAAATAAAATAAATATGCTTCCATTCTAATGCTCTAAAATGCATAGTTTGATCCATCAAAGAGAGGTACTTTA
Organism: Torreya grandis; assembly: GCA_037957365.1. Lineage (NCBI taxonomy): Eukaryota > Viridiplantae > Streptophyta > Pinopsida > Cupressales > Taxaceae > Torreya > Torreya grandis. Next base: position 1,110,710 of record JARHVA010002883.1, on the reverse strand, counting down.
ATTGAGGAAGAGTCTTCTTGACTATCCATTTGTGTTCACCATCCAAGATCTACATAAGATGATTAAGCTTCTTCTAAAGAATTATGGATTTGATACCAATTATTGGAACACAACTATCTACTAAGAGGGGTGGTGAATTAGTAGATTGATTAAAATTAGTCCTTTAACTCTTCTAATGTAGATATGTAGAGATCACACATATACAAACAGACATAACACCACATTTATGTGAAAAACTCAATATGGTAAAAACTATGGTGAGAATAGTTGATATAATCTACCATTATAATCACACATCACAGTCAAAACCTCACTAGTTATAATGTTTAAGGGTACCAACCTTAAGGAGACATTAATCTCTTGATTTAAGAACACATACTCTAAAGAAGTACCTACTCTCTAACTAAGTACCAACCCAACTTTTTTGATGGCACCTACCTATTAAATCTATTATGGAGCTACAACTCCAGATTACAAAAATTGATTCATATATGAATCCAATTCTCTGTTATAGACCTATTCTATAACTACTCATTCTTTACTTTGCATCTCTCTTCCTCTCTTTATCTCTCACTCTCAATTCAACTCTTTGTTCCATCTACTACACTCTTAGTGTATTTTTTAGATGATATATACATGACTTGATCTAGGTCTCACATCTTCTCTATGTTCACACTTGGTCGATAACACATCACACACAATTCTTAGACTCAATTCATATTTATTTAACAGTAAATTTTTTGCTTCTTGAATTCATGCTCCACAAACATATTTCTATATCTTTTACTATATTTAGCATATATCAAGCTCTAGTTTTGATGTACATGCTAGATTAGACAATTTTTATTGATCACAATGTTATATATCATTCTATATGTTATATAATACATCTTCCTTGGATGTTCCATCACTTCACCATTGAGATGAACATATCTTTAAATTGTAACCATTGATCTTAAGTTTCACTCCATGATCTAATGATTATCATTCAATTGTCCTAACTTAAAAACACAACCATTGGATCAAACTCACACTCTCTGTTAGATCCTTGTTAGCTTTCTAACTTTAATGCTTCAACTTTAAAATTCATCTATTGATCTGAATCTGACAAGCTCACACACTCTATTAGATCTTTGCAAGCTTCTAAACTTTAACTCTTCAAATTTAAGTTAAAACTATTGGTCTTTGTCTCAGTATCATGAGATTAAGACACTTGGCACTCTTGCATACCTTCTAAGCACTTTACTATTAGTCCCCACACTTGTGACACTTGGCACTCTCACATGCCTTCTGTATATTTTTAGTCCCTGTGTTTATGACACTTGGCACCCTCGCATGTTTTCTACACATTATTGTTAGTGCTCGTGCTTGTGACACTTATCACTCTTATGTTGATAATTAACTATTTGAATTTAAATCACATCATATATCTACTACTCAAGCTCCATGATCATGACACATGTTATCAATGCATCCATTCTTAAGTTTTTTTGACTTATTGACTTTGTTGCACATTGTTGGATATTCATCATGCAATTAAATGCTCACCATTGATCAAAGTCAAACACATATTAAGTTGAGAACTTAGGAATATTAAAATCTTTAATCAAGTTAGTAATCACTAGGTTGAAGGGATCAGTTTCAAAATGACAAAGAAGACTTAAGTTATAACTTAAGCAACTAGTTCTTACCTATATCCAGTCAACATAAAAATAGAAATGCTTGTGAATGCCATGACTAAAAAACCTTAGGGTTTTAATAAGAAAATTTAGTAATGGTGGAAAGGAAATATAAATTATTTTTGGGCTCATTTATCTTCATTTGAACCTGTAGACCATACATATAAGATGCTCTTAAAAACCTATAATGGATCTTCTATCAATTTCAATGCAAACATCTAAAAACAATCTCTGTAAAAGCATGACAACTTTGTATGATAATATTACAACTTATGCAATTATAAAACATGTTATTATATTCATCAATCTTGTCTGTGACTAATTATTTTGACATCAATGACATCCATAGTGCTAATTATCTCCCTTTTATCATCAATGATAATCATATTTCTAATAGGAGCAACCCAAGATCCTAATTTTATATATTACAAGCAAGGTCATTATTGTCCTTACTTTGAACATATTACATGATTTACACACAAGCCAACACATATGGGAGGATTACATTAGTCTATGGTCCTATTTAGAGCATTAGCTATGTAGGTAATACACATTGAAAGAGGGGTCTTTGGGGTCAAATCGACATTGTATGCCCACTAAACCTTTTCTCCAAGGTCAACATAAAGATATAGAACTAGCATTTTATAAATTCATGAGGAGTGATATTTTATGATCTAAATTTGAATGCGCTATATCAAAGGTGAATTCAAACCCAAAATCATCTAGGTGGTTGCATCTTTTTCCAATAGGTATTCTTGTATAAGACACTTACATCAAGTTCAGATAGTAGCACCGATGTAATCATCTTAGGCTAACATTATTATCTATAGCTATAAAAACATCAAATCTAGAATCTAAAAATTACTCCAAATTTTCCTTTTAGTCTACTTTCTGCCTATTCTAGATCCAAAATTATATTATCATCATAACAAGCTAAGTAATTTGCTTCTTTGTCATTTACATACTTAGCATAGTTTTACTTACTATTTTGAGCTTATCTCAGTTTAATGAATTCAACATATGTTATATTTGACTTTAACACCTAATTGAACTATTGTAGATCTGATTATCACCCTTGTGCATTTTCATTTCCATATTCTTAACCCTATTTACCCAAAAAATATTCTTGGACCTAATTTAAGGTTACACATTTGGTGAACTCGACCTCTGTGTTTTCATGTGAAAACCCTATTTGGCCTAGGGTTTCATGTTTTTTAATTTTTAATGTTAGACTTATTCAATTCTATTTTTTTATTATCATTATTAATTTCTCATTGGAATTAATTTCTCTTGTTTATCCTATTATAATATCAGTTTTTAGGACATTACATATGCATAAAAATTAGTTTACTTCTCTTAACCCTAAGGAGGGTGATAGTTATCATCCATCTAAATAGGTTCATACTATATGAACTAAATTATTCTTGTCCCACTAATTATGTTAATTCTCACTAATATAGTCTAATTCCCATATCTCTTAGCTAAATCAATTAATGTCCTAATAACCCACATTTCATTCCCATATCCCATAAATATTTACTCCATTTTAAAACCAATTAATCTCTTTAGTCTACCCCTAATCGAGCCTATTATCCACTAACCTATCCCCTAAGCCAACTAGCTAATTTAAAATTCCTATTTATTCAACTACCACTGTAACTACCCTACCACCCTACCCATTCTTACATCCCTACGAATCTTAAACCTCATTAACTCCCATCTAATCCTCCCATTATCCCCTAAACTAATTAAGAAACCTATAGAACTATGAAAGCTCCTCTAAAATTCTAGAAGTCTCTAAACTAGAGACTTCTAAATAATTTTAAAATTCCCTCCACCATCTTATAAAATCCATGCTTGGGCCATGGCCAAGTTAACTTGAAAATCCATCATGACATTATCTTGCTACTATCTTTCATTTATAAAATCTATCTTACATTCATTTAAGGCCACCATCAAGCTCATTCAATCACTTGGAAGCCATTATCAACACTCATCAAGCAATCCAACATTTCAAATTTTGGAGATCAAATTATCCATTTGAAAATCCTAGAATAGAGCCATAAGGAGGTAAAAATGATGGTGAGAATGTTTTTATTTTTCTGATTTGTCTCCTTTATCCATTCCTATTGGTGTTATTAAGTTTTAGGTTTTTTTTAATAAGTTTAGTAATATTGCTTGAATCTAAAATTTGGTGTACATTTTAGTGATCATGGTGGGACAGTACTTTCTTAACTAACATTATAACACTATTGAAAGTGATTTGAGTGTTTCTAAGACAAACTAGACATCAATTAAAGGATAAATTTTCAATTTTTATCACATATAGGTGAATTGTGACTTTGCACTGGTATTAGCGGTATTTTAGTTATGATTTTGTAGATGTAAGTAGTGATTTTGTTGATTAACCACTAGTGGTTAAGGTTTTTGTAGGGTTTTTGACAAAACCATAACTTTGAGAGTTGTGATTTTATCCTAATAATAGTGATATTGTAGCTTACAGTCTTGATTTTTCCAAACTTAATAGTTAGAGTGGATCTAAGGTCTATTCTTGCTAACCTCTCCCTTTACAGGTGTCTTACTATCTATTTATAGAATTTTATGTGTAGAACAAGGAAGGTATTTACCTGATATTCAGATGTTGATAGGTTTTCCACAAAATTGTGACTTTGACAGTTGTGATTTTGAACTGGTAATAGTGATTTTGTTAGGTATAGTTATGATTTTGCAAAAAAATAGCTTTACCCTAGATCACCTACTATCATCTAATAATTGACATATCTATGACTTGATTTTGTTGCTTGGGAAGGATTCTGGTTTTTATCTATAGGGGAAATAAGATAAGAATTAGTAGTATTTAGACACTTTATACAAAATCATGACTCTGATAGTTATGGTTTTGCACTGGTAATAGCAATTTTATTATCGATAGTTTTAGTTTTATCTTTCCTCATAAAACTGGTAAAATTATTACCTATCTATTTCATATGTCATCGACAGAAGGATCTTAGGTTCTATAAAAAAGGGTATAAGGTTCTTTGAGAAAAGTTAAGATTGCCTTTGTCAAAAAATTTAACCATTTATTTAGAGATAACCCTTTTACCTGCAGAAAGGTTCTTACAATTGTGTCTCTATGTTTGTAGGATTAATAGGAGGAATAAATAAGACAATACAAACATCCCAGACCCCATCTCAAGGTTGTTTTAAACCTTATCACAAACCCTCAAGTTTTGAACTCACAATTTTGTCTAGGCAATCATGATTTTTTTAGTTGCAGTCACAACTTTGTAGTTGTAGAATGAATAGGGTAGTTTAGGCTAGCATTAGGTTTAATTTTTACTAGTATTAGTCTCTAATAGTATATCATTTGTTCTGTTTATTAGCATAAATTCCTATCATAATATTGGACTTATTTTCTATTTTGTAATTATTTAAATACATTTTACTAATTAATTTAATAATATAGTTACCTTAGTAACACTTAGGCATATATATTTATAAGTATGCTATTTATAAAAACAAAAATTACATTTTCTTGATAGTTACAATTTTGTTAGACTAAGTAGCTATTTTGTTTTAAAGTCATAGTTTTGTCAGATAACCATAGTGGTTTATTATCTCTTTATAAAGTCATGACTCATGACTTGTGATTTTGTTGGCTAAATTATGATTTTGTGCATTTTGGCTATGGTTTTGCTTTGTGTATTGACAATTTTTAATGGACTTGCAATTTTGTAAAAATCCAAACTACTAACCCCTTTTGGTGTAAGACCCTTCAATACCAAGGCACCCCATTTGGATTTCTAACCTTTGTACTTGTAGGGAGGGGTGAATCATAGTATATTATCCTATTTTTTATCTTTTTCATTATATCATCTTTTTTTATTATTATTTAACTTCATTGTAAAAAATTGTTCCTTGTATATACTTGCTTGTCTGTGTGTATAATCATCGTATTTGTGCCCTTCACACATAGGTAATTAACCAGTTAATTAATCATATCATGTTTACTTATTTATCTACCCTTATCTAGGATAACATGTGATGTAGAATTCATACCCATGCATGGGCTTATCATATAGGGGTTGGTGATTTAGATTTCATCACCACACACTAACTAAACTTTGTGTTCTGATGGAGTCAAAAAATCAAGAGAGATGTCGTTGCATGTCTAAGTGGAATTATCCATAAAGGGTTTCATGGAGTTAGGGGAGATCAAGATCCAAAATATAGGGTGGTTAGACAACATCCCATATAGACTTGGGCCCCAACGTACATTCATGTATATAAGGGATATACCTAGAACCTTTTGTGTATACTTAGACTAGGAGACTTTAGCCATAATAAGTGTATAACTGTAGGAGTCAGCATTAGCTCTGAAACAACCATCAAGTATGAGCAAGGTTGAAAGCTTTCAAGTGATACCATAATGAGTCACTGACCTACATCCTCACCCATGAATCTATTGGATGGTGTAGGTATCAAATTACACACTCATAATAGTTGACTAATTTAAGATTGTACTTGTCTGTGTTGTTTGAGTATTGTACAAAGACTCGTATTGTTTGTGAGCTGAGTCAACCATACCTATATTTTTTGTGACACCTTAGACACCTCTAGGTTAACACTCATCATCTTATCATCACATATTAATATACACACCATTCACCCACATATATTGGTCATTCATCCCCATTTATTGTTTTTTCTTCCCCACCTAGCATCCATATAATACCCATTTAGATATCCTTCTTGTTTAATCTATATCCATATCACCTTCAACCTCTATATTTTATTCAAAAGCCTTATGTATATTATCATCTCATATTAACCCCATATCCTTCATATCCTAATCATTAATCCCTCTCATACATCCACTATCCACTATCTACCCCCATTTATACCCATCCTACAATACTTTCGTATAGTAGTTATCTTCTTGTATTTACCTTATACCTATCTTTTATACCTAGCTTGTATAAAAATTCTTGTCTCATATCCATTTGTATGTCTTATCTTAACCAATATTATATTTTTTATCCTACCATCTCATACCTACCACATACCCACCCCATATCCATTCCATATCATACCATCTTGTATATATCTTATCTCTTATATCCAAACCTTCCACCCTTCCAAAGCACTACCTATAGCTACTATCCATCCTATCATATTCGACATAGTATCCATCCCCTTCACATATTTTATTAGTATCTAGATACTATATACTTCACTTCATCCATACCACAACACATTTTCAATATCATCCTCCCTCCCACATCTTTCTTTGGTAACTAGTTTGTCTATATTCATTCTTCAATCTGCATTTGTGTATAACTCATCTTGAGTGGTTGTCATTATTGTCCAATCCTACATTCATAACATATCTTATCCACCTAATACACATCCTATTTTTCACCCTATTTATTACACATCTCTCATCCTCCACCCATATCATCCCATTTGGATACTAGATTCCATCTTAAAATCAAGTTTTAGTGGTCACCCATCTTCTTTAGATTATCATTTGTCACGTTCTACATTTTCTTGACTAGGTATTATCAATATACATAGTCTTATAAGACTCTAATCTAACACCCATAATTTATCCTCATCCTTATCAAATACCTTTGTCATCTAGCACCCATCAAATTTTATCTTTGATAGTAGACAAAGTATTTTATCCCGTCATTCTTCTTTATCCTCGCTAGATTGGTCTCTTATGAGACTTTATTTTTTGGTATCTCTTGGTCACCCCATCATCTTACATCACTCTTTTTTGAACATTAGTAGATTTGGTCTCTAGAAAAAGGTAGTATTTGAAGACTTCCATCTCATATATCAGATTTCATCATATCTCTCTTTCACAATGGTTATCCATACCTGTGCCCAACTCAATATTTGATAGGCCTTTAATCAAGATAATGAACCTGTGGGTCATATAGTTGATCCAACTTAGGAATATGATGAAAATCATAGTGATATGCACACACCCATAGAAGAGGATGAAATATTTAACCCCCCACCCCCCAATAATGATGAATTAAGAAACCTCATTGACCTCTATCTATATGAGAATTGTGATCATTTCCTAGCCCGTGCCATTGAAATAGGGGGCACACTACCCTACACTTTTGACTATACCATATTACACAACCCAGTCCACCCTCTATCATGTAAAAAAACATTAAGACAACATGATAATCACATACCTCAAGAAGAATAAGGTGTGGACCATGGATTTTCTAAAGAAGAACACCCACCACCCCTTCGTAATAACTACGTTGAGGCTAATCAGATACAAGTTGTCATAAAGGATCACTTAGACCAATTGATGCAATAAATCAACCTCTTACTCCATAATCAACATCCACTATCCCCTAGATAAAATAACACAAATAATTATGATAATAATAAAAAGACCACCAATAATACCAATAATGTTCATAGCACCCATAATACTCATAATACCCATATCCCCCAAGGTAGCCAAAATCAAACCGCCAATCCTCTTGGGGATCCCACCTTTGCACAAGAATAGAGAGATATGAAAGAGACCTTACAAAAAATAGATCCATGATCACAAGCCCTCAAATATAAGTATGAATACTTTTGTTCCTCACCCTTGGAAATGATTATTTTTCAAATCCCCTTTCCTTCACATTTTGAAGTACCCAAATTTGAAAAATATCAAGGTAAAGGAGATCATAGAGATCATGTGCAATAATTTTGTGTTTCTTGACATAAGGTGGCTTATGAAGATACTTATTTATTGATAATTTTTTCCCAAAAGTCTCACCAAACCCACTTTAGAATGGTTGATGAATTTACCTAAGGGGTTAATATCTAGCTTTGGAGAATTGATAGAAAAATTTATCAGACATTTCTCATTCAATATCAAACATGATATCTCCATAATTGACCTCTAAAATACTAAGAAATGAAGTGGTGAAAGTATAACATACTTCTTACAAAGATGGAAAAGTTTGTTAAGCTATTTAAGATGCATAATACCTGAGAAAGAATTGGCCAAGATCTTTGTAGACAATCTTAATGCTGAAAATCTAAAGTCATCAACATAAATGAGAATGTCATGGGCAATGGGGTAATTGATTATAAGAAACAACATGTACAAATAGTTCAAAATAAAAACCCCACATAGGAACCAAATGTCTCTTCCATCCGAGTACCATGAAGAAAGCCAAAGCCTCATATAGGAAAAAAGACCAATCACAAGCTTAGGAGTCCCAATTTAAATAGTCTTGGATCACTTAATTTCTATTAATATGATCACCTTGCCTAAAATTAGACCTATGGATGATCACCAACAAAAGCTAGATGGTATCATGAAGATGAGTTTTGTAAATACCACAGGGTTAAAGGGCATGATATAAAATGGTGTATACAACTAAAACACTACATCCAAGATTTAAATGAGAGGGGTGACATTAAAATTAAAGGATAACTCCCCTAAATCAATCAAAAAATGGGCAACTCAGCATCTACAATGATCCACTCCCTAAGCATGACCAAATAAATTAGAGACCAATGTTTTATTATTTTAGAAAATTTGGTGTTTAATTTTTAAATAATAAATGGGTCTGAGCAATGTAAATCAGTGAATAATATGCTTTAATTAGCCTTTTGATTTGTGTAAATAGGTAGTATTTTTTCCTTTTCTAAATATAGCAATAAGTGAGAAAAAATAGAACTTAGTTTATTTTGGTTGATCTAGACTGAGACAGGGCCTGATACTGGAGGAACAAGACTAGAAAATAAGATAGAATAGGTTCTTGAACTTAGTTTTTGGGTTGGATAGGACTGTCAAAAGTGGACACACTATTGTCCAGCATTGTAGTCCTATTCCATCACTATTTTCCTAAGGTTGAAATCTTTCTAGGTTCTATTTGGTAGGCCTGTGTTACACTATCTATGAATTTTTGAGGCCTAGAAGCCTGCGGAGCTCATTGTGTGTCTAATTTAGTCCTCAAAAACCTTAAGAGCTCTTTGTTCTTGAAATTGAATAAAAACTTGGGAAAGAGAGAGAAGGGGTTAGTGTGTAAAGGATATGATGGACACATTTCACACCCTATGTGTGGGCATGCTACCTAAATACCAATACTCCAAAGAGAGATCAAGCTAATGTAGTTCTCTCATTGAAGTGCTTGGTGCAATTATGTGTGATGTATGCATCTATATGAGAAACTAGATTTACTTTGGATGACTAAGGATTGGTATGAGTGTTTGAATAAGCTTGAAATGCTCTTGAAAAGCTGTATACAGAGAATAGGGAAGAGTGCTTGAGTGTACTTTCTTGTATTCTTGATTCTTTCTTGTAGATGAGTGTTAACCCTTCTTAATGGAATTTTAATGGAATTTTATAGGGTGATTAATGATCATGGATTAAATGAACTTGTATTAAGATAATAGGAAAAAGATAAGGATTTGAGAAAATCTGATCGTTAGAGGTTAAAATGCACTTAGATAATAATGTTGAAAATAGGACACCTTAGGTTCCAATGCTCCTATCCAATTTGAACACTATTATCCTAAGGGGATGAGACCTAGGGGGATAGATCTAGGCCTAAAAGGGATACCTGGGTCTGAAAGAGCTAAGTCTAGAAGGTTATAGATGACTATAAATTAGTGAAAGAATAGTGTAGAAGGGTTGTGTGAGCAAGAAGGAGGACCTATGGGTTGGGTGTCATTAGCCATGCCTAAGTCATCCAATTTCGCATTTTATATGACTACATTTTACCCCCATCTTTATTATAGTGATGCATCAAAGCAAAATACTAGGACAAAAAAAAAGAAAGCATACCTGAACTTACCTATAAGGGAGAAGCTTTTGAAGTTATGTGATGTTGGATGTGCATAGAGAGAACACGTTATGAAGTGTGAATATATAAATGAAAACATAAAATAGATAAATTCTTACTAGATACACTATATCTAAAATAATAATGTACAAAATTTGAGTAAGAGGAAGAAAAATAAGTGAATACACCTCACTGGGTATGCAACCAATACAAAACATGTGGTAATACTAGATTGTGTTGAGTATGTGTTGAATCAAGAGTAATATCATGAATGAATCTAAGTACTCAATTCTATAAAAGGTGGCTCAAGAATGTAAAGGATATCCCTTTGGATCCATTATTACCAACTAAGTTAAGTTAATGAATCATGTAGGTGTTAATTGATGTCTTGATCGTATGTCTAATCTCTCTGAATATGTGGTTCAAGATTACAAAGGTTGGCCCTTTGACTCCATCGTTTCCTCTTGAAGTGAAGCTATGAAGTGATACTATAGAATATATGTCATATGAAATGGTTCATGGATCCCATGTATGTGTTGAAAATCTAACAATGTGATGTGGATAGCCTGAATGTATGCTGGAAATTAGGCCACTCTTGGCCATTTTGAAAGATGGAGGTTAGGCTTGTATGAAAGCCAGTTCAAAATTGATGTACTAGGCTTATATGAAAGCCAACTTAGAACTCAAGTTTTCATAAAGTTAAACTTGTATGTAATTTTAACTCAAATATGATGCCAACCACTTGCAAATGGAGTAAGGCACACAACTACTGAGAATGCTTAAAATAAATTGAACTCAGAAACAAAAGAAGATCAATATGTTGCACATATTGCCTCCAAACACTAATGTCTATAACATAGATTATGATCTAGAAGTTATGCCAACTACCTAATCTAAATTAAAAGTGAGAACCATCATGTCACGCATGATAACCCCCTATATATGAGAAAATAGTACTCAAACTACTAAATTTGACTGATCTGGAAGTGTAAAAACTATTCTTGAACTAAAAATTTTGCCTATTTATAGAAAACCCAAGTGTTTTTTACCTAGATAGGAGCACCAAAATGTGGATGCCCCTATGTTTGGTGCTACTGTCTATTTTTGGCACCATTATTTGGTGTGAAAACTGGTTACTAATCTAGAATTGTCACTATTTTTTGTTCTATTTTGACTAGTTTGACCTCTAGATTTTGTATTGAGTGGTCTAAATGTTATTGTTTTGACTATTAGAAGCTTTTATCTCTATGACAAAAAATATATTTGATGACCCCTCTTCTGAGGGTAGGAATGATGAACCTACACTGACTGCCCTCAGAAGAAAAGAGTCATGTAAGTGTGTTAAGATGTATAGATATATGATATAACATTTGATATTTGACAATATATTTCAAGATATAACAATGTTTGTATTGATATATTATTAGATTAATAGGGGTATGCCTAGATAGATATAACAATGTAAAAACATGTGCAAAGTACTAAACTAGAAATGTTACATATTATTATTAGTTGTTAGTTGGAGGGATGGAGCATGATGTCCATCATGAAATTGAAGAAAGCAAGTGAAATGCATGAGATGTATCATGGCATTACACACATTAAAAATCAAACAAGCAATAAAAAAATAGCAAGAAGTACGAAGTACACAAGGATGGCCAAGGGGCCATGCAAACAAGGGACATGGGCCACTCAAACTAGAAAATAAACATGGAAGGCATGTTCAAATGCGACATATACATACAAATGAAATAAGCAAAGTTGACACAAATGCCACAAGCACATAGAAGATTACAAGCAAAGGACAATGGAAAATGTCCTAAGGCACAAGTAGTAGACAAGCTAGAATTGGAAATGTAATTACACAAGCTATGGTAAGCAAGCAGAGAAAACATGTAATAGCTAGAAAGATACAAACACATCTAACTAATCAAAGAAAATGTGAAAGTATGCAAAACATGTGTAGTACAAGACTAGGTATATGCTAAGAAATACACAAGTGCTAGCTACTAGTGAAATGTCGATATAGTAATCTATACAAGCTATAAAGAAATGTACATCAACATGATAAATCAAAGTGTGTAGTGTAGGAATGACATAACCTGGATGGTGTAGTCATGTATAATATGCCCCCAGTGGGTATGTATATTGATGTATGTCTCAAATATAGGAGTGCCTCCTTAATGAGTAGAATGAAGCAGTCAAAAAGCTAGATGTCATTGCACACACTCAAAGAAAATCAAGTGAAGCATGGCAATGTATAAAATTGACATATAATAACATGAAACAATAAATGTAAGTCCAAGCATGATAGTAGTAATGTAAAGCATGGATGATGCATATAATCAAAATGTTTTTGGTATTTTTGATATGTTTTGAATGTTTTTATATTTTGAATTTTTTTTGTTGTTTTTGAATTTTAATATAAGCTATGTACAATCAATGTAGAAGAGATTATATACAATCAATGCTAGAAAAATACTATATACAAGTATGTAAATAAATTAGTATGTACATAATGATATAAAAAACAAGGTTAAATGGGGGGAAAGATCCAAGGATGGAGCCTGTTAGGGATGGAAATGGAGGAAAAGGTCATGGTCATCATAAAATGCCTTGAGATCATCATCATTAGTATCATCATATGCTATAAATGTTGTGTTCATGGTGTCATCATGTCAAAGGTGAATTAAAGGTTGTGCTAGTGGTGGAGATGTTGACTCTGCTCTGGGGCATTTATCCCTGCTAGTAGATGACTCCAATGGAAGTAGTGTCATTGGTGCCATTGGTGGTGCTATAATTTGAATAATATCTCAATCTTGTAGCTTATAAATCTTTGTTGTAAATCTATGCATGAATTTATATCATGGACTATAATCCTGTGAAAAGTATAAAATGGGTGACCATCCTATTATGTCAATTTGTAGATAGATTTATGTCATATTGTAAGTAATGTGATCAATCAATGATCAAGTAATATCTATAACATAAAATGAGGTTGATGTTGTGTGTTACTTTCCTAAATCTGCATAACTAGCTTTATATCCATGGAAGTAATCATGTCAACTATATGTGCCAAGTGATTTCTCTATGGCCAAGAGTGTGGAACATATCTTGAGAGTGTAATGTGAAATGCTAGAAGTGATGTAGGATGTGGGATGAGAGATCTAGAGTCATCTCGATACTCTCCTAGGTTTATTGGTGTAAAGCTCAGTCCACACAAATAGTCATCTATGAGTGTGGGTGTTATATCATCATCTGAAGAAGCTTGTGAATCTATATAAACATCATGTACATATGGTAACTTTGAATTTACCACAAAGAATAATTGTGCTATAGGAGTCTCCTCAACTGTATTAGTAGAAGTAGGTTTTGCTACCAAAATATCTATAACCCATGGAGTAACTATGGAATCAACTGGAATTATTGGTATTGTTATCGATGATGATGGATGTGTAACAAGTGTCAAATCGATGAAGTAGCTAAAATGGCTAAAGTTGTTATGATTGGTGAAATAGTTAGTGTTGATTATGTGACTATAAGTGGAGTAATGTGGGAAGTGTTAGTCTTTCCAACCTCATATATATGTATTTGGTTAAGATAAATGCTATGAAGTGGTGGTTGTACTGTGAGATATGGTATCCCATCTGATGAAATAGTTGAATATGACTCTAAAAATTGATAATATATAAATGGTTGGTTGTCTGTTGGACATGTGTATAGATATCCCCCATGGAGAAACTTAATACATCAATGGAGAGTGGAAGGGATAACACCCATAGTATTTATATAGGGTTTTCTGAGCAAAAGATTATAGTGAAGTGGACCTGGCATGACCTAGAACTATGTTGAGAGGGTTTTTGGGTCCACCATGATATCTAAAGTAATAATACCCAATGTCTGTTGTGGTATATCATCAAATCCTTGTATGTTCTTATATATTTTTTACATTGATGCTAAATCTACACCCATGGCTTGTAATAATGTGATATTACATAAATTTATTTTGAAATCACTATCAATAAGAAATCTCTTAACTACATTGGTTTTAACTTGTACTTTTAAGAATGTTGGAAAATCTTGATCAATAACTATTTGAGAAGGCATTTTCTCACTATCAAAATAAATTGCTATTTTTAAAAGTGTTAACCACTGATGCAAAATAAGAAGGTTTTGAATCAATAGGCAGAGAAGTCTGAGTGAGTGCTTGATAAAGAATGTTTTTGAATAAATTAGCTTTGTGAAGTAGTTCTAACATGGAAATTTTAGCTAGAGTATTTTGAAACTAATCAACAATGTCATATGCCTTGTGCAAATCTGCATGTGTGGGTGGGTTGGGCCTAGGATGGGTTGGAATAACATGGTGATGGGGCTCTTGGGTAGGTGGAGGAGGCATAGTGGCATGTTGAGTAAAATATCTAACTATAGTATCTACAATCCATATAGGAGTAGTAGCAGCTATGGGAGGAGAGAAAAGATAATTGATGAGTCGAGGAGGTGGAGGGACAAAGGGTATCAACTGGACTCTCTGGCAATGGGTAGTTACTTGGGGAAGAGTGAAATGGACCATACAACATGACTCAGTATGGGGAAAGGGATCTAAGAGAGGTGATGTAGGAGATGGATTAACATAGTTAAGGATTAAATGCTTAACATCATTCCATGTAATGAAAAATAAACATGAAATGCAAAGAATAAAACTTTGTACTAACATATGATAAACTTCAATATTCATGTACATGACAGGACCTATTATGGTTTTTTGATTATTTGCAAGAAATGTAAGAAAAGTTTGTAAATAAAAGAACATCATTTTTGTAATTTAGTGAGAGATGTAAGGTGATACCGTAAGAAGCAAAGAGGTGTTAGTATATAAAACTAAATATTTTTTAGAAATACTTGTGCAAAATACTATGAATTGTTAATGTTTAAATTGATTTTTTGAGTTTGATATGAAACTAAAATTTTAGAAAATGATGTGAAAAGTATTGAAAAATAATTGGGAGTTTAGTTGATGCAACTAGGGTTTTGAATGATTTTTTTAAAAATTAAAGTAATAATTTGAAAAATTTAGAAAAATTGGTAGAATTTTTCTTGAAAAAATTAAGAAAAAATAGAAAATATTTTCGAAATTAGCAATATATTTTTCCTAGTGTTTTGAATGTGTTTGTATGCAAAAAAGTCCTAGTATGTGCAAACTAGGGTTTTAACAAAATATATGATAATTTTTCAATTAATTTATAGATTTATGATTTTTAAATGTAGTAAAAATCAAGAAATTATGGGAAAAAATTAGAAATAATTATCCCTAGGGTTTTGTGTGAAATTTGAAGTCAGGTTCATCAAATGTTTTATTATTTTAGAAAATTTGGTGTTTAATTCCTAAATAATAAATGGGTCTGATCAATGTAAATCAATGAATAATATGCTTTAATTAACCTAGTGATTTGTGTAAACAAATAGTATTTTTTCCTTTTCTAAATATAGCAAGAAGTGAGAGAAAATAGAACTTAGCTTATTTTGGTTGATTCAAACTGAGACAAGGCCTGATACCAGAGGAGCAGGATTGGAAAATAGGTTGGAACAGGTTCCTAAACTTTGTTTCTAGGTTAGATAGGAGCACCAAAATTGGACACCTTGCTATCTGATGCTAGTCCTATTCTGGCATTATTGTCATATGGTTGAAAGCTTTCTAGTTTCTATTTGAGAGGCCTGTGTTACCCTATTTGTGAATTTTTGAGGCCTAAAATATTGTGAAGCTCGTTATGTGTTTGATTTAGTCTTTAAAACCCTTAGGAGCTCTTTGTGCTTGAACTTAAATAGAAACTTGGAAAAGAGAGAGAAGGGATTAGTGTGTAAAGGATACGTTGGATGCACTTCACACCCCATGTGTGGGTACACTACCTACATACCAATACTTTGAAGAGGGATCAAGCTAATGTAGTTCTCCCATTAAAGTGTGTGGTGCAATTATGTGTGATGTATGCAACTAGATATAAAACTAGATGTACTTTGGATGATTAGGGACTGGTATGAGTGCTTGAATATGCTTGAAATTCTCTTTGAAAGTTATATGTAGAGAATAGGGAAGAGTGCTTGAGTGTACTTATTTGTATTCTTGCTTCTTTCCTATAAATGAGTGTCAACCCTTCTAAATGGAATTTGAATGGCCTTTTATAGGGTAATTAATGATCATGGGTTAAATGAAATTGTATTAAGCCGGTAGGAAAAAAGCTAAGGATTTAGGAAAATCTAACTGTTAGAAGTAAAAACATACTTGGACAATAGCATCAAAAACAAGACACCCTAGAATTTATTGCTCCTGTCCAATTTGGGCACTGTTGTTCTAAGGGGATGAGACCTAGGGTGATAGTTCTGGGCTTGAAAGGGTTGCCTGGGTCTAAAAGAGCTATGTCTAGAAGGCTATAGATGATTGAGAATTAGTGAAATAATAGCTTATAAGGGTTGTGTGAGCAAGGAGGACCCATTGGCTAGGTGTCATTAGCCATGCCTAAGTCATCCAATTTTGCATTTTATATAACTACAACCACCAAGAGACTCAGGTCAAGCCTCTTCATCTAATTACACCAACTACCACAATGTGATTTATCACTACATTAACACCATTAAACTATGTAGCCTCCAATAACCCACTCTATCTTCATCCCCTAATCTAAAAATTAATCAAGCCACTGTTGATTACGTAGTCACTACTAGACATAATAAGATAGTAGTTTTTGTAGCACTACCCAAAGACCTGTCCACTTCATCTAATACCCAAAGAGGGAATGATCCTAAAAGGGATTCAAGATTCTTCAATAAATCCTATGACATCATTCATCAACTTAAGAAAAATCTAGCTCAGATATCCTTAATGTAGCTTATTAAAACATTTGATTTACATAGAGAGATATTAAATCAAGTACTGAATGATCTAAAAGTCCCTAGTGACTTGGACACTAATCAATTTTAGGAACTAATAACACACTTTTCCCCTTCACAACAGATCACTTTTGGTGCCTAAGACATACCTCTTATTGGTCCACACCATAATTATCCTCTATACATTGAAGTGACCATATCCCATCATTGTGTCTCTTAGGTTCTCATAGATGGAGGATTAATGATAAATTTATGTAATCTAGATTTTTTTAATAAATTGGGATATTTATAAACATCATTAGGTCCCACCTTGATAATGATCAAAATTTATGATGATAATGAAAGGCCATCAACTAGGACTATTTACCTTCCCATTGTTGTGGGACCCGTAGTACATCAAACACTAGTCCATGTTATAGATGTGGATTTGCCTTATAACATGATACTTGAGAGACCATGGATTCATGAGATGCAATTTGTTCCATCCACTTTACATCATTTCCTAAAATTCCCTCACTCTGGAATGGAGGTCACCATCCTTGGAGTTATAGACCACCTTCATAGTTGTTAGATGAACCAATCATCATCACCATCACCTTATCCTAACACATATAGTTCTATATTAAGTCCAATAGCTACCAAATGTATCTCCCCTAACTATATTGAATCCATATCCAATCCACCACCTGATGCCACTCATTTTAAGATCACATCCAAAGGTTGTGGAGAATGTGAATATAAAACATTTTGCATTGGTGATTTACCTCTCTCTCCACACAACTATGGGTCCATAGCCATGAGGAAGCCTAATCCCATAAAATACTAATTTAGACCAAGATCTTTCTCAAGTGTTGAATTATTATCTAAAGAATGAATTGAAGATGGGGATGATTCATGGCTTATTCTAGATGATGAGGCCCTTATCTCTCCTAAAAATTAGTATCCCCGAGTCCAAAAGATGATGGAGAATATGCATTATAAAGGGAAAGGACTAGGTAAATAAGATCAAGGAAGAATTAAACCTATCATGGTTCAAGAATATCTACAATATTTTGGTCTAGGGTATAGACTATATGATGATGACCCAAATAATATCATTGTGGGTTCTCTTTCGATTCTTAGAACATCTCTCCCCAACAAAGATATTGAAACATGTTCTATTTATAGTCACATCGAGGAGATCACAACCACTAACCTTTTCTCAAATGCTACCATCTCCACCATCAATATTTCCCTCTACTATCCCCTAATTATAGACTAGGATTCAAAATAAGAGCCTTTTTATGACACATTTCAAAATGATGAAGCAATTTTGGAATATATGGGAGCTTGAGATTTTATGCCATATGATGACCATAAAAAGATCTTTTTTTGTATAAATATTTGCCAATCCACATACTTATAAGAACAATAATAACCCCACGATCAAATTGATGAAGAGCACTCTGAAAAAGAAGAGCCTCCCAAAGCACTAGATGAACTTCCACATATCTCATTGGAATCAGAAGAATATTTTGACATTGACATAGAGCTTCAAGATTGCTATGCTTCAAATGTTCTAAAAATATTTTTGCCTCCTTATTTTCAAGAACAATCATCCTACCTTATTGAGGATGTGGTAGAAGTCAACATTAGGATAGATCAACATCCCAAAATAATTAAATTGGGGGCATCTCTCACATCAGAGGAATGTGAAGTCATCATAAAGCTGCTAAAAGAATTTATTGACATATTCACATGGAGTTATGCTGACATGCTTGGGTTAGATCCATCATTGGTAGTACACCACTTGGTTATGCATCTGAATGCTAAATCAATCAAATAGAAAACATGGAAAATGCACCTAAACGTGACATTATTAGTCACAAAGGAGCTACATAAATTCTTGGAAGTTGGTTTTATCTGCCTCATAGATTATTTTGAATGGATTTATAATAATATCCCTATAACCAAGCCACAAGGCAGAATCCAAATTTGTACAAACTTTTGAGATATAAATAAGACATGTCCCGGGATGATTTCCCCATTCCAAACATTGACATGATTATAGACTCAATATTTGGATATGAAATGCTCTCTCTCATGGATGGTTTTGTAGGGTATAATCAAATAAAAATTGCACCCGAGGACTAACACAAAACAACTTTTATCACTCCATGGGGAACATTTTGATATCAGCTCATGCCCTTTAGCCTTAAAAATTCAATCACAACATATCAATGGGCCATGACAGTCATATTTCATGACATTATGTGTGACATAGTCAAGGATTATATAGATGACATCTTGGGGAAGTCTCACCTAAGATTTGAAAATCATGATGTTTTAAGAAGAATATTTGAATTATTGTGAGGGTACAGAGTTAGGATAAATCCCAAGAAATGTGTATTTGGTGTCACTTTAGGAAAATTGTTGGGATTTATAGTTCAAGAAGAGGCATAGTAGTCAATTTTGTAAAATTAAAAGTAATCATAAAAATTCCTCCACCTCAAAATATTAAGTATCTATGAAGTCTTTAGGACAAACTATAAGCCATAAGGCATTTTATTTCTCATCTTACAGATAAATGTCACCCCTTCACCCATGTACTGAAGAAGGGGAATACCTTTTATTGGAATTCTAAATGCCAACAAGGTTTTGAAAATATTAAACAATATTTGGCTAATCCACCTATGTTGTCACCACCCATCTCGGGAATACCCCTTGCTTCTATATATTTCAGCCATTCCATGTGCAATAGGTGCCCTTCTAGCACAACACAATGATCAAGGCAAGGAGCAATCTTTTTATTATCTCAGTCACACATTGATATCTTACAAGTTGAACTACACTCCAATAGAAAAGCCATGTTTGGTCATGGTTTATTCCTCATAAAAGCTTTGACACTACATGATAAATAAATAGATACAACTCATTGCCAAAGTTGATCCCCTAAAATATTTATTGTCCAAATCAACTCTTACTAGTAGAATGGCTAAGTGGATCATGTTGCTTAGCAAATTGGATATTGAATACATCAATCAAAAGGCTATAAAATGATAAGTTATCATGGATAAATTGTCTAAAGCACCACTTGAAGTGATTGATCCTCTAAAAATGTACTTCCCTAATGAATCTATTATGAGTACCTCATAATCAAGTAGCTGAAAACTATATTTTGATGGCTCATTCATCATGCATGGGTCAGGGGAAGGCATCCTCCTTGTCACCCCAAAAGGTGATCTTATTCCAAAAGCCTTATGCCTTGCCTTCTCATGCACTAATAACATTTCAAAATATGAAGCCTTGATAGATGGTCTTCAACTAGATATTTAGTGGAATATCCAACACTTTCAATTATTTGGAGACTCCTAGTTAATAATCAAACAAGTCAATAATGTATTCTAGATGAAGGACACAAATTTATTCCCTTATAAGCAATTGGTGGATCAGTTAAAATCAAATTTTCAATCTATAACATTTGAACAAGTTCCATGGGGAAGCAACAAAGTAGCTAACTCCATGGCTATCATTAGCTCCCTCAAGGATCTCCTTGAAGATGTTCTGGAAGGGAACTTTTTAATCAAGCATCTAATTATTAGAGCCTATCAATCTACATCTCTTTTTTAAATTTTAAAATTCATAATCCCAATATCCCTTGGTACCATGATATCTATAGGTACCTCCATAATAATATCCTCTCATCTAATCTCAAACACCATCAACATAAAGCCTTCATTCATCATACCTCCTGATACACAATCTTTGGTAGCACGCTTTATCATAGAGACTATGTATAAACCTTGTTAAGATGTTTGACATTAAAAGAGGCTTCTCAAGAATTCAAAGAAGTTCATGATGGTATATGTGATAGGCACATCATTGGAATGGCCTTGACCAATAAAGTTCTCTGAACTAGACGTTATTGGCCAATAATGGAATAAGACTCTTGTCAATATGTAAAAAAATTTGTGGCCTATCAGAAACACAGTAATCTCATTCATGATCCTACATGAGAGTTATAACCTATCATAATTATATGTCCCTTTTCCATATGGGACCTTGATTTAATTAGAAATATTAATCTAACTTCATCATGTGGCCACAAGTTTATTATCACAAAAACATAGTATTTTACCAAATGGGTAGAGGTGATGCCACTTATACAACAAGCCTTAAAATTCCTAAATTTATTCTCAATCAAATCATTTTTAATTTTGGTATACCTACCAACATCATTTCAAACAATAGCAAATCCTTAAAAAATTAGGAAGTTGAGGCCCTATGTCAAAAATATCACATCACACAACATTTCTCCTTTCCCTATTATCCCCAAGGTAATAGACAAGCATAAGCTACCAATAAGACCCTCATAAAAATATTGAATAAAATAGTCAATTGAGTAGGCAAAAATTGGCACCTACAACTATATCCAACTTTGTGGTCTTATTGCTGAAGTGTCCGCACACCCATTGGGGCCACTCCATATGCTCTGGTTTATGGGACAAATCAATCTTGCCAATGGAAGTAGATATCCCCTCCTTTTGAGTATCACGAAGGGGAATCCTTAATGACCATAATTATAGGCAAGAATGCCTATATGAATTAGAGCTTCTTGATGAGAAACATTAGAAGGCCCTTGATCACTTATGAGCCTATCAAAATAGACTAAAGGGGAAATACCGAAAAAAGATCTAGTCTAGGGAATTCAAAGTTGGTGACCTAGTCTTGAAGGAGAATTAGAAAAACACCAACATAAATAGAGATAAGAAGGGGAAATTTGAGGCTAATTGGCTAAGACCCTATATTATCATTACCAAATTTGGATTAGGATCATATAAATTGGCCATGCTAGAGGGAGAATAACTTGATGATCCTATGAACATCATGCATTTGAATCACTTATATACCTAATAGTACTCATCATCCTTCATCTATGAGTACCCTCTCTTGGGGGCACCTGTATTCATTCCATCCACCCATCACATCTCCTCAACAGTCCAATAGTTTTAAAAAAATTGCCCAATGATGAAAAATAGTTCTTTGGCACCTTGGGCAAGTACTATGATGAAAATTAGTCCCCAAAATCATGGTAGAATAACCCTGACCCTAGTCTAAACATTGGGAATCCATCACATGGTTCTTATATAGTAATTGGAGACAAATACTTCAGTACAAGGAATTAAGCATGGCTTGTCAAGCACTAAGAATATTTATTGGGGTCGTCCTCGGAAGTCACTTTTTCATATTATTAATATTTATATATACCTAAGTCCCATCACATTCTTATCACTATTCCCAATCCTATCACCCAACCAAAAAATCTTTGATAAATGTGTCTCATTTTAGCCTCAAGATGAAATCCCATCCTTACTCATTTATTGTTGTCCTAAGACAATGGTCCATACTTTCCAACTAATATCATCACTATGGAGTGTCATAAATTAAAATTTTCCCTTTTCTAGTTTCTCAAGCATACACTATGATACTAATTCCTGAAGGGTCATCATGACCCCCATTTTGTAACTTGGTTGGAATCTTGTCCTAACACGGAAATTTTTTTTGGACACCACATATCCTGTATATAGCCGCTACATCATCACTAGATCCATTATAATCATTCTTAATCACTTCATGTAAATATCCCTATTAGCATCATTATATGACATCTTTGATTGTCTTATGTGATTATGTGTTTTGTTTTGAACATGTATGTGTGTAGGCTCCTTATGTACATATTAAAGTGTTTTATTTGATAAATTAAGTAATTTTTGTATATTTATATCTTGTCAATTTTGATGGGAACAAGGATGGTATGAGTGACTTCTGAATATGTGTTCAAGAAGGTCATCTCTTAAATAGAGTTCCCTACACATCTATACTAATGTTTCTTAGGCTTATCATGTCCTTGGCACATAGATAAATGATGTAATATTAAAAAGGATTGCATATATCTCAATGGATTCCATAACCATTACCCCTCCCATTTTCTCCTAATAACTATCCTTGTTTCAATCACAACCATCCTACCCCATCTAACCCATACCTAACCTATGCCAAAATCCTAAAACCTATCCCATCCCATCACCACCCTACCTCCATGGTGTAGCAGGATTCCTACTATAGAAAATGAGGATAAAATGAACCAAGATGGATTAATTTATCCTTAGCATATTCACCCAATAGGGCATCATCATGTCACTATCATAGTATATGGATACACCACATCACACCAAAACCATAATCATATCCTAAATCTGAACATCATGAACTAAAATCATAAACATATACAAAGAAAAAACCATGTCTCATATACACTACATCTAATATCATCTAGGAAAATCAAGCATCTAAAACATCTCTACCTACCATCACATCATCAATAAAATACCAAATTCATCCATCATAATAATTTGCATCTAATCATTCTAAGGAAAACACATCATCTAAATCATGTGTCCATCATAGCACATCCATAAACAAAATCCATAGCATCTAATCTACTCACATAATGTAAATACAAATAATGCCATGTGTCTCAATACCATCTATGTAATCACATAAAAAAGAAATATCCCACATCAATATAAATAATAATGTACATACATCCATCATAAAAATCTCACCATATTTTTTTTAAAAATCAAATGTACATCATCCACATGGAATCCATGTCAAAATATATAATATAATCACATAAGCCCATGGGGAAAAATGAGCTAATAATACAAAATCCCTTATAAATTTGTAAATAAAATCATAGTTGTGGCCTAGGTAGCCCTGATGGATCTGATAGCCCTAACAATCTAGAAGCTCCCCTAGAAGACTGATGAACTGAATGAGATGAGCTAGCCTAAAAATAAGATGCATGCTAGCCTAGTGGTACTGCCACCTCATATAAAATATGATAATAATGCACCTCTCATGTCAATAACATAATGTTCCTCATCACATCCATCATACCCCTCTCCCTCATCACCTGTTTGGCCTCATCCCTTTCCCTCTCAACCACCTCTACCTATCTTATCAATATGCAAATGCATCCCTAAATTTATGCCACCTAACTTTGAAACCCTATAATCAAGGTGTCTCTCCTTTGAATCTGGCTCTAAAGAGTATCTATCTATGTCTGAGCCTAGGTAAACTACCCATCTCACTGCACCACCTGTGCCTGCAAAGCTATAACACACTTTTGAAGGCTAAGTACCTATCCATATGGTTGTGATAATATCCCATCCCTCTATGATACATAGGCATATAGTGTAGTAACCTGCCCCTGTACCTAAGCTAACTAACCATCCCTCTGAGCTATCACACTTTGAAGTCAAGCCTACAGCTGGTCTTGCTCTCACATGATCCCTACAATATTTGATAGACATGATTGTATCTCACCATGTATCTGGGTAAGATGTGACTACTCATCATTTGTTAATGGTTATCAAGAAGGACCTACACCACTACTACTACTTGCCTATGCCCTAGCCTGTACCTATGCCTAGGCTTGAGGCCCCATCTATGCTACTATAGTTTCCTGATCAACATCCCCTCCATCCACATCCATGGCATCATGCCCATAATCTCCATCTTGTCCACCCTATTTCAGCACTCACCTCATCCACTTCTAAAGCCTACCATATGCCCGTAGGACTCTCCTAACAACACCTTGCCTAGACACAACCTAAGGCCACATCAATCTGATTGGTATCCTAGGCTACCATCATGATTTATAGGTTATTGTCACACCTGGATCTTGTATCAGAGTGTAAAATTCCCACTGAACTGGGGTAATGATATCATAGTCTGTGTGAGCATCCACTTTATCCATCTACTTTCCCTATTATGGCCTATCTCGCTCACTACATGTAAACAAATGCTCTGGGCCTGGAACATCCTAAATGAAACCAAACTAGCATTGTACATAGTTTGGTTGATATCTTTTGATGATCAACTCTTTCCACCCTATCACATAGCACTTTGTAAGCATGTATTAGGTAACTACCTCATCGTCATAGCCAAATTGGAGACCTCTATACGATATCCATGTAATGTGCTCTAGCCACATACTATCAAAATCCTCCTTATAAAACCTCATCTCACTTGCATGCCCTAGTTACACTCATAATAGCACATGCCAACTAAAGACCATCAACTACTCTAGCTGATGAATTGCTAGTGTACCTAATGGCCATTGGATAGAAATGTGCTCCCAACTCTAGATATGTAATAGCAATGAAGGACCAAAATTTCCCACTCTTTTTAAATCTCCCAAGTGAAGCTCTCTATATAAATGCACCAACACTATAGGACCCCATGTAAATACTTGATGATCTATCACCATATCTTCTACTACATCTTCCAAGCTTAGTGAAACCACTACCCATTTTTGTTTGATAGGAGAATGTCAAAAATAAGATACATCACCATCAGCATCAATCTATCAATGGTGCCCTCATGCAAGCATATATCAATGTCAATACATCTATCTCGTATCTCCACCTACAATCCCCCTCACTAGCACTATAATGTCCACATTAAAGTCTATGACTACCAATATATCCTATCTCCATACATGGGTAGATGGAATATCCTATACACATCCTCTAGTGTCACAGTCATCTCCTTGGTAACAAAATGGAAGGTATTAGTCTCTAAATTTTAGTGTTCTACTAGTATTGTAATTAGGGCTTGATCAATATGTATCATAAGCATCATCACCACATCGTGTAAACTAATCAATTCTAACACCTTAAACTCCACCATCATCAAATAATGTATCTCATGAAGTACCTCTAGATGATGTAACCATGATGCCATCATAACTAAATTTTCTTGTACCAATCATGATCCATCTATCACTACCTCCATCCTTAAAGACCTAACTCACCTATCCTGTCTATCCCAAGTCATCTACACACCCTGGCCAATCCCTAATCCTTAAATCACCTCTACCCATCTAAACTAACTAAAACACCCCATCCATACCTTGTTAATCCCTCACCCTAGCCTAATATCTTATCTCACTAATTACCACACATCTCCATACCCTTCAACACTAACATCTAACTACCTTAATAAAACCATACTCTTCCTAGTCTCCCCTAACATCCACTTGATCACCTTACCTATCTACCCCATCCTATCCCTCTAACCCACCCAACTTACCTATCTAACTAACTAATCTAACACCCTACATCATCCAACCTAACTCATCACCTTAACGCTTACCTTTTTTTGTCAACCACTGGAATAATTTCTAATTGCAAAATGTACTTAGTGGCAATTTTGATAAAATCACCACTCAATAGTTACAATTTTGTTTGATCGACAAAACCACAAATCCCTTACTAATAATATTGTAAAATTATGACTCTTCAATTGTGATATTGTAATATCACAATTCCATAATTATGGTATTAAAATACCACAACTGAGGACTTATGGTATTATAATACCACATGTTAATCCATTAAAACCACAAATTATGATCAATGGGCATAATCGACAGTTGTGATATTATCGACATAATTTTGATGACATCTTTCCTTACAAAAATCCATCTAAACTACACAAGAACTAATAAAAATCAACAAAATAATTAAGCTAGGGTCCTTTCTACTCACCATAGGTCTAGCATCAACATCTCTCTTATGCTCTCGAACCTTCTTATCACAATGGGAATCTCAATGTATCTAGTCCATGGTTTTGCCTCAGAGCTCAAATCATAAGAAGTCCAAATATGAAAATAAACCACTTTTGCCTCTTTTGTCCTATGTGACCCCGCCATACACCCCTAACATCCCATTATTAACACCAACTATCCCAAACATCATCTAATAGCCCAATTATCCCAATCTAATCAATTTTAATCACTTTTTCACATCATCTAGGGAATGAAATATCCAACCCCTTATCATATATCTTATCTTGCATCAAGAACTACATTGGCCTAAGGTTTTTTTAAACTATGTAGGTAATATCTGGTCTTACTTTTTGACCAAGGATATCTTAGCCCTCATCTATCTATTATCACCATCCTATCCTTGGAGTGGTCATTCGACAATCAAACATCATTTTCAATCCTCAAAACTTATAAAAAGTAGTTCTCTATCACCAATCAACAATCCTTATCACTATTACCCCTTTTTCAATCACTCCCAAGCATGTGTCCTTGTTATGGGGTTTATCACTATCTTGAACCCATCCTATTTAAATCAATCTTATTCTATCAATCAAGATATTTTCTAAACATTAGTCATTTGTCTAGAACCCATCACAAATGAGATACTTTATCTCTTTGCCACTAGGGGCATTTTTAATCATCATTATTAATTGGGGCATCCCAACCCATAATATGATCCTCATTTTATCCCACCCTAGTATTTTTGTTTGATTGACAATCTGGGTTGAGTTCTCCCTACATGCTCCCTTGAGGGCGTATCATATCATACTAACATTTGACACCATCTAACATCATGGTTTTTTATTTGAAAGACCATTACTCTTTTCAATTTATTCTACTCACAATATCCTTTCAAATAGGGGCAAAATGTATGCACTAAATTATTCTTTCCCCATTAATTATGCTAATTCTCATTAATATAGTCTAATTCTCATATCTCTTATCTAAATTAATTAACGGCCTAATAATCCACATTTCATTCCCATATCCCATAAACCCTTCCCCATTCTAAAACCAATTAATCTCCTCAGTAAACCCCTAATAGAGCCTATTATCCACTAACCTATCCCCTAAGCCAACTAACCAATTTAAAATTCTTATTTATTCAACTACCACCCTAGCTACCCTACCACCCTAGCCATTCCTACATCCCTATGAATCTTAAACCTTATTGACTCCCATCTAATCTTCCCATTATCCCCTAAACTAATTAAAAAAACTATAGAACTAGGGAAGATCCTCTCAAATTCTAGAAGTCTCTAAACTAAAGACTTCTAAATAATTTTAAAAATCCCTAAGATTCCCTCCACCATCCTATAAAAGCAATGTTTGGGCCATGGACAAGTTAACTTGTAAATCCATCAAGCCATTATCTTTCTACTATCTTGAATCCATAAATTCTCTCTTGCATTCATCTAAGGCCACTATTAAGCTTATTCAATCATTTGGAATACATTATCAACACTCATTAATTAATCCAACATTTCAAATTTTTGTGATCAAATAATCCATTTTTAAATCCTGGAGTGGAGCCATAAGGAGATAAAAAAGATGGTGAGAATGTTTTTATTGTTCTAATTTGCCTATTTTATCTATTCCTATTAGTGTCATTGAGTTTTAGGTATTTATTACTAAGTTTAATAATATTACTTGAATCTAAAATTTAGTGTACACATACTATCACCTCTTCAAAGGTTAAGGTTAATCTACCTGTTGTGCCAAAATAAGGATAACATAAATTATCTCTCACATCCCTTGATGGTACATGTTTCCATGTTCAATTTGATATACCTAGGGTTTGTACTTTTGAATACCTAAGAGAACAAATCAATATTATAACTAAGTTAATGCATGAGTTAACAAAGCAAAATCAATCTCTAAATTCAAAAATCACTTTATTGAAAAATTATGTTTCATATATAAATAATACAAAATATGCTATTATGAACCATGTGTTTTCATCTTCGTATACTAATGATGTGTCTAATAAGAATCAATATTAGAAGACAAAACAAAAGTCATCTAATGATAATTATTCTACAAGTGAACAAAAGCCTACTAAAAGGTAAAGTGATATTATAAAGGAGTCGCTTAGAAATAATTTGATCAATCTACCTCCTTTACGTCCCTTGTGAAAATCCAAATATTAATGTGCATATCTTAGAATTCATGGTCACCATACAGATTTTTTTTTTCATTAAAAATAAATATACAAAAGATAAATTTTCCCAAAATGAAGATGTCCAATGAGCCAAAATGGGTACTAAAATATCCTCCAAAATAAAAGGAAAAACCTTTTACTAATTCCACCTCAAGATTCAAATGATATAATATTAAATTTGGATGAGCATTCACATGATATGCAAGTTTAAAATGTTCAAAATTCTCCAAAAGGCATACCAAATATTCCAAATAATGATCAATATCAATAAATTTTGAAAGAGTAATCCCAAATGGTAATGTTACAGAATGATCGAAATGCATCTTTTTATAATGAGCAAGAGAAGATGTGAATTTTTTTTCTAGTTTGTATCCCACATATTTCCAATTATGAAAAAAAATAATAAAAATATGTTTCCAAGATAAAAGCTCCAACCTATGGTGTAGTTGGTTTTTCATACACTAATACTCAAATTGTCAAAACATTTGTTCAAAAGCCATTTATTCAAGAAAAATCAAATGTATTGAAATTATCCTTTAATATTAGTTACATATATGATCTTAATGATGGTATAACTTATCATGACCCTTATAGAACTTGATGGGATCACATTTTTCTATGTTATTCAATGTTATATCTACCTAGATATGTTCCTTCTATATGTTACATGGTTACATTCATAGATTATATAGTTGTTGTATCCTTTTGAGGTGAGGTAAATAATGGTTTATATTGTTTTGTCAACTCAAAAGTGGGGCATATCAGTAGGGACATGTCATATATTCATGGATTTCACATATTCACAATTTTTAGATTCAATAGGGGCATGCTTTGGAAGCAATGTTCTCAACACTTATTCAATATTTGACATATCCAGATTCAGTGGGGGCATGTTTTAAAAATATGTCCTCCACATGGGTACTTATTTAATTTTTAATATTTCTCCATATATAATCAATGCATGTTTTGGAACCATGTTTTCCATACTTATATAGTTTAAAAATTAGCCAAAGCACGTAGTTATATAATTTAGATTCATAGTTGTGGAAAAATTCTATACATTGGTACCATTATTATACATAGTTTCAACATGAGACACATCTAAGGTGCATATGCTATTGAATGTGTACCTAATATTTAAAAATCCAAATTATTTTTTTATTTCAAAATATTCTGAAGTATTTTCATCACCTACCAGTATGTACTTTTATGTATTAATACCCAAGATGTACTTTTATGGAATGTATTGAGCCAATCCACTATAATAGTTGGTTCACTTTTGGCATGGTTGAGGTGACTAAATCATTGAATCTTTCCAATTTTTTAATTTAGACTTAATTATATCATCTAACCTTACTAATTTGATAGTATGAGTTGAATTTGTTTAGTCATGCTCACCAGGTTATAAGTATGATTGGATTACACAGTTGAGCTAATCTCAACTACCCAATGGCAACTCACCATTTCTTCAAAATTTGGGAAGAATGTGGCTTCCAATCTCTCTCTCTATCTCCTTAAATATATGCACTCTTCATATATATGTGTGTGTGTGTGTGTGTGTGTGTGTGTGTGTGTGTGTGTGTGTGTCCTAATCTTAGTTTCATATCCTTACAATGATACATCTTTTAAATCAACTTGTCAATAGGCAAGGTGATTAAATTGATACACACATGTACTCATAAACCTTTCTCATTCAATTTCAATATTTTCAAGTAATTTAAATTCTAGATTATATGCACTGATTATGTATTGTAACATATTCTTAGTTGTAGTTTAGTCACTAGCAAAGCACTTAAGTTGGGCTCACGTAAAGTCAAGGTATATTATACACACCTAGGTACGTATTCCTTTCCTTTAAACTAGAAATTTGATTACTAGAATAAAGGGAGGAAAAGTAGACACTATTTTATGGATTATATATCACCTCAAATTATACACTTTTCAAACTTAGACCTTTTTTCTTCACATTTTTGTACCTTTTTTTCTTTTTGAAGTATTGTATTTAATGTATCTTATGCCCATTGGCCTATCTCTTAGACTAAACAGTCTTATGTTGATGACCTAGACCTTCTATCTTCTCCAAAATGCTTAAAACCTACTTATCTTTCATGTCTACAATATCTAAGTTTATACCTACTTTCCTACTCCCTAGAGACTAGCATTCAAAATAGATACCTATGTTAATATTATTGTTTTGCTCTGATGCAAGTATTAAATTCTCTAAAGTCATCTAATATACAAAAGAAACATATCCTAATGGTTTACCTAAGATATTTAATGTGAGCTTTTTATCAAAAGGGGTTGATATATATATAATATCAACCCTCATTTATTCCTCACTTAGGAAAAACTTAGCATTTAGACAAAAGAGCATTCAATTGAATAAAGCTTCTGTATTTATTTCTATTTTCATACCAATCATAGATACTACACATCTACAGGTATAAAGTACTGAAGGATCAAATTGAGAGATATGTTTTTTAAGTTACAAGATAGATCATTATTTTTCTTGTTTTACACATATTACATGATTCACACACAAGCCAATGCATAAGAGAGAACTACATCATTATGAGGCAATCTTTGAATTATTATATATGTAGGTAACACTCATTAATAAAGGGGTCTTGGCTTCATCTCAACACCGTGTGTGTACTAACCCATTTTTTCTTAAGGTCACTATGAATATTAAGAACTAGAGTTTTGAAAACTCATGAGAAGAGATAATTTATGATCCAGATCTGAATGCACGAAAGCAAAGGTGAAGTCAAACCCAAAAGCATCCAAGTGGTTACATCATTTTCTAGTAGATATTTTTTACAAGACACTTATGTCAAGTTTATATGGTAATGTCGATGCAACCATCCCAAGATGATGTTAGTGTTTATGACTCTAGAAGCATCAAATCTAGAATTTGATGATTATTTCAGAATCCTCTTCTAGTCTAATTTTAATGTTCCAGATCTATAACTGTATTAGCATAATAATAAGCTAAGTACAATACTTATGTCATTTATATATATAACATAAAATTATTTACTATTTTTAGCTTATCTCAATTAAAAATTTTAGTATATATTTATATTTGAGTTTAGCACCCAATTAATTTGATGTAAATCTAATCATCACCTTATGCATTATCATTTATATATTCTTAACCATATCTCAAAGAAGTATCCCTATATCTAATTTAGTGTTAAAAACATAGTATGTGATCATATCAAGTCCTACGATGCATTATGTGAATCATGAAAACATTTAGAGAGTAAAAATACAAGCTCAACAAGTAATCAAGTACACACACAAGAACACTCAAAAGCAAGACAAAATGTAATGGTCCAAGGAGACCTCATACAAGGGGCATGTTCAAATGCCACACAATTTAAGGGATATGACTTAGTAAAATATCCATAAAACATAGAATGACATGTTTAAATGTCTACATACAAAAAACTATGACATGTTTAAAATGTCACAATAAGAAGATAAAGACATGAAGGCCATAAGCAATGGAGCATAAAACAAGTAATACAATGTAAGATAATATAAAGTAAGGAACACACTTGAAGTGAAAAATAAAAAGCATGGAATCATAAGAAACTAGCATAATCATATAAGACTAGTCCCTAGATATATATGTTTGAAAAAATATTAAATACATCGCATATCAAGTACTCTGTCAAATATCTAAGCATAGATAAAGGCAAGTTTAAGTGCATAATCTCAAACATGATAATGGAAATAATCATATAATTATGTAGCCTGGATATATCATGATCAAAGAAAAGGATGCCCCAAACATACTGATAATGTGAGAAGGCCCAACATCCGTATGTGCATATATTATGTGTTTGGGTATGCATGTATCACATTCAAAATATGAGTGAAACATATTTGTGTACATATAAACAAATTATATTATATCTACCAATATATAACCAATAACATAGATGCCAAGGAGCTAATAAAACATGGAAATGCTAAATATTTTTGGATTTTTTAATTTTTTTAGTACCTGATGAAATAAACTAGTGGTAGTTATAAGGATCATGTATAAGTGTAATATCTAGCACTGGAGAATTTTTGATGTTCTACATATTCATAATATAACTTTGTGGTTGTGAGGAAATAATATAAGTAATGGTGGTTTAGGGAACCCATTGTTGAGTGTTATGTGGTTTCTTTGGCATAGCATAAATAGGAATATGTTTATTTGTTCTATATAATTGAATGTGTTGTGTAATATTAGTTGGGGATTCAATGGAATCAATTATGTATCTTTATGCAATGGTTTCTCAAGTATTATCCACCTAGGAAAGGGTATTACATGTTTATTACCCTTTTATGGAGGATTAATCTTAGTAGGTTTGATAATTAACTACTTGGGTATAAATATATTTTGTTCAAGTGGATGTTCATATGGGATTCCAAAAACTATGATTATCATGTTGGAATGAATATACTTAACACACACATGCACTATAAAAGGTATTGCACATAGTGTGTGTGTCCAAGGTCATCCTGATAACATCTCAAAGAACCTCATGTATAGTTTACATAATGAATTAAGATAAAAATGTAGCTTATCTAACTTAGTAAAATCTAAGATCAATTAAGGTAATCAACTATTGTGCTGCATGTTTATATTAGGATCTTGACCAAATTGAATCCACTAAACCTAACCAAGGGATCTCTTACCACATAAAATCAAAGGAGACAGATTCAAATATTCTAAGAAAATTATTCTATGCAATAACTCTATCTAGGTATAAGTACACAAATTACAAATAATCTAATGCTCATCAAAGCTTATGACATAGAGAGGGATAGTTAAACATAAATAAACAATCAAGAGATCATGGTATAAAAATGAGGGCCTAGATCACCTAAAATGAAATATGGAAATAAATAAAAACCCTATATCTATAATAAGTTTAAGCATATAAGTAGTCTAATCAAGGAGCTATACATCCACAATACATATTACTTATAAAAAAATATCTATCAAATTAAATAGCAAGAGTTAGGAATACTTACATTGGACAAACCTGTCATCTTAATCTATCCCTTGGAAAATAGTTATTTACAAGAGGTTGTTATGGCTTGTAAGGATTGCACTATAAAAACTAACTCTAGGAGAAAAAACTCTTATTTTGCATCCAAGAATTCCCGCTAGACAAGTGATCTTATCTCTAAGAAAAAACTTAAGCAATGGCTCCTTTAAATGTAGATTTAGTGTAATTTTAAACTGTAATGATGCAAAATTGAATGTTCCTCTTTATTGGATTGAAATGAGCCTTGTATTTATAACAATGGATAATCTTAAAACCTTCCAAAATTTTAGTCAAAAACAACCATCTTGATTCCATTAGTTGGAAAATTTTACCATTGGGCCTTGAACTAAGTTGACCAGGTTGACTTTATTCTATAACATGTGCTCAATCCTTTCTAACAAGATTGACATAGCTAAATTAGTAGAAAAAAGAGGTATTTTCTTAGTTAAGGGATATTTTAAATGATAAATTATTAGGTAAATATGTGAATGGTGTTTAGATTACATGGGGAGTGGGATAAGTATGATTTGTAATGGGTTTAAGTAATGATAGAGTTAACCAACAATCTTTCAAAGAACCAATGGTATGCCCACCTTTTTATTGATGCATAACTTAAGACATGCACTCAGAGAGATTGAAACTTGACAAGTTTTTGCAAGAGAGAAAGCATCAGTAAATGATAAATTTTAAAAATATTGTGTGTATACATATGCTCCACTCAAAGCTCATCACAATTCACATAGGTGTAACATGGGATGGTGTTTTGAGAAAGAACATAGAAATACATAATTTTGAGCTAATAAATTGTAGTATAAAGTTTAAAATAAATGCAAATAAAGAATTTATAAATAATTGAAAGCTCCATATGCATACCTTGACTTACATTTATCATTTAATGGTTGTATGTTGTGTTTGTAGTCTTGACCATGGAGGATGCATAAACTACTTTAGACAAACCTTAAGCTTACAAGGATAAAGTTCAAAAATAAACAATCACAATGAAATTAAAGTAAGTTAACACTTATATAATTGAATAAGTAATTTGAAAAATTCATAAGTTGAGAGGATAAATGCTAAGTTAGAACTAAAAGACCAAATAAACATGGATGGAATGAGAGTAAGTTAGATAATTGAAAATCCAAGGCTACCAAATGACCGATAGACTCAACAAATATACTAAAATTAAGAAAAGTAATAAATTAGATAAAACCAAGGGTAAATGAGACTGAAATAATGGAGGCAACATCAATGTAGGAAAAATAAAAATTCATACTTGAATAAAGATGTAAAAATAACATAAATTGAAAAGAAACATAACAAAATGATCTGAAAAAAAGGTGAGAAATAAACTTAGCTTTTGAACTATGACCAAGTAAAGTCTAAGAAATATAAGGTAATTATTAATAAAGTATCTCTTAACCACTCAAAGATGAAACTTTTATTCTAATGATAGATTAACTAAAACAACTGTATTCTGAGCATGTCTAAAAGAGATGAAAAATAGAGAATTTAGAAGTTGGGAAAATATTTAAAAATAAACTTGTCTGTCAAGGCAGGATATGAAATGGGTGGTAGGGTAAATGAAGGTGGCATTAATGTGAATAATATTATTGGAAATAGGACACTCAAATCAGATTTTCAAGATAAAAATACATTCAACATTAAGGACTCCAAATAACTTGTTTGA
Source organism: Torreya grandis (assembly GCA_037957365.1). Lineage (NCBI taxonomy): Eukaryota > Viridiplantae > Streptophyta > Pinopsida > Cupressales > Taxaceae > Torreya > Torreya grandis. The sequence goes on along the minus strand of JARHVA010002883.1, from coordinate 1,074,767 downwards.
TCCACATAAATTTGGGTTAACTAGTGAAGTATAAATAACATCTCATGAAGGTTATATATGCAAGAAAAGTAAAATAGACTTAACTTCCCACGATGTGCTCACCATTCTTGAAGACTTCTTATAGAGCCCTCAGATTACTACAAGGATTAGGTACTTGTGTGAGAAAGTAGGTTGGCACTATGAGTATATTTTTAGAAGTATAAGACCTCATACCCCAATCTACTAACCTACCACACCCAAATAGACCTCAAATCTATCATGAGGCCAATTATGAAGTTTTATCTTCAACTAGGATAGGAGATGTGCATGATTTTGGTGTAATTTTGACTTTTGAATTTTTATTTTTGCCTTTTGATCATTATCTTTTGTTTTAATGATTTGTCTTTTGAATTTTATGGAATTTATCTATTACTCATCCATATGGATTCATAAAACCAAACATGGGTGTTAAAAATGACTATCACTAGAGAACTTACACTTGGTGACTAGGAAAAGGAACTTAGAGAGAATGGTATCTAAGACTATTATACTTGTGTGTTAGATAAAAGTGTTATCTTAAAACCAACCTTGGTATGCCCATAATGGAATGAAATAGGGGAGATGATGGAAGTGAACATGGAATGATTGAGTCACCTCAAATTACAAAAAATGTGTAGTGTAAAAATGGTATAGTAATAGGTAAGTATGAATCATCATCATAAGGAATAGTGTAAGTGAATGTAGGCATGAGAATAGTTTGTGTAAAATTATTACTACAAAATAATATGACTGCTTTTAACAATATGAAGTCACAACTCTCAACCATTACCTTATTTTGAGGGTAATACACTTAGCCCAAGTTACAAACAAAAGTAATTTTTTAAAATGAATATTTTTGAGGAAGGAATGGTCCTCTCTAAGGTCATATAGTGTAACCCAAAAAAAGAAAACCAAATAGGTTTAAAAATTAAGTAAATAATGGGATATTTTGAGGAATTCGTATTCATATCTAAGGACTTACACTACAACTCACAAAAGGAAAACCAAAGAGGTGTAAAAAGTAATTAGTTTGTAAAGTGAGAAATTAATTACATGAAGAGACTTGAAGGTTGAATGATGATGTGAAAGAAAAATAAAAATATATTCATGAGGATATATAAATCTTTTCCATAGTATTATGATACAACTCATGAATTAATATATGAAGGAATGTAGATAGACTAAAGGACCGATGATAGGAACTAAGGCTACTGAAATTGATGAAATGTTATACTTTGATAAACTGTGAAAAATTTGAAAGAAGTGTTAGCATTATAATTGTATTGGAAATGATAATTTAAGAAAAATACTTATTTAAAAATTGATCATTAGTGGGTTCTTTGAAAATATAGCCTTCATTAGTTTTTAATCTATGAATACTAGGACCAATAATGTCTTTAACAAGATAAGGCCCCCACCATTTTTTAGCAAACTTGATTTATTTATCATTAGTATAATCTAATTTAAGGACTAAGTCACCAAAACTAAAGGTATGTACTTTAGCCTTTTTAAAATGTTTATTGGCAATTTGGGCTTTATATTTTTTATTACATTGTAAGGCACCTATATTACGCTCATCAATAAGGTATAAATCATGTAGATAGGCTTTATGAAGTTCTTCATCTAGGATACTTTCATAAAGAGAAAGATGTAATGATGGTAGTTCAAATTCTATAGGTGAGATAGATTCATAATCGTATACTAAATAAAATGGTGTTTCCCAAGTGGTAGTACAAATTCTAGTGCAATAAGACTAAAGTTCAAGATAAAGTTTGAGATGTTAGTCAGAATGAGAATCTTGAATTATCTTTTGTAAGATTTTATTAATAAATTTTTAGTGACCTTTACTTGGCCATTATATTGAGTATGATAAGGTGTGTCAAATTTATGCATGATTTTGGACTTAGAACATAATTGTTTCATATATTTATTCTTTAAATTCCCACCATTGTAAAAAATAATGGTGTGGGGAATTCCAAAGTGACAAATATTTTAATCAAGTATAAATTTGGATATAGTGATAACCATGATATTAAAAAGGGTCATATATTCAAACCACTTAGTGAAATACTCTATGGTTGTGATGATGAAGACATGATCGTATTTAGAGCAAGGTAGTTTACCAATAAGATCTAGTCCCTACATGGAGAAATATGTATAATATTCTAATGTTTGAAGCTTAGCCAAAGGAGTGTGCATAATTTCATCATGCAATTGGTAGGGATTAAATTTTTTTGTCAATGTCATGGCATATTTTTTAAGTGTGAGCCAGTAGTATCCCATGAGTAAGTATTTATAGGCTATAACATGTTCACTACAGTGACCACCAAAAATGCCCCCATGTAATTTTTCAAGAAGGGAAGGAACTTCTTCTTGAGTGACATAGAAGAGTAGTGTACCTTAAACATTATAATAATATATAACATCATGTCTCAATACATATTTGTAAGCTTGTTTATAAATTCTAGTTTTTTCATGAGAATCAATGTTAGTAGGATAAGTATGATGCTCAATAAATTGTATGTTTTTTTGTACCACGTGCTTTGTCAAATCATGACAACTTAAATATGATAGATAAGAGAATCATTTATGGTTATTAATGAAGATGATGATTTTCATATGTGTACGAGAAATTGAGAATCATTAAGATATTGATGAGGATAAAATAGATAGCTAGATGAATCAACTATAACATTTTATTCTTATGGAAATGGTTCTATAGTGAAGGATTTGAATTCTTAAACAAGAGAAGTATCGGTTTGATAATAAGCACTGATATTTTCATTCTTAAATTGGTATTCACCATTGACTTGATGACAAATGAGTTGTGAATCTCCTAAAGCATGTAGGTAAGGGATATCTAAATAAATGGTAGCTTACATGCCTAAGATGAGAGCTTCATATTCAACCATGTTATTGGTAATATCAAAGGTTAATATAAAGGAAAGAGAAATTATTTTTATATGTAGATTAGATAAGAGACATCCTATTCCATATCCTTAAATACATTTAACACCATCAAAATGAAGTGTCCAAATATATTCATGTATGCCAATTATAACTTTAGATAATTATTGAGTGATGACTTTGGGTTTTGTATAAAAAATGGACATGTTTAGTTTAACAAAAATATTTATATCAAGGTTGGTTATAAATTTGTGAAAATAATCTTGGAGTGAAATAGTTTAATTAAAACATTTAATTTATAAAATTTATTCATTAGGAAAAGTATAGCTAAGATGATTAGTGGTTGGTATAGGAGCTACAATGAGTTGATCATCAATGATTTAGCCTTTAATCAATTTATATATAATGATTTTTAAAATAAATTCCATAAAAATTACATCTATTTTCCAATTCTATTACTCAATAATAAATCTTTGAGAATAAATGATGAAGAGGATTAGAATGGATGATGACATAAGTTGTTTGATAAAGCATGTAATGGTGATTTTTTTTAGCTGTGAAATAAATGGTGAGACAATCACATTAAAATTTAGTATAACATGTCTCATAATCTATTAAAGCATGGCTAATATAATATATGTAATATTCATGATATGGAGGTAGAGGAAGTGTACAAGATGAGAGGAGTATCATTAGGAGGCTGAAGACTGGAATGATGTAGGAGTGATTATTTCATGTTTTTGAATGAGTTTTGACATGAATCAATCCATTCTAGAGCTATACCTTTATTAATAAGAGAACTAATTGAATAAATATGGTAGGCCATCTCTAGAATGAATCATTTGATTGCCTCTAGTTTACCAAGGTATGTTTGGATGTCTAGAATAGATCGATGAATAGGCATGTTGACAAAAGTTTTAATTTTAGTTGGATGAACATCAATTCCTTGAATAAAAACTACAAAGCCTAAGAGTTTATTTGAGGTGACACCGAAAACACATTTATAAATATTTAGTCAAACTTTGTATTTAATGAGACAATCAATGATGATATTAATATCATGAAGATGATTCTCACAATGCTTGGATTTAGATATAAGGTCATCTACATAGGTTTAAACAATTTTTTGTATGATATCATGAAATATATGGGTCATTGCATGTTGATTTATGGTACCAACATTTTTTAAATTGGAAGGCATTTTGAGGTAACAATAGGTGTCCCACTCTATTATAAACGTGGTTTTATGTTAATCTTTGAGAGCAAAGTGAATTTTATTATATCCCTAGAAACCATCCATAAGAGATAACATTTCATATCCAACTATGGAATTAAAAATGACATCAATTTATGGTAAATTAAAATTATCTTTGAGATAAGCTAAGTTAAGATTACGAAAGTCTATACAGATGTAAATAACTATGGTGACTTTCTTACGTATGTGAATAATGTTGAAAACCCATTAAAAATAATATACAGGTTGATGAATTTAGTGTATAATATTTTTATGATCTCTTTGTTACATAAGGTATAAATATTAGGAGGGAATTCACATTATTTCTAACGTATGGGTTTTGCATCAGGGTAAATGATGATATTATAGACCACAATACGAGGTTCAATTTTAGGCATATCTTCATATGACCATGTGAAAGCTTCCTGCTATTTATTAAAGAATAAATTAAAATTATCATATTCTATAAGTAAATTTATTTGGATACAAGAATGGGTTGAGGAATAATAGTGTTTTCATAATTAATTTCCATAGTTTCTTCAATAAGCATAACATTTCCATCTTGGAAATGATACGGAGTAGGAGGGAGTGAAGAAACAAGATGTGTGTTAGGGTTGATACTATTAATGAAGTTATTAAAACAAGGAGAGTTTTTATTTAAATAAACTTGATTATGATTTTGGCATTGTATTTGAGGCTCATGATCATGAAGTAATTCTAAGATGGTTTCATTAGTAGGAAGTGTGGGTAAGGGTCCATAATATTCAACATCTACTTCAAGATCCATAATTTGGTTGCCTTGATTATTAAATTTGAAATGTATTTATTGAATGAATGTATATTGTGCATTTAAGGTATTTTTAGGAGTAAAAGTGTGATATTGCTTAATAAAATCTAATATCAAGATAGTTGGAGAATTACTAGCATCAACGATGAATTTATTATGGATAATAAACATATAAATGGGGTGTGGAAGAGGATCAATTAAAGGTAGTAGATATTTGTTGAATATATTTATTTGGTCATTATAATTAGGTATTATGGTTTGGATTATATTATATTTGTCAGTTTATTAGATAGCCTAGGGAGTATCTATCAAAGATACATTGATAGGTGGTACTATCCTTCTTGTTCTGATTCATTGTTAGAAGATGTGTGAATGACATGAACATCGCTAGTGAAGGTATGTATTTTAGCTAATATTTTTTAATAATGTAATATGTATAGATCTTATAATTGAGCTTGTGCCATAATTTAGATATCACAATAGGATGGAGATATAACACATGTATCTATTTTACCTGGAACGTCAGTAATGGAGAGGCCCATATTACTGAAAGAGCAAGGAGACATGGCTAAGGGATCTTGAAATAGTTTAGCCACCACATATTCATTATAATTGAAATCATATTTTTTGTAAGAGTCTTCATGTGTGCTACATGGTGGAGGGTTGTCAATGATATCATATATTAAAGGAATGGTTTGATCTATTGGAAGAATAAAATGGGAGAGAGATTTCACTAAATACGAAGGTAATCAAGTGGCATTGAAAATGTTTTGTAGTTCATTAGGTTCGTCATCATCTAAATATATGACAGTTACATGTAGATCCAAATGCATATTGACAAATTCAAGAATATGATGACTGTTGATGTGGGTGATAGTGGCAATATGATATTGATATTTGGGATTTGGAATTCGGGTACTCCAAGTATTAAGATCAACCTCATGTTTATAACTCTTCTCATTATGTATAAATTTGATATAAATTAGCTACCATAAGATGTGATATCTCACATATGATGAGTCCAAGGATGACCCAAAATCATGTTTTAAGATAAGGGAAGATATAAGAACATAATTTTGGGATTTATGTGATAACGTAGTGATAAAAACATAATATAACAAAAATGTAGTATGAAAAAAATGTCATGAGGATAAAACATAGTGAATAAAAATGTAGCAGTATTGGTAATGTCATAAAAATGTCGTGAAGAGTATAATTGGGGCATTTTAGTGATTATCACATTGTTTATTTATTGTCTAGTTTATTTTGGTGATAGTAATTAACATTTCATGTTAGAAAAGTAATGCACTAAATTTACAAGCAAAATAATAGAGAAAAATATGATTTTGTGAGATTGAAAGTTGTGTCATCTTCTGTGTGATCACATCCTTTACTATGTTTTGTTCTTACAATGTTTTGTCCTTGCTACATTTTTTATTTACTACATTTTATCTTCGATACATTTTTCATGCTATATTTTTAATTGTTACATTTTTATTTGCTACTTTTTCAATGGATGCCTAATTTTGGTACAAATTATCTTGGGTCCAATAGTAAGAGGAAGCCAAATGTAGCTAAGTGGTTTTTTATTGGTTTTATAAAATTCATGACATGTGAGTTGGGTTTGTTTGAGATTTTATTTGGAATATCTGATTTGTTGAATTAACCAAAGAGAGGTAGCATTTAATCTCAATCCTTTATCAACTAATTTTTTTTCTAATTATAGTGTTATTGATTCTGATTTTGATTTTGATAAATAGAGGTGGATCATGAGCTCAAAATAGAATTTTATCATTTATCATATCTTCTTATATAAATTATATGTAGGGTTTGGTATAATAAATTTTTTAATAGCATGCACTTCTTTAGGTTGATGCATATCAAGAGGTAGTTCATATTCATTAGATGAAGGTTATTATATGTCTTGTAGTTATTTCATAAGGAACTTGTGATGACAGGGAGAAGTTATTAATAATTCCATTAAAGGAATTTTACAAGGCATATAATTAAGTTCATCTAAGAATTTATAATGAGGTTTAGTAGAAGAGTGAGTACAAGGATTAGGTTGATTAGGTGGATTATTTTTTGGAAGTATTTGAGGATCTGTTGATGGAGATGGATTATCACTAGTGAATGGTTTAGAAGATGTAGGATAAGAAGTAGTACTATTTTTAAGTAATTGATCATAAATGAAAGGTTTTTAAGGTTTTGTAATAGGATATTTATGAGAAAGTTAGTTGAATTTAGATCCATTCACATATTTAGAATTGGTATAAGATTAATCATAGTTGACATCAATGACACAAACATCTTCTTTAGAAAGTTATGCAATGGAATTTGAGGGAGGATATTTTTAAGATTTTCAATATGTAAATTTGGAAAAATTTCTATTTTGATAAGCTTAAAGATAATCAATATGTCATAGTCTAATCATAGTGTCATGGTAAAATGCCTCACCTAACATGAAAGATACCATAAATTTTATAATTCCATGACATGTTTCATGAGAATGACCAATGTTAACATGCAACCAAAATTTTTTTTTGGATCATACCATGATAGGGGAGAAGTATTTTTATAGATGAAAGGTTTAGATGGAGATAAAATCTTCTTTATTTTAAACATCAACAAGGGTGGGTAGGAGGGAGATTGAGTATCAGATTTGACTACTCCTATTTTAGTTCGTGGGGGTTTAAATTGAAAAATTAGTGCTAGTGATAGCATTATTTGAACTTTGAATATATTCCTCGAGTAAATTATGAGATGGTTCAAAGTGATTCATAAGGAAATATTGTCTTTTACCTTGATTAATATCCTCTTCTAAAGTTTGAGGAGAAAATATTATAACCTTGTATTGAAGATAAGGTTTTAAGGTGGTAATAAATAGTTTTAAAATATTATCATCACTCATGAAGATATTCTATTTTCCATATAGAATGTTATATGAGTTGATTATATAATTATATATCATCTCCTATAAGAGTTTTGAAAAAAACTTTAGTGGTATCAAATGCATTGGTTTAAACCCAATCCTTATAGAGATTACCAAATTATTTGAGTAAGATAACAGGGTCTTTAGCTCCATCATACTTAATGGTTGTATAAATATTGCCAATATCGATGGATGAGATGAATGGGACTAAAGGTTTATTTTGAATATTTTGAAACATTCTATTATGCATGATGGGTTGAGGGATGATATTCCCATTGGCATCTCTAAGAGATGGAGGAGAAAACTCTTAATTATTTTGAGGCACGACGATAGGGGCTTGACTTGCAATATGTAGAATATGGTTTTGCATTTGGAGAATTTGAGCATTATTGTTGTTTGCATAGAATTCATTTTTTAAACTATTTGTTTAAGAATTTGAGTTGTATCTATAGATTTATTTTGATTATTAGTGTTGGATGGTGGAATGTTGGTGTCGGTTGGAAGGGTTACCCCAAAATTAGTGAGAGGAGTGTTTCCTATGGGAGGGTTTACTATAAGAATATTTTCTACATTGGTATCAATTAATTCAATGGTAAGATAAGGGAGCTTATAGATAGGACCGTTTAAGTTAGGATTATTTAGATCATCATTTTGAGTGATATAGACCATGTTGCATTCCATTGACTTAGATGATGAATGGAATTAATTATGCCATGAGGGCCTACCCTCTTGAGTAGCTAAGGTAGAAATAAAAGAATCACCCATGTACACTCTAAATGGGATAAGGATATTAATAAATATCCTAATGGGTGATTTCATAATGCTCATTAGGATGGTAAGGAAAATAATTGGATGGAAAATTAAGAGAATAAAAAACTTGATAAAATAAACTAAGTAAATAAAAATAATATGATTGATCCAGTCGATCTAGTAGAATACTAAATATTTTATAAAAATAATATTATTTTAGCCAGGTTGATCTAATGTGATCTAGAAAAGTTTGCTAAAAATAAAATTAAGTCATCTAGGGCATATAGAGTCAGCGAAGTTGATATAGTGTGATCTCAAGAATAACAATCTGGATAGCCTACTAAGTCAATCTAGTCAACTTAGTTGTATAATAAGGAAAACATAATAATTTGAATAACCTACTAAGTCAATCTAGTTGACTTATTCATACAGGTAAGAAATATAGATTGTTATAAAAAAATCTACTAATTTGAGCTAGTCAATTTTGTTGTACAAGCAGGAAATATAAAAAATATAGGATTATACTAAATTATGTTGGTCGATTTAATTGATTTTGTATATCCTACTAAGTCAAACCATTCGAATTAGTTATACATGTGAGACATATAGAAACATACATGATTATACTAGATCATGTTGGTTGATATAATTGATTATGGATGGTCGACTTAGTTTCACAGATAGGGAAAAATTTAAAAATTATTTTAATTATGTAAATTTTAAAGCAGTGGTAAAGTAAACATAAATAGTAAACTTTCTACCATACAACATATAATTATATTAATGTTGGTTACTATAATATGTAATACAACATAGAATGATAATTAACAAGCATAAATTATAATTTTATGTCAATTCATGCTAACTAATTATTTGAAAATAAAGATTAGGAAGTTGAATTAAAAGTTTTTGATTGATTTATAGGCTTTCAAAGATACTTTCTTGTCCATTAGATAGTGATGGATGAATATTTTAGAGCGCTAACTATGGAGGAAGTGGCGTGCCCATAACTCAATTAACCTAGTTTTAAAGGTAGGTTGGAAGTAACTTCTTGATGTTAACTACTAATTGATGCATCATAGAATAAAATAGATGGTTAAATTCCTAATATTCAATTCAAAGGGGAATTCTAGGCATTTTTAAAATACTATGAGGTACATATAAACTAAAGATCGTGTTCAATTTTATACTATAGTTATGATTATTGAGGTAAGCCCCTCATGTCATGATATTTGTAAATGATAGACAAGGACCTCAAATAGAGTATTGTGTATCCCTTCATGATAGTATCTAAGTAGTTTTAAAACTATCGGTATATAATTTTTAGGAAAATCAAGATAGTGAAAATAAAGGTGAAAAATAATTATCAAAAACTAATTATAGGTTTTTAGAAAATAAATATACAGGTAGCCAATATTTTTTTTTTAAAAATGTGAGATTAATTAATATGAAATGAATGTGAATTTCCTTACTTATTTTGAATTTAAAACACATAAAACAAGATCATCCAGGTTGATTTAGTTGAAAGATAGAATAAGACATAGTCGGGCAGGCTAATCTAGTATGTTGTGAAAATAGGTTGGAAACAAACATAGTCGACCAGGTCAACTTAGTTTATTTGAAAAAAAATATAGACATAGGACTAAGTCAATAGAATCAACTTCTTAACTGTGTGATATAGTTTTTCAAAACTAAAAAACTAGTAAAGACAGTCTAGAAGTTGAAAAGTTTAAATAATTTTGATAAAAGATGAAAATGTTAAATTGACAAAAATGAAAGTATAAAGCTTATTTAGAGTGGACCTATAAAATATAACTTTATTGAATAGGTCAACTTACTTAGTTGGTTGAAATGCTACAAAATTACTTGTTAACTATATTATTCAGACTTGATTGAGTCTTGTATAGGTAAAAGTTTGAAAAATATAGATGTTAAATGGGATATATCAGGTTGATTTAGTCCATTATAAATTTAAAAACTAAAAGTGATAAATTAAAACTGCATTGATCAACTTGATCTAATTTACTGAAAGCTAAAAATTAAAGACTAATAAACTATACAAAATTAGTCAACCAAATCTCATTAACTGTAAGCAAGAAATCTAGAAAATAGTAAAGATTATTGAATCGACCAGCATGACTTACTTTGGAAATAAAATCCTACAAACCAAAGGATAAAACTAAATCAGCCAGCTTAGTCTAGTTGATTGTAAACCTTGGACCTACAAATAGAAAAAAAGACTAAATTTGCCAACCTGATCTAGTTGACTATGGAAGGAAAACCTATAAAGAGATAAAAAGAATAGATCATATAACATGATCTAGTTAATTATAGAAAGAAACCCTGTAAATAAAAGATTAAATAAGATCGATCAACGTGATCTAGTTAGCTATGAATCCTAAATTTAAAGATAGATGTTAAGACTAAATCAGCTAGAATGATATAGTTGGTTTTAAGTAAAAAATTAAAAACATGCAAGGGTTAGATTCACATCAAGTTCACCAGAATGTATGTAATGAATTAATATAGATCTACATCTTATCTGAGTTAGCATAATCTAAGATTAGATAATATAATCAACTAGCATCTATTATAATATATGTTTATATTAAGATCATGATTAAATTGGATCCACTAAACCTAACTAAAGGATATCTTACCATATAACACCAAAGGAGAGGGTAGTAAGGCCTCTAGGCAAATAACGCTATGCAATAACCCTAACTAGGTCTAAGTACATAAAGTAAAATTAATATAGTACTCATCAAATCTTGTGGCATAAAGAGGGATGGTTAAACATAAATAAACAATCAAGGGATCATGGTAGGAAAGTGGGTGCCTAGATCACCTAAAATAAAAAATAAAAAGCAAATAAAATCATATTTTTATACTAATTTTAAGCATAGAGGTAATCTAATCAAGGAGTTATATATCAACAATACATATTACTTATATAATATATATCTATCAAATAAAATAGTAAGAGTTATGAATACTTACCTTGGGAGAACTTGTTGAGTATCAATCTCTCCTTTGGATAATGGTGCTTTGTAAGAGGTTGTTGTGGATTGTAAGGACCACACTATAAAAATCAGATATAGGCTAAAAAAACTCTTACTTTGCATTCAAGACTTTTCATAATATAAATAATCTTCTCTCTAAGGTAAACTCTAAGCAATGGCTCCTTCAAAATACAAATTTAGCATAATTATAAACTATAATGATGTGAAAGTTAAATTTTTTCTCTATTGAATTGAAATAAGCCTTATATTTATAGCAATTGATAAGTCTGAAGCCTTCTAAAATTTTAGCTAATAAGATCAACCATCTTGATCCTGTTAGCTAGAAATAGTTACTATTAGTACTTAAACTAAATTAGCTAGATTAACTTAGTTCTATAATGTGTACTTAGTCATTTTGAACAATATTGGTCTAACCGACTTAATATAAAAAGAGGTATTTGCTTATTTATGGGTTATTTAAAATAAAAAATTCTTAGGGAAATGTATGAATAAGGTTTATATTACTTGGAGAGTTGGATAAGAAGCATTTGTAATGGATTTAGGTAATGATAAAGTTTACCAATAATATTTTAAATCACCAATGGTATTCCCACTTATTTATCTTGTGACATAGTGGGTGTTATGTCACAAGTCAGATAACAAGGTACCATTATTAGTGGTAGTCTTGAGTAAGATGATCTTGGATGAGAAAGTTATATATGACCTAAGATCCATCATCTAGGTATAGTTGGTATATAATATGTATGAGATGCTAGCTAGAGGGCAGAGGACTATGGGACTGATCATATTGATGATAACTTGGATCTATGAGAGGTTTCCTATGTACCATCTAGCTAGGTTACCCCATGAAGTCGATGATAGGTTACCTTAGGTGTGGATATGAAGGGAGGACCAAGTAGCATGGGTTGTGCCCCATGTGCCAGTGTTGTAGTCAGTGAGATGTACAAACATCATGTGGCATCCATATGAGCACACAGTAGCTACATGGGTGAGCTAGGACATAGTTGCAAAAATGATAACAAGGACAGAGATTATTGGACACTATTTATGGTGGAGAGAGTCACATTTGATGGCATGAGTGCTAGGGTAGATGAGCCTACCTCATCTAGTGACACTGATATTGATGCATGAGTAGTGGGCTTAGCATGTGAGGTAGCCATTAGTAATAAGGCTAACACTGAGGTCACATCAAGAGTGACTATTGACTAATTAGACATGATAAAGAATTGAGTCAGAGGATAGGGATGTAGAGGTAGAGAGATTAGATATACCACTCATAGCTATTAGATTAAACAAAACACAGAGATAAAATGAGATTGAGAATAGCAAAGCACTTATTCAACATATTCAACCAAGCACGAAGGCCTATTAAATCGTCAAACAAATGAAATACCCATGAAGCATGAGACGGGTATAAGAAAACTAACCTACGTCGGCTTGAATGAAATAGCAAAGACCGAACAGACAACTAACCTCTTAACCAAAGTGGTTAAGGCAACTAACCAACATAAATTACCTTAGTAAATAACCTAAGGTAAATACAATAATATGCTAGCACCCTCCCTTAATGACTAAACAAAAAACAAGACCAAGTTTATCTCTGAATTTTATGAACTTGTTTGTACCAAGTGGTTTGGTCATTATATCAGCTGGCTACTTTGCAGTGGGGCAGTAGAATAGACTGATGTCTTCATTTGTAACCAACTGTCAGATGTAATGATGGTGAACCTCAATGTGTTTGGTCCTGGAATGAAATACTAGATTCTTCACCATCTTCAAAACACTTTGGTTGTCACAAAAAATTGGATGAGATTTTGATGACTCAAACTGAAGATCCTCCAAAAAAAAATTATCCACATGGTTTCACAACTTGCACTAACCACAGATTTATATTCTGATTCTATTGAAGATAATGCCACTGTAGTTTGTAGTTTGCTCTACCATGAGAAAACTCTTGAACCAAAAGTGAAAACATACCCTGTTGTAGATTTTCTTGAATCAACTTAACCTGCCCAATCATAATCAGAATAGCCTGAAAGTTCAAAATCTATAGACTTCTTATACAGTATGCCAAAGTCAAGAGTACCTTTGACATATCTTAATACTCATTTTGTAGCTAACCAATGGACTTCCTATGGTTTAGACATGAAGCAAGATAGAAAACTCACTGCAAAACAAATATCCAGTCTGGTGGTAGTGAGGTAAATGAGACCACCCACTAGCTGTCGATACACTATTTCATTGACCAGAGGTGAATCAGTGTCTATTGAAATTCTAGCTCCTGCTTCCATATGTGTGTGAGTTGGATTACAATCCATCATTCTGAACCTTTCTAGCAATGAATTGGCATACTTATTCTGTGACATGAATATAGTATTACCACTTTTCCAAAACTCAACACCTAAATAGTATTTTAGTAGTCCTAAGTTTGTCATGTCAAAAGTACAACAAACATCAGCTTTCATTTGTTTAATGAGACTAGTACTACTCCCAGTGATGGCTATATCATCAACATATATAATGAGAATTAAGATATCATCACCAGACACCTTTACATAGAGAGTTGGTTCTGAGTTAGACCTTTTGAAACCTGACTCCCAAGGATATGAGTCTATTTTTGTATACTAGGCTCGAGGAGCTTGCTTAAGTCCATACAAGGACTTGATCAACCTGCAAATCAAAATGTTCCTTACCAAGAACTTGAAAACCCTATGGCTGAACCATGTAGACTTCCTCCTCTAGATCTCCATTCAAGAAAGCACTCTTTACATCCATTTGGTACACCTGCCATCCAAACTGAGCAGCAATAGCAATAATCAAATGAAAATTTACATCTTGGTGGTTGGAGCAAAAGTCTCCTCATAATCAACCCCTTCTTCTTGTGCATAACCTTTTGCAACAAGTCTGGCTTTGTGTTTGTCCAAGGAACCATCTGATTTGTATTTTACCTTATAAATCCACTTACAACCAATGGATTTCTTTCCTGGTGGTAGTTCCATCAACTTCCAAGTCTTATTTTTCATCAAGGAATCATATTCCAATTGCATAGCTAATTCCCACTCAGACTTCCCTTTGGCCTCTGAAAAAGAATTAGGCTCAAATACTTGTGAAACAACAGTTGTTAGAGAAAGATTGACATGCTCACCTTTATTACCAAACTACTTTCTCAATCTTAGTCTTCTACCTTCCACACCTTGTGGCAAGTCTCCTTCCTTTAGTGCTTCAATTGTGGCAGTATACCACTTTGGCTTCTTTGGTTGTTCTACTAGAACCTCACAATGACCTGTATCAATTCCCTCCCTAGAATGTGATTCCACTGATGAACAAGAATCCTGCTCACTTTTCACATTATAACTAATAATTGAATCATTAGATAACAATGACTCAATATCTAAAACTTAACCAGTTGCTATGAAGTATGGCATTTGTTCATTTACTATGACATCTCTATTTACCACAACTATGTTATTAGAAACATCAAGTAATCTGTAGGCCTTTGATTGATCATTGTATCCAACAAACATGTATGTTTTGCTTTTTGCATCCAAATTTCTTCTCTTCTGATTAGGAATAACTGCAAAAGCTACACAACTAAAAATTCTAAAATCACTTACATCTAGAGTTTGATATGGCCAAGCCTCCTCTGGAGTCATATTCTCCAAAGCTTTTGTAGGAGTTCTATTGAGGATGTATACTACTGTATTCATTACTTCTACCCAATACCTGTATGGGACATTTCTACTTTGGACCATATAGCGAGCCATGTCCATCACTATCCTATTACACCTTTCCATAACTCCATTTTGCTACAGAGTGTAAGGTGTAGTGTATTGTCTGTGTATGCCTTCAGTGGCACAAAACTCCTTGAACTATTTTGAGATGAACTCACCTCCATTATCCATTCTAAGAGATTTCATTGGCCATCCTACCTATTTTTCAACCATAGCTTTCCAAGTAAGAAAGTTAGAAAAATAATCAAATTTTTTCACTAGAAAGAATACCCACTTTTTCCTAGAGAAATCATCAACCAGTAACATGAAATAATGGGCACCAGAAGGGGTAGGTGTCTGCATTGGACCATGTAAATCTACATGTACCAGATCTAATACTCCCTTTGCTCTCAAAGCTTTATCAACATCAAATGAATGTCTAACTTGTTTCCCCAACTGACATCCAGTACATACATGATGACTATGTCAAATAGAAGGAATCCCCTTAACCATCTTAGTCTTACTCAATGTATTCAAATACTAAAAATTCAAATGCCCATACCTTTCATGCCATAGTGAACTTGTGCTATCAACCACTGCAAGTGCACTTTCCTTTGCTTTGATTGGATTTGCAAGCTTATACAAGCCTTTCTCACTGATCCCAATAGTAATAATCTTGTTATCTTTAATGGTGACTAAACATTTTTATTCTTGAAATTTTACAACAAAATTAGATTTTGAGGTGATCTCACTGATTGAAAGAAGATTTTTGTTCATATTTGGTACATACCTAACATTCTTGAATGTCTAATTTATTGTACCATCAAAACTTATATGAACATTACCAAATCCTTTCACAAAATATGTTATACCATCTCCCAAAGATACAAATTCATTACTACTATTATCTTCAACAAAATCCACATACCAGTCCTTATGGCATGTATAATGGCGAGATGCCCCTGAATCAAAGTACCAAGCTCGATCCACCATAGAATTACTACTAGAAGCCATGAAAGCAAAATCTAGTGATTCCTCGCCTTCACCTTTAGCTACATTTGCATGATGAGCTTTCTTTTTGGGGTTAGCCATATCCTGTTGTCTTTTCCTGCAATCTTTCTTAAGGTGACCTACAGTAAAAACATTTCCATTTAGATCTTTTATTACCACTTACTTGTGAAGATTTTGATGGATAGCTATTTTTACCAGACTGCTTACCCTTTTCCTTGATAAAGAATTCACTCTTTGTGGAAGTGGATGTAGACAACACTGCCTGCTCCCATCGTCTCTCCTTTTGCAATAGTAATGTAGATAATGTTTCAAAATCCAAAGTCTACATCTCAGCAATCATGTGTAAGGACTCCACAAATGACTCAAATGATGGTGAAAGATTTTGCATAACAAGAGCAATCAAATCTTGCTCATCAACAGGTTTCTGTACTGCTTCCAACTGGTCACTGATGTCCTTGATCTATAATAAAAACTCAAAAATAGAGACACCTTCCTGCATCTTAGTGGAAAACAAAAAAATTTTCAAATACAACACTCTACCGACTTCAAAAGCTTGATATTTTGAAGATAAAGTTTTCCATAAATCTGATGCTATAGTCACATTTCTGACCTCTGAGATTAGATTATTTGATACTAACAATTTTAACAACATGAGAGCCTCATGATGACATTTATCATAGTCATTTGTAGTAGTGGCAGGCCTTTGCTCTTTACTGAGCACTATTTGATCAATATTCATATATTCACATATTGTCAAAACCTTGTGACTCCATAAACTAAAGTTCTTTCCAGTCAATTTTTGAGAATCTAGTAGTAACAGGTGTTGAATACTAGCCATTTTACTTTTGAAACTTTAGGTGAAGATTTTGAGTGCATTTCTCAACCAAATTGCAAACCATTTTCACCAGTATCTTAGTTTTGATTTAACTCATGATTTAGGCTTTTGTTTTAATGAAAAAGATAAAGAAATGAATTTTTTTGATTTTGCCAAATTCATACGATGCCCTTTCATAGATAAATTCAACAGAGGCTTTTGAGCCTCTAAAACAACCTATTTTCACTTCCTTTTGGTCTTATTTACCCTTCTGATGCTTCTTGGCAATTTTTAGACCTTCTAGTTGATTTTTCTAAATCCCGTGATGCTTTCTCTCTCCTCAGCTCTCCACTAGGTGCCTGAAGTTCCTCCTTAGCAAGACACTGACCTCTCTCTGGCCTCCACAAACCTCCACTAAGGTTCTACAAACCATAGGATCTGATAGCATATTAGATTAAACAAAACACAGAAAGAAAATGAGATTGAGAATAGTAGAGCACTTATTCAACATATTCAACCAAGTATGAAGGCCTATTAAATAGACAAACAAATGAAATACCCATGAAGCATGAGATGGGTATAAGAAAACTAACCTACGTCGGCTTGCATGAAATAACAAAGACCGAACAAACAAATAACCTCTTAACCAAAGTGGTTAAGGCAACTAAACAACATAAATTACCTTAGTAAATAACCTAAGGTAAATACAATAATATGCTAACAGTAGCTCCACATCAAGATGAGTAGTAGCAACCTAGGACATGATGTTGATAGAGGCAAAAGGTAGAGGAAAAAATGGAGACTATTACCATCCTAGATGACCCCATAGGTAAGCTAGAAGAGATGATAGAGAGACCACTCAGACGTACACTAAGATTAAAATGAGCCATGACAATCGAGTTAGAGTTGAGGAGGTGGCCTACAAAAGAAGAAATTGTGTTAGGTGGTCATGTAAATAGTGAGACCATAGTAGTCAAGACATAGATAGGTAAAAAAAGATGGTTAAATTATTTCTTATATTTTTTTTGGAAGAAAGATATATATTATGAGATATAACAGTGATCTAATATCCATATTATGTGATTGTATAAGTGTAGGTGAGGAGGAGAGATGGGGGTCCCTAGTGATTAGAGCACTCTATGACATCTTGGATGAGAATTTGTAGCCACACAACCCCAAAACACTAGAGGATCTAAGTGTACCATCTACCCCAGCTCAAGCAAGTTGGTTCAAATTAGCTAAAGAGGTATCAAGGCAGATACAAGCATAGAGAGAGAGGATGTATCCACCAGTAGTGGTGGGTGCAGGGGAGTTATAGGCATGACAAGCCCTAGTAGATGAGAGAGCTACACATCTAATTATAGAAGCACAGATGACAAAGATCCAAACCCAATTGGTAGAGTCATAGATGTGGGTAACACACCTACATGGAAAAGTAGAAGGATTGAGATCTTAGACAACCTCCTTATAGTATACCATTTAGAGGAGTTAGATTGAGGCCTCTAGGCATCATGGTTAGCCCACATGATAGATAGGATGGGACCCATTTATATAGCTAGGGCATTGTATATGGTTGTATTTTTTGTATCAAAAACAATATATATATATATATATATATATATATATATATATCATTTTGGTATATTATTGTTGGATGTGTATGTTGTCATTATTTTTGATTTTGGTTGTTTATTATGGTTGAGGTTGTGGATGTGTAGGATATATTTCTTTCTATCACATATATTTAGCTTTGTTGTATATGCTATAGGAAATATATGATATGTGGTTTGTTTTTTAGCATTATGAAAAACACATGCATGGTTAAAAAGAAACAGGGGAAAAGGAATTGGAAAAATATAATTAATCAAAAAAATGTACTACACACTATTTCAAG
The DNA here is from genome assembly GCA_037957365.1 of Torreya grandis. Classification (NCBI taxonomy): domain Eukaryota; kingdom Viridiplantae; phylum Streptophyta; class Pinopsida; order Cupressales; family Taxaceae; genus Torreya; species Torreya grandis. Next base: position 1,055,687 of record JARHVA010002883.1, on the reverse strand, counting down.
TTGGGAAATGTGTAATAACAAGAAATGACTAAGTATAAAGAACTAAGAAAATACAAAACGAGATGCTAAAAAGGAATTTGTTTTTAAATCAATGTAAAATATTTTTGCACCAAATTAAAACAAATAAAATCATACTAATATCACATTGGGAAGTATGACAAACAAAGTAATAAAATATAAGGTATGTAAAAGGGGTCAAATGGTAATAAAAACAAATGAATTAAGTCAATAAATCATACTAAATCATGATGGGAAGTATAATATAAAAACAAAATTGTAAAATATTGGTCTTAAATTGATCACACTAATTTAAGCTGGGAAGTATGAAAAATTCAAGAAATGGTTAAAATCTTGCACACACTAGGAAAATAAGAAGATAAAAAGATGAAAAAAAAATGAAGAATATATCATACTAAATCAAGATGGAAATCATGTAAAATGACATGTAACTTCATAATCGATCGAATCTTATCTCAAATTTGACACATGTAATTTGGATGGTGACTTAGGTATTGGAAAATTTTGTGAGGAGGGTCAAGTCCTATCCACAGTCTTACACGACAACTCAACAAAGAGAACACAAATGAGGTGGAATAAACATCAAAATTATGTAATAAATAATGTGGGTAATAGAAAGAAAAAGATGATAATTTGTGAGGATGGTTAGGTCTTATCCATGGTCTTACAATGTAACTCACAAATGAAATCTTAAGGGGAGTGATCAATAGACAAAAAAATATTTCTCAAGAGGAAATATAAGGGATATAAGGAGTGAAAAATGAGTGTAAAAATCAAGACTTAGGCTTCTTATGAGAAGACCTTAGGAGGCAAGAGGCATAATAAGGACATAAGAAGACATTAAGTGACTAGCGGTTATTTATGTGAAAAGGAAACCTATTTGCTATAGACACATAGCTTTATAGGCAAATAGGTGTGCTACTAAGATCAACTCATGAAGGTATATTAGTATAAGGAAAATTAAAATGGACCTACCTTCTCATGATGTGTTCCCTGCTCTTCAGGACCTCTTACAAAACCATCATTCTATTGTAAAGATTGGGTACTTGCATGAGAAATTAGGTATCACTTAAAGATTTTTTATTCTCCTCTTCTAATCTACTGGCCTATCACACCCCAAAGGACCTCAGATCTACCATGAGGCCAAATATGGAGTTTGAGCTTTGACTAGAAAAAAAGATGTGCTTTGAATCACATATTTAGTGTGATTAGACTATTAAGAATAATTTTTCCTTTTGATATCATTGCCTTTTATTTAAGTCATTTGGTTTTTAACTTCTTTTGAAGGATTTTTAATATTCCTCCTCCATATGGATATGGAATGACCAATCATGAAAGAGATAGTGATACACACGAATGAGTTGTAGTCTAAGGCTAAATGAAGCTAAATAACCAAAGACAAAGACTGACTAGGACACTTAATTTTGACAATGAACAAGAATGTGATCTCAAGTCTCAACCATGTATATGCTTAGTTTATGGAAAAAGGAGATCCAAAGTGGACCAATAAAAGGAGATATCAATGAGATAGATTGTTTTCTAACTGATTACATGGTAAAGGGAGATAATAACCAAGGGGAATAGGGTTTGTATAACCAAATCACCATGACAAATTATTTGTGAAAAATAAGGATAAGAAAGCAAAACAATCATAAGGATACAAGAAAGAGAGTTTTGAAAAAAATTCCATGGAAAAGGGAATAGAAAGCAATGATAAAGAAAATACAATCATATGAAAAATATAAATGATAAGATAAGTGAGATATAGTACAAGTAAGAAATTATGATAGAAAATAAGTAAAAATTTGATACAGTGTCAAATGATCTAACAGATAGAAATAAGATTGGAGCATACATCCAATCCAATATAAATGTGAAAGTACTATGCATGTGCTCATAAATATAGGTAAATCTATCCACACACATTATCCAATACATCAGATAAGTCTCTGTGAAGATGAATATGCAATGTTGTTAAAGTTTCATCAATCTTCAATGAATAATGAGTAAATACTTCCTTTCTAATCTCCTCAACTAAAAAATTAAGAATACTCAAAGGATCATGCTGAGGAGGAAAATTAGGTAAAGTCTATTCAAGAGAATGTGTGGGAGTAGGATCTATGGTAGGAGAAGGAATCACCAGTGGAGAATGATCCATAGGTGAAGGACTCACGAGTGGAGAAGAATCCATAAGTAAGGGAAGGAATCACAGGTGGAGGCACAAAAGGTGGTGAAGGGAGCAAAGGAGGTGATGGAACTATTGGAGGTGGAGCCATAGGAAAAAAAGGAGAAGCCTTATTGTAGGAATGATCTATTGGAAGAATGAAAAAAGGTTTGAGAATGACTATAAGGTAATTTTTGAGATGTTATAAGATGCATCAATGATCAGTGTGATGGGTACCCTAGAGATGCCATAGATAATATACCTCACCATACTTGATAAAATATTTAGGAAGTACCTTTGAGGGAGGTATGGATTTGTCTGATGATGGGGAAGAAGGATGCAAGGTATCAATATATTGTCACAACTTACGATAATGGGTGTAAGAATGTTTATCTATGTTATGGAAGCAACATATATGCTTGTGAGTGGTTTTAGTAGAACTAATCATAGAAGGAGGTAAAACAAGAGCCAAAGAAGTCAAATAACACTCATCAATGCCTTTGGTGGGTAGAGGAGCCATCTTAGGCAAAGGAAGTAAACCATCACCAAGATAAGGTGATGATGAGGAAGGAATGGAACTAGACTCAATGGAAGGAAAAATATCATCGAAAGTAAGGGTAGGCTTAGCAACAATAGGAGTGGAAATAGGATCAACTATAGCAAAATTAGGAAGAGGCTCATCTATGGTTGGATCTATTAAAGAAGGAGATAGATCTATAGAGGGTCTAAAGAGAGTTACAATAACCTCAGGGGTAACCCAGCTATGAGGGTCAGGGTACCTATCAAAACTATAAGGCTCGATCATATCATGATCTATGAGCAAAGTCATACATGGATCCTCAAAAATTGGAGGTGTCAATGCCATCTCTACCCTATGATAAAGGGGAAAAATGCAAACATTAGGAACTATAAGTAAAGGAATACGATGAGATGCATGAAAAGACTCAAGTAAAGATGAATGATAATGAATAATCTTAGTATCACGAGCCTGTGTAAGACCACCTAACAATGGATCATCTAAAGAACAACTATTATCATTATTCAGGGTGTGAAAATCAATGACATAGTTAGGGATAACATTTTCATCCAATGAAGCATGGTGAATAGAATGCCTAGTCTTGGTTAAGACTACGAGAATGTCATCACAAGGAGGTTTGTGAGAATAAGGATGCAAGGAAGTAGGAAGCTATGAGATGAGATGAGGTGAGAGATCAAAAGTTTTGATCTTTAAGTTAATCTCATCAGGATCATCATCATCAAAATATAAAATATTAGTAGGAATGTTACTAGTGAGCTTAGGATGCCTATTGTAACTGTAACTTGAATTAACAAGAAATTTGAGACATTGAGATTCATGAAATGGAACACTTGGCAAAGGTTCAAGAGTAAGAATCTAGAAAACACCATGATCTTGGAATTGTTTGAAATTCCAAGGGTTAGTGTCACCTTGAATCTTATAAATGGATCTATTATGAGGGAACTTAATGCATTGGCAGGCAAAAGAAGTGATAGATCTCATGCAAGGAGTCCACAACCTACCAAGTAAGATATTAAAAGAAAGGGGGAAGTTAAATATTATCACCTTCACATGGATTTGATAGGTGGGATGTGTTATCCAAGGGAGAATAAAAAACTAGATCATCCAAAGTGATAAGGTCTTCTTGACCCAACTCATTTAAATGAGTTGGAGAAGAATCCTAGATAACATGATATGTCTTATGGGAAAGATGAGTGTATATAGGTTGGGAATAAATGAAAGCCACCACCTTTCGCATATTAGTCATGTTAAACACATTTTATTTAGAAGTTGGTTTAACAAGACTTTCTACATTATTGGTGGAAGGGGTGGGTTTGTCTTGATTGTCTTGGATTAGTTGATGATTAGGTAAAGGATCTTTATACATAGCCAAATGATCAATTTCTTGATTCAAGGCTGGAGTTTTGTCATTTGATTTATAGTCCTTGAAATAAATCTCATAGGCTTGTTGATGCTTATGGATAATGAAATCATGATCAAAATTAGGTCCAATAAGAAAATCCATATCTAAATTATGAAGTTGTCTACATATCTCATGAGAATGACCCCAACTAGTGTGAAACCAACAAAACATGTTAAGATCATACCAAGATTTCATAGGTTGAGTAGGGTCAAGCTCTCATGGAAGAGGCCTACCTCCTTAAGCAATTTAGCTAAGGATATAGGTTTGTGAACATTGATGTTATTGGGTGAAGAAAAATGAGGATTAGTATATTGTGGAAAAGAGGGAGCTAGTTCTAAAGAAGGGTTAGCAATGACATCTTGAACATTGTGAATGGTGTCAAAAGAATTGGTAACACCATCATTGGTGATATTGTAGTTTTTATTATTAAGTAATAAATGAAGACCTGTAAAAGGTTGGGGTGGCTTGAATTGACACATTAGGAAATATTTTCTTTTAGCTTGTTTAATAGCCTCCTTCAAGGCACGTGGAGAGAGAGTGAGGACTCGATATTGAATTTTATGAAAGAGAGCATTTGTAAAGAGATGAAAAAAGTTTCCATCTACCATGTTATGTTCACATTTGTTTGACTAAGTCTTCCATCTCTTAATAAAGGCTTGGGAATTTTTCATTCTCATGTTGTTTGCAATTTATGAAATGGTCCAAAGTGTTTTCAGAAAGATCATTAGTTTGGAATTATTAAACTAAATAATTTACTAATCCCTCTAAACTAGAAATGGAATGAGCTCTAAGTTTATTGTACCAATCCAAGGAATCACCCATGAGAGTCTTGGCTAGGAGCTTGGTAGAGGCAAAAGTGTTTAGTTTGACCCAATCCTTGTAAATATTTCCAAATGTTTTGAGGTGAAGGGTAAGATCAGTTGATCCATTATAATAAATTGTAGGTCTTATACCTCCTATATTAATGTTGGAAATTTGAGTAGTAAGAAGTTCATTTTGTATATGCTTAATGGTTTTATTCATCAAAGGAGGTTGAGGAATGATATTTCCTTAAGAATATCAAAGAGGAGAAGGGGGAACATTTTGGTTATGTGTGCCCCAAGCCATTGGTTGTATATGAGATTGAAGATTAAGAAGTTGGTTTTGCATTCTCATCATTTGATTTGTGTTATGAGATTGAAAGGTATTCATTTAATTGAGAATTTCTAATAAAAATTTGTTGTGTTTGATTAATATTAGAATCATTAGAATTGGTATTTGTGTTTGTATTAGTGGCTTGGGTACCACTATTAGTGTTGATATAAGTTTGAGAATAATTTTGAGAATTTGAGGCACTAGTGGCAAAATTTGCTTGTGAAGAAAAAGATGGACTAGTGAATGGTTGAGAGGAAGAAGTACTAGAATCATGATTACCTTGGGTATAAAATAATTAACTAGTGTAAATATTAAGGATAATGGACTTTATGAGAGGCCCACTAGATGTAGAACCTGCCATGTTAGTTGAGATACTAGGCATAGAGGTAGAAGAGGTTACAGAAGAATATGTGATGGAATAATAAGGAGTTAAAATGGAAGGAAGAGGTTGAGAACTAAAGAAAGTGGTACCTCCAAATCTAGTTGAGAATGTATGAATAGGTGAATGAGGCTGTTTAGTTTGACCACTAATCATGAGGTTGTAAATGATAGAAGGATCATTTCCTCTATGTTGAGGAAACTCAAAAATAAAGAAAAGCATTTCAGGAGTATACTCTAACTCAGGTTGGTCTTCTAATGAGAAAAGAGGATTATGTTGTGAATAGGTATGATGAGGGGTCCCATAGTTCATTGTATGAGTGGAAATATGAACATCACTAGAATCTAAAACAAGATCCCTACTCTGTCTATGGGAGACCCTATTAAGATTGGTAAAGTTCATCATGTCTATTGAATGTAACTCAGTGTCATTATCCAACAAAAAGTATATGATGAAGGGAAAAGAAGAGAGATGAGAAAGAAAAGGTCAAAGAGGTGACTAAAACTATACAAGGTCAACTAGGTCAACCTAGTACAAAAATAGGGACTGTAAAACTATACAAGGTCGATATAGTACAGTGTATATAAGTCATAAAAAGCACTAGGTTGACTGAGTCGATGCAGTATAGAAGAAAAGGAATTCAAGAAGCTTAAAATAGATTTCAGAATAAAACATGATAACTTTACAAGTAATGAAAAGTAGTAAGTACTAAAAGGAAACAAACAACCAATTGGATTAATACCGACCAATCCAATTGAGACACACAAAGCAAATTCTTACACTAACACTAGCTAATGCAAGATTTTTCATACACAATTGAATAAAGAGCAAGCAAAAAACTTGAAAAATAAAGCTAACTAATTGGTCAACATGATTGTTAATTATATTATTAAGAATGGTTTTAAATGTGATTAAAAGTTGGCTATAAGCAAGGTACTAGATAACAATCTAAGGATGGTTACAAGTAGTTTGGGATGAAAGGGACTATAGTGGAAATGATATAGGCTTGGTATTGGGGCCTACCCCCTCACTTCACACATCACAATAATAAGGGTGTTAGGTGCTTAACTAGAATATACCATTAACCATGATTTATACTTGACCAGAGCATCAAGTCAACTTCCGCCTTGGTGATGAAATTCAATTAGGTTGGCCTAGGGTAGACAAAATATTAAATTATTTGTTTAGATTATGTGATTTGGCCATGTGTGCATAAAATAGAAATAATGAAACTAAGCAATTATTTAAAAATCCATTAATTAGACTATATGAACTATTCTAAGCATGCACATAATAGGAAAAGATAGTGTGAACTAATTACTAATAGATATGAAGTTAATTTCAACCTTAAAACAAGGTATAGTGTTGACACTATATGCATAAAAATACAAAATAGGGTCAACAGGGTCAAACTTGTATTGTAGAAGTAAGGTCTGAAAATGAACTAGGTCGATAGTATCGATCAGTTATTTCAAATAGTACACAAAACATAGAACTAGGTCAGCAGTGTCGATCTAGTTGACTGTGCAAGGGTAGTTTTAAAGACTAAAAATTATGAAATAAAATATAGAAAAGAAATAAATAGAGTATTAAAAAGGAACCTTGGTGGATCAGAGATAAAATGAAGGAATATTGTTGATGAAGAACCTTGAAGTATGCTTGAAAAACCTATAAACTAGGTTGACAGAATCGATCAAGCTATATAGGAACCTGCTAAAAAAGTGTTGAAACTATAAGGGGTCAATTAGGTCCACCTAGTAGGCTGAATTGGGGGTTTGAAAGGCTGGAAACCTATCTATCTCAATTGGGTTGATCTAGTTGCTTATTCTTAGAAACTTATGCACAGATAAAAATAGCTAGGTTGATAGAATCGATCCAATATGTCAAAATATATGATAAAAATGATGATTTAAAGAATGAATAAAATAATGAAAAAGTGAAAAAATTATTGCAAGGGATAGTCTCACATCAGCTTCACTAGAATGTATGAAATCATAAATACATAATGTCTATAAATCAATCCTAGCTCAGAGAAGATAGAGCATACCTAAACTTTTGATTGGAGATACACTTGTTAATTAGAAGCATGACCAATATGGGGATCTAATAGACCTGATTAAGGTATCACTTGTCACAACATATCATGGTAGGAAGGGTTCTAAAGCCTACGGTCTAACACAATCACACAACAACCCTAATGGAGTCTTAAGGTTTAAAACATTCACTTTATTCTAATAACAAGAAAGTAAGATCTAACATAGTGCACACCAAAGCTTGTGGCACAAAGTGGGGGTTATAAACAAAAATAATAATAACTAAACTAAACATGTATTAGAATACATATACTCACATCAATGTATATGGATTCTTAATAAATGGGAGAAGTATACAAATCCATTATCTATCTACTCTTAAAAAGGAGAAATAAAGTTAGGAATACTTACCTTTGAAGATAAACTCATTTAGCCTCAATCTCTCTCTTGACCAAAGTGTTTTGTAAGAGATTATTATGGTATGTAAGGATAATGAAGATAAATTAGCTATGGGCTACATAATCTATCTAATCATCTAAAAGACTTATCTACAAGACCAAATTCATATCTCCAAAGAAAGTATGGAACCCTAAGCTTTATTCCTCAATTAAAATGGTCAAAATAAGTAGATGTTCATTTGTACTTCTTCACTATTAATTTTTCTCTTATGAAATGGTGGGAAATGAACTTGTATATATAGGTATATCTTGCCCTAAATACTCCTAGGAACATTGGTTATATAGGATCAACCCAATATGTTTTTGGGGATAATTAACTAGGTATGTGCTAGGTCAACTGAAAAGCTAACAAACCAAGAAAGTGAAAAATACCCTTGAACTATACTAGGTCAACCTAATTGACCCAGTACAACCAACAGTCCAAAAAGGTGTTAAGGCAAGAAAAGGAGGATGGAAATAATAAAAAGATTGGAGGAGGTAGGACTAAGAAGAATATTCTTAAGGTAAATGGTTTTAGGAAAAAAGTGTGTAGATGGCAAGTGGAAAAAGGAAAAACAATATTATGAAGCACCAATGGTCTTCCTACCCCTTTCCCGATGCAACCCCTAAGGCATGCACTTAGAGAGATTGAGACATGATAGGTTCTTGCAAGATACAAAGTGTCAATAATCAATAAAAGTTTGAAAATATTATGTTTATACATGATATTTATCATGGTTATAATGATGGTTTACCAAAGAATGATGGTACTAGTAGAGTTGACTAAGAAGAATAAGGATGACAAGATAAGGCATTATCAAAACTTAAACCAAGGTGAGTTATGTGTTACTATAAGACATAAGTCAAATTTGAAAGGATGTCATAAGTGTTATTTTCTATCTTAGAAGGATTATGTAGAAGCCAAGTTAAATATCAAACCTAAGTTGATAGTCAAAAGGACATTGAAGACATGTTGATAGAAAGGTACAGGTCAAGGCATCAAGGTGTCTTGCATAATCTTGCTTTAGACCTTGTAAGAAGGTATGTGTAAGTATCTTGGTAAATTAAGTAAGAAGATTCTTATGAGAGTTTTTGATTGGTCTATAATACCAATGCCATTCTTGGTAGAGGTATTGTCCATAAGATTCAAGGACTAGAGATGATATAAAGAGTATGTTTGACCTTGTGTTTCCATGAAGATTTTATGAAGTGATCTAAGACATGGAATATGATCATGTGATCTTTATCAATGATGCAACATCATAAAGAGATAGGCAAGTAATTTATAAGTATCTATAAAGTTAGAGGTATGCAAGTGAAGAATGAGTTGATCATCAAGGTAGAGGAGATAAGTTGAGTCTATGAACCTATCATAGATGAAAAAATGTATATAAGAGTCCTAATTATGTTGATGAGGTCATGATCAAGTGATACATTGTTGAGGAAAGGCAAAGAGCAGATACAATAAGGTGGTTGACTATGCAAGATTGTGAAGTTTCTTATATGCATAATGAGTTTGGGTTGAATTTTTTGAGTGCTCTTATGAGGGTATCAAGTATAAAAATAAAGGGGGAGCTTGTTGTATGTTCACTTTGTTCAATTTAGTATTTGCATTTTTTGAAGATTCATATAAGTGTATAAACACCTAAGAATATGTTTGTACCTTATGGGCATGATCAATGGTGGACAAGGTCAATTTAGGTGATCATTCAGGTATTTGAAACATATGACATGACTGGTATATAATGAGGTTTTCATGATTCCATAACCTAGAATATATTTCATGAAGTGAATAAACTTGTAAAGACTACTGAAGCTCAATGAACATTATATGGAATGTCTTGAAATGAACCATGTGGAGTTGAGTGATCTTGGTGAATGTCAAAGTGACATTAGGATCATGTAATGCATGAGGACAATGTATGAGGACCTTGACAAAGTGTGTGAAGTACAAGACTGATCAGAGTACTCTTACTTAGAGGTTTGATATGCCATAACAATATTGATAGAGTTTAAATATTATTTGATAAAGTTCTACCACAGATATTGAGGTCTTATAGACCTAACTGGCAGTTTTTTATGTGGAAGTTGTTCTAAGATAGTTTGAGCCTTGATAGCTTGTGAAACATAAAGGTGATAGAATGTTGCGTGAATAATATTTTAATATGATATATGGATAATGAATATATTTGTGTATAGATGACTAAGATTTTTATTTTGAATAATTATATTATTTGTAAATAGGCCTAATATGTGTAGGTCTCTATCTGATCTAATTGAATATGGTTATAAGAAGATGCTTTTTCAAAGGAGTTCCTTCTTTAGGTGTTACCAGATTTCAAGTAAGAAGAGTGATGTTTATGTGTATGAATTTCTATGATATTTTGGGTAAACTTGAAAGGAGAGCATGGTCTTAGGGGGATATTTTAAACTATATGATTAATAATTTGTCTACTTCAATAGATATGAGCCTAAGGTGTGTTGAAATTTTGTTTAGATTTATAAAAGGAAGAATAATAATGTTTAAAGAGAAAAGGTATGTTGTCAATTAATTTAGGTCCAAGGATCAGTGGACTATATGTATATGACCATGAAAGAGTGTATATGTCCCTTTGTTATTAATGTCAAAGGGATAAAATACAATATTGGGATAAAGATTAGTTTGAGAGAGATTGAACTTAAAGAGATGAGAATGATCTATTGTGTTAGAGTGTTTGCCATAAATGACAAAGGAAGATATTATTGAGGTATGTTCCTATTGGTGTGTTGATACTTTGATGTTATCATTGATGTGAAAGGTAATTAAGTTTCATTTATGTACCAAAAGTGATCTTGTGAATATATATGGTAAGTATTCATGATGTCTTAAGCATGGTACAGTAGGTTCTTGAGTTTTACATGATGTCTTGGGAAAATGTTGAGATGTAACAAGATTATGAATAGTGATTGATTTGTATTTCTATGAGAGATCATTTGAAAGAGAGTTTTGATTATGTTGAATTTATTTTTTTGATAAGGTCATTGATTGACCAAGTTCATAAGAAGCAAGTCTTTGTTGATAACGTGTTCACAAAGCCTAGTCTTGTCTTGATGAAAGTTTGTGAGAAGATGTGCGGCAGTAGTTGAGCATGGCATGAGGTTTTTTGGCATAATAATGAGTCTTATAATTCATATAAAGTGGTAGGAATGTCTCAAATTGGTATGGTGCCTATTAGGTCTATGTGAATAGACTAGTTCTTGAGCATGAACATAGCTTGTAGAGGCATGATGGCGATGATGTGGATATGTATGACCTTGAAGTTATGAAATGAAATATGTGATCATGTTATATGGATATATGACATGATTATGAGGTTTTGAGAGTAGTGTAATAGGTTTAAAGGTGTTTTCAAGGTCTAAATGTGGCTTACAGGTATAAGCCTAGTGTGAAAAGAGACCTAGTGTGGCCTAATGAGGGGTCTAAGTTAGTTTCCAAGGTTATATATCTAATGTGATCTTTAAGATAGGTGTGATAGGTTTTTTCAAGAGTTATCATGAAGTTTTAGTTCTTGATTCAAAGGAAAAATCATGAAAATGAGTTTGAAGGTCTCTCGAGTGCTAGAATGGAGTGTTACTAACCTAAGAAGGAACTTCTTTTGCTTGTTGACATGTATGAATATTACATGGGAAGATGAGCTAATGGGGAGAGATATAAAAGGTTACTAACAATGTTTTTCAATATTTAGGATTTAGTTTCAAGGATAGAGATGTATAAACAAATGTTAAGAATAGAAACCAATCTAAAACCCTTATAGTCACATGATGGTGGAGATTTTATTTTTGAGTTCCCAAAATGGATTGGTAAGGTTAGTTTGATGATTTTAAAATGTAGAGGAGTCTCTCAAGTACTTCCAAGTGGAATTGGTTTACCAGATGAGTGAGTGGAAGCTACATAAAACCCTTATTTCTTAGATTTTTGATATAGTAGGTAGGGTTGACCAGGTCAAAGCATGAATTTTATTAGAGTTTGAAGCTTGAGACATATATATTATGACCATGGCTATTTTTGATCAGGTTATAGACCTAAAATATGCTAAACTAGTCATGGAAGTTGGCCTATCACTAAAAGTCCAAGTGAGGAAGACAATGAGAAAATAAGGTAGAAGTGAGAATGAGAGTAAGGATATGATACCATGGATTAGGAATGAATCCAATTACATGAGGTTATTTTTAAATTCCTATAACACATGTCAATATTTTTTAGTTGTCTTGAAGGTCATTAAAAATGTTGCAAATACTATTCACAAGATGTCATGTCTAGTGAAGATGAGATAGTGAAGGTGTAAGTTTCAAAGATTGGTCTATATATTTCATATTTGACATTATAAATTTATATATTTGTGATATGAGATGTTAAAAATATGTCTACGTATCATAATAATACATCATTAATTTTTTCTTGTATATACACAAGTGTTGGAATGCAAGATCATCATGACTAGTTCACAAGGCAAAATGACAGTTTTGAGTAAGTGAGATTGATGAGTTGGAGGATATATGAACTTATTTGATTCATATAATGAATAGGATATTATTTTTTAGGATAAAAAATACCTATCCATTCTTGAGATAATTTTGAGTGTCACTTTAAGAGGTTGTAATATAGAAGCCAAAATGGCTTATCTAGTTATGTAAGGACTATGAGATAGAAGCTCAACAAATTGGTCTTCAAGACCAATGGTTGACACTAGATATTATGATATATAAATTGGATAATGTTATATATGTCACATAGGAGCTATTAATATGCATGATATGTCTTAAAGTGTCCTTATATGAGCTAAAGATAACATTCTTCATGACTATGTTTTTGGAGCTACAGACAATTTTCTATCTGTAAGTGAGAATGATGTTCCTATGCATTTATGCCTAGTTTTTAAGTATACCAAGAATGTGGTTATGTTTTATAAATTACATAATATCTTATTAATTCATTTTGAGTGTCTTTAATTGTATATGTAGATGTTGGTGTTCAAATATTCTTGACTGTGTTTTGGAGCTTTCTAACAGATCAAAGTGAGATTTTTGTAGAGGTGTTTTTGAGTCTTTGGATCCTAAGTGATGGAGTATAATGAGATTAATTATAACCTTGAGTTCATTAAGTTCTTATACATATATGTATTGTTCCTTAATGTTTTTATACATGGTGATTGAACTATATCTTTGAAGATAGTGTTTTTGGGGTAATTAGGCCTAATAGGTCTTTAAGGCCTAATGTATATTTTATGAGGAGAGCGAAATATTTGTGAATTATTTATAATATATGAGGTTAGTTGAGTTTGTCATATAAGTGATTGAAATTTTTAATGAATTTGGTGAGGACTATCTAGGCCATAGTGATTCAAGTTGTTTCGTGAAGAATATAGACATAATGCATTATGTCTCTAAGTAGGCTTAGAAGAAGATTGAGGTCTAAATGAGTTTGGTCGACCTAAGGTGATCCTAATTTTATTGATTATTTTGTGTAATGTGATATTAAACATGTTTTGGGTCTGACCCTAATGGATTAATGTCTTGGCCGACCAAGATTATGAATGATCTAGTGATTGGTATAAATACAAGGCTAAATAAGCCTATTTAAAAAACAAAATGAATGAGTGTGCAAGTTAAAAAAATATCAATTTAAGGATAAAAATGATTTCATGTATAAATTCATAGGGGATAACATCCATCATAAGTTCTGAGTATGATGAGTAAGGTCACATGACCTAATCAAGCCACATGAGGGTTATTTGAGTGAAGTAGAAGAAGGGAATATTTTCTTGTTTGAAGAGGAAATTTAAGAGTGTTGAAGGAGTGATATTGTGTTGATTTAGAGAACATAAAATATGTGTTTCTAAGGTATGATATTGGATAGAGTAGATAGAGAGCTAAAGAAGAGGTCACCATCTATTGATTGAACAACAAGGTATTATGAAGGTGATCAAGTTTGTCTTGGCTTAGTTTGTGATTAATCAAGAGGGAGTGAGAGTTTCCTTGTAGGTTGGTTATTTAAGAAGTGTAATTGAAATGGTTGAGTTGGTGCTAAGTCACTTAGGGGGTGGGTTCCTCCTTGCAATTTGGAGCTTACTAAATGACTAGTTGAATTGGTGATTGACTAGTGAGGGGTTGGTGTTCCTTGTGGGGTTGGTGCCTCACTAAATATTTATTAATTGCTTATAGGATAGTAGTATAAGTGATGTTTCAGTGGATTTTATACCCCATGAGGGTTTCCCACATATCTCTTGTGTTCATGTGTTGATATCTTGATTCATGTTTATGTGATTACTTTTCTATGCTTTACTTGATCTCTGTATTGGTTTGAAAGCTTAATCATATTAAGTAAAAATAAAGGATTGTTTTAAGATATTTATTCACCCCCCCCCTCAGTGGTTGTTCTTCCAACACTTTATAAACAACAGTTAACACCAAAACCTATGTTAAACCTCCCTAAAACCCTAAGAAGGCCCTGGTGTGAAGGATATTGTTCAAATCAGCTCAGAATGGTTTTGAAATCCTATAAAATATATTGAAACATGCATTAAACTCTCTCAAGTGCCTCCAAGTGGTGGTAGTTAATCAGATGAGAGAGAAATTGCATAAATACAAGCTTATTTGTCAAGAAGTTTTTGTAGTTATCAAAATTTAAATTAGTCAAGGAAATAAAATAGATGGAAGAAGAATCTAGAGACCCATAATTCATGCCCATTATGATTTATGGATAGGTTCCACCCTTTAAATATGATAAATTAGTCTTCCAAGTTAGCCAGTCGTAGACAGACCTAATGGTGTGAACAATCAAAACCGCAAGCATAGATGAGAAGATGGATTTGAGAGTCTGAGCATGTCATATTACTAGAAAAAGGTGTATGAAGAGCTTATTTATTAATTTTAATTCATTTTTATGTTTGTAATAATTTTTTCAGGTCAGTGAATATGGTGCAAAAGTTGCTCACAAAATGACCTATCTAGTTCAGATAAGACAATGTGATATAGGGTCAAGAAATTGGTCTACAAGACTAATATTTTCCATTAGATCATATGATATTTCTATCTAAAGATGGTCTAAATATCTCATAGGACCATTTAAATTCATCATGAGTCATGACAAGTGTATACATAGGTTTTGTAGGTCTAAGTCACCATCATCAATCTTTGAGGTAAATTAGCAATTCTAAGTGAGTGAATTACAAAGATGTTCTTGAGTATTTATATCTTGAGTGAAAGTGTTTCAATCATTTTTTCATGAACCTAAGGTCATGTATAACCTTTATACATGTTTCATTATTTATATTTAAATATATTAAGGGTGTTTTAGCTTCATTCTTTCAAGATAGTGTTTTTGAGGTACATAGGACTAATAGGATAGTTTGTCCTAAAAGAGCTTTCATGGTATGAGTGAATGATACATGTCTAACCAAGCATGGAGAAGGTTATTATATTTCATTTTATAAGTTATTTAAGGGTTTTAAGTTGTTTTATAAATTCATCTAGGCCTAATAAGATCAAGTTGTTATGCTAAGAAGATAGACATAATGCAATTAGGTCTCCATAAGACCCAAAATAAAAATAAGGCCTAATTGAGTTACTGTAGATGAAAATGGGTCCAAAGTTAATTTTAAAATTGTTTATGATATGTTATAAGACCTATTCTATGTCCAAACTAAGATTTTGAAGTTGTGTGGCCAACCAAGTGGTGTGTGACCATGAGAATAGTATATATACAAGGCAGTTTTAGGCCTTTTGTATGTAAGCAACATAAGCAAATAAAATATTATTTGGTATAGAATAATGAGGTCTTGAAATGAGGCCATAATAATAGATTAGAGGTGTGGTGATAAAAATATATAAGGTGGTTGAGTTTTTACTGAGTCACTTAGGGAGTTGGTGCTTCCTTATGAGTAGGTGCTTACTAAAACTTAATCAAGTGGGTGCTTGACCTTATTGGGGTTGGTGCTTCAAATTGATTTGGTGCTCAAAATAATTTGATATTTTATTTTATAGTAATATATTTAATTTTTAGAGATAATAGTTGGTTTTCTTCCCCTTGAGGTTTTCCCACTCATATATGTGTTTTATTGTTTTATGCTCATGTGAATGGTCTTTATGCATTGCTATATCTTAATGTTGCTTTCATAGTTCATGAATGATTGGATATAATTGAAAAAAAAAATTGGTACATTGATTCATCACCCCCCCTCTTAGTGATTGTGCTTCTAATAATTGTTATCATAGCTTAGATTTTTGAAGCAAGCCTAATAGTTTAAAGGAGATCCTAAAAACACAAGTATGTCTAGTCATCAAGTACAAGGATTTTTTTCAACCAATTAGGCTCCTCTCTTTAGTTGGAATATGTATTTTGGAGCATAAAAATGAAGGCATATCTAATGTCCTCGGGATATGATATATGGAAATATGTTCTTGATTGATTCATTCCATCTTCTACACCACCAACTGATGCAGTAGGTAAGAAGGCAAGTGAGAAAAACTTTAAGGCAATGAATGCCATTATTTGTGGTATTTTGGAGGTAGATTTTTTAAATGGAATGAATTGTGATAGATCCAAAGGTATATTCAAAAATTTGTAGACAATTTATGAAGGAGAAACCAAATTCAATTTTGTAAAGTTTTAGACCCACCGAGGGCAATTTAAAAATCTAAAAATGAAGGAGGATGATTGCATCTTATCTGTTAAGAGTAGATGAAGTGGTAAATGTCATCAGAGGTTTAGAAAAGAAGTTGGAAGAATTAACTATAGTTCAAAATATCTTAAGATCCTTGACATCTAAGTTTTATTCAAAGCTGTTTGTTGTGGAAGGGATTAAATATCTTAACATACTATAGATAGATGAGCTTCATGGCATCTTGACTACATAAGAAGTGATAATAAGTGATGGAAGACCTTCCAAGAAGGAAGTTGCATTTAAATCTTTAAAAAAGTCACAAGGTAAAAAGGCCAAGGATGATGTTGACACATACATTGATGATGAAAATATAGAATCCATGTTTGTCAAAAAAATAAGGAAAGAATCAGATAAATATAATGGAAAGTTGTCATTCAAGTGTTTTAACTATGATAAGTGTATGTAACAAGAAATACAACAGATCTACAAATCAATCCTAGCTTAAAGAAGATAGATCCTACTTAAACTTTTGATTGGAGATAAATTATATAATTAGGGTCATGAGAAATATAGATTTTCTAGACCTATTTAAGGGATATCTTACCACAATAATTTCACTAGGGAGGGTTCTAAAGCCTCCAATTAATCAAACTATGCAATAACCCTAACTAGATCTTATGTTTTTTTATTCACTAAAGTAATAACAAGTAAATCAAAATATAATATAGTTCTCACCAAAGCTTGTGGCACAAAGTGGGGGTTAGTAAACATAAAATTAAACATGTATAAAAAAATATTATTTAAGCTATGTATAGGCAAAACCATAATGTATGGAGAGATAAATATTATTTAAAAGCCATAATTTATGTTACTTATATCTATTAAAGAGAGGAGCAAAGTTATAGGTATTTACCTAGAAGATGAACCCATCGAGACTCAATATTTACATTGGACAAAGGTGCTTTGCAAGAGGTTGTTATGTTTTGTAAGGATCACTAAAAAGGGCCAAAACATCCAAGATTTCTCCACAATACAATATTTTTCTCCAAGTAGAAACCCTAAGCTAAGACTCCTCAAGTAGAATGGCGTAAGATCATATTGTAAGGAAGCACAAATGAATAATAACTCTCTTTTACTCTCTAATAATGGTAAAATGGATGTGTTTATATAGGTAGATCTAACCCTAAACCCTTTTTAAGATTTAAATCGACAAGGTTGACCCGATCGACCTAGTATTGTAATTGACAAAAATTAACTAGGTTGGATAGGGGCTGACCTAAACCCTAATAATTTTTTTCAATAATAATACAAGGTTGATGTGACTGACATAATCATGTAAACTATCAAAAATGGGTTTAAGTTAGGAAAAGGGCTAATGAAGGTGGTAAAAGACTAGATGAGAGTGTGAAATGGGAGGCAAAGTTTAGGAGAATTATTTTTAGGAGATGGTTAGATTGATACCAAGTGGAAATAAAAGAAAACAATACTATAAAGCACTAATATTTTTCTCACCCCTTTCTTGGTATACCCCTTAAGGCGTGCACTCAGAGAGATTTAGACTCGATAGGTTCCTACAAGAGAGCAAATGTCAATAATTGATAAATTTAAAAAATATAATGTGTATATATGCCCCAGCCAAATCTCATCATGTATCACTTAGGTGAAATAGGGGATGTTACTTCAAGAAAGAACCTATTAACATGCAATGTTGAGGCTAAAAAAAAGTTACAGTATTTTAAAGAAAAAATAACTAAAATTAAATGATAGAAAGGGAAATAACTAAAAAAGTAAAGGTGTGCATAACTTTACTTACCTTTATCTCTGGATGGTTATTTGTTATGTTTGTAGTTTTGATTATGGAGGGCATAAAGACTAATTTTTACAAACCCAAGAATATAAAATTAAAGAGCAAAAACAAATAAACCTAGGAAAACCAAGTTAACTAGTGTTATGTGGATGGGATGTACTTGAAAATTTGTCACGCTAGGGTGATAAGTGCTATGTTAGACCAAATGACCAATTCAAAATTTAGAGTAAATTAAGTAACTAAAAATCCAAGGCTACTAAAGACTGAAAAACTCAAAAAAGTAAACCTTAAGTAAGAAAGGAAAACTCACCAAGTCAAACCAAGGATACAAGTTAAAAAGTTAATCAAACATCAATGTTAAATTATTAACAATCCTTTCTTAAATAAAAATGGGCAAGTTAAATGGTATAACAACATTGATGAGTGAGAAATAATAATTTTTACTCAGTCATCAATGAAAAAAGGTGAATAAAATGGAAAATAACATTAGTAAGTGAGAAGTAACAAGCTAACCTCACTCAAGAATAAAAAAAAGTATATGAAATTAGAAACAGACTTGGGTGTCCAAAAAAAGAGGGTAGTACAATAATGATAAAGGGTAAAAGAAAGCTACGTATATCTATAAATGTAGAGCCATGGTGAAAATAAAGTAATCTATAGTCACTCAAACATATTGTTTTGTTTTAAAGATAGATAAAACTGAAACAAAGTAGTGCTAGCATGTTTTTAAGATGTGAGGAAGACGAAAGTATAGAAGAGGGAAAAAAGATTTAGAATCACACATGCTTGTCAATGGGGTAAATGAAATGGGTGGAGGGCATAATGAATAAAAAAACCAACGTAGAGGAACTCTTTATCTAAGTCAAGATAGTCAAATTAGGTTTGTTAAAATAACAAGAATTTTGATGTTAAGGACTATGAGTAACTTCTCTTAGCCACACAAGTCTTAGGTAAAAAAATGAAGTATGTAGATCATCCAATGAAGGTTGTATTCATGAAAATTAAAATGGACCTACCTTTCCACAATGTGTTTCTCATTCTTCAAGACCACTTATAGAGCCATTAGTCTACTATGAAGATTGGGTACTTGCATGAGAAAGTAAGTAGCACCATAGAGTTTATTGAATTCTTTTATTCTAATCTACTAGCCTACCACACCCCAATGGACCTTGACTCTATCAAGATACCAACTGTGGAGTTTGAGCTTTAATTATAGATAAGATATGTGATTATAATCATATTTTTGGTGTGATTTTGACTTTTGAGATTTCTATGTTGCCTTTTGTATATCATTGCCTTTTGTTTCAAATGATTTGGCTTTTAACTTTCTTGATGATTTTTTTCTATTCCTCCTCCATACAGATTTGGAAAACCAAACATGCATGCTAAAGATGACTTTCATTTGAATACTTGGGACTTGGTTGCTAAGAGAGAGAATTCAAAGAGCATGGTGTCTCAGAGTCTCATAAATTTAGGTTAAATAAAAGTGTTATCTTGACTTTGACCTTGTTTTCTCCAATGTGGAGTGAAAGGAAAGGAAATCAAGAGGAATGAAACATGAAACAATTTGAATTAATTCAAATTACAAAAAAATGATAGAGGATGGAAAAGGGATAAAATGATAGAAAAGTTTGATTCATTATCATAAGAATGAGGGAAATGTAGAAAAACATGCTAGCACAGTTTGTTATGAAAATTTCATCTGTCAAAAGAAGCAAAAGCTAAAGCTGAGAATAATGATAAAAACTCATAACCATTGCATAACACATTTTAGATATGAATACTAAAAAGATGGTGATTTTATAAGGAACGCCAGGTCCTAGCCATGGTCTTACACTACAACTCATAAAAGAGAAACCCAAGGAGGTGTATAAAGCATGTGAAAAAATAAATGAGATAAGAAAAAGATGGCATTTGTGAAAAAAGCTAGGTCTTATTGATGGTCTTACACTGTAACTCATAAACAAAAAACCCAAGATAAAATCACATCATGAGTAAGATCAGGTATTATCCATAGTTTTACAATACAACTCATGAGAAAAAAGAAAACCAAAAGACCAAAAGGAAGTTTAATATTTGTGAAAAGAGATAACTATTGTAGAAGGTGAGACCCATGTAAGTATCTTGAACAAAGTGTTAGTTACATAGCATATAGGAAGTGTGAAAAGAAGGTAAAGATTAGGCAAAATACTTCTTGAGGAATTATACGTTGGTGGGTTCTTTGAAAATATGACCTTTATTAGTTTTATGGTGATAGGTACTTGAAAAATATGACCTAATAGATCCCCATATTGGTCATCCTTCCACTTAAAAAATGTGTCCTTAATCAAAAGTGTATGGTATGATCTTTCTTCTCTGAGTTAGGATTGATTTATAGACATGATTCATTTCTTATTGCATACAATTTCCAACTCATTTACCACCAAGTCAATGGTGATTACCAATGCAAAAGTGAGAATATCATTTCTTATCATCAAATTATAACTAATCTCATAAAATATTTCATTTCTTTGACCATCGAGTCTATCTCTCAAGATAAAAATTCTATTATTGATTCCCTCGCTTCTTCACCATGTTTTTTTCATTTGTACCAATTTCTTATTGATCCCACTTTTCTCATCCAAATAATAAAATATTTGTCATCTACTCAACCACTTGATTCACTAATGTGCCACATTGAGGTCATCACCATTCGACAAAGACTGTGGTATAAAGACATCATTCAATTTATGGAACACCAAACTTATCTTCCTAACCTAGATTGTCATGAAAATATTTGAATTCACAAAAAATATTTTAAGTATGTATTTCAATATAACATCCTATACTATTGTAATGTTGAAGGTACCTTGCTCTATTGTGTTATGCAATATGAGGTTCCTCCTCTTCTTAAAAAAACACATGGGGGTATTTACAGTGGCAAATATAGTGGACATGCTACAACCCATAAATGATTATGTATGGGATATTTTTATCCCACTCTTGAAAATTATGCCATTGAATTTGCTAAAAAGTGTACTCTTTGCCAACTTCATGATGATTTAATTCATTCACCTTTAACTAAAATTCAAACCATAAAATCTCTTTGACCATTTTTAGTGTGGGGATTAGATCTCATTGGGAAATTACCTCACTCTCAAGATGGACATGTCTTTATAATAATAGCCACATAATATTTCACCAAATGGGTTGAGGCTATGTCCTTTTTAATGTCATTGGTACCAACATATCCAAATTCATCCTTAATCAAATCATTTGCCACTTTGGTGTCCCTAATACTATCATTTTAGATAATGGTGGTAATTTCAAAAATAAAGATTTCAAATAGCTCTGCGTTAAATTTGAAATTCATCACAAATTATCCATACCCTATCATCCAAAATGTAATGGCCAAATTGAAGCTACCAATAAAATTCTACAAAAGACAATTCATGAAACTTATACAGATTGATACCTTCATCTCTATTCTACTATTTGGCCCTATCACATTAGTATATGTACTACCATTGTGGTAATGCCATTCTCTCTAGTCTATATTTCTGAATCAATCCTTCCATTAGAAGTTGAGCTTCCCTCTCTCTGTATATCTCTTCATTCACTCTTAATTCTTCTTTCAATTCTCCTTAAAAATGATGGGAATAAACTTGTATAT
This sequence comes from Torreya grandis, assembly GCA_037957365.1. Classification (NCBI taxonomy): domain Eukaryota; kingdom Viridiplantae; phylum Streptophyta; class Pinopsida; order Cupressales; family Taxaceae; genus Torreya; species Torreya grandis. Next base: position 1,033,481 of record JARHVA010002883.1, on the reverse strand, counting down.
ATAGGAATATTTGACCCTTGACCCTTTCAAAAATCCTGATCGATAGGGTCAACCCTGTCGACCTAGCAAAATTTTGGACAATTATTCACTAGGTCATGAGCTAGGTCAGCTAAAGGCTAACCTAATTCCTAAGTGAAAATAACTCAAAATTGTATAGGGTCAACCCAATCAACCTAACATAGTTGACTCATAAAAATGGATTTAGGTGAGGAAAAGGAGGATAAAATGTATCAAATGCTTTGAATGGGTAAAATAGAGAAGAATAAGTTTAGGGATAATGGTTTTAGGAGACAAGTGTGTAGATAACAAGTAGAAAAAGGGATAACAATCCTGTGAAGCACCAATGGTATGTCCACCCTTTCTCAGTGCACCCCTTAAGACATGCATTTAGAGAGATTGATACTTGATGGGTTCTTATAAGATAAAAAGTGTCAGTAATCAATAAAATTTTGAAAATATTATGTGTATACATATGCCCCACTCGAAGCTCATCACATGTCACTAAGGTGCAACAGGGGATGGTGCTTTGAGAAAGGACATGATAACACATAAGATTGATGCTAAGTAAATTGTAGTAAGTAGTAATTAAGATAAATGAAAGGACACAATTGAAAAACACATACTTTTACTTACCTTAGTGTTGTAGATAAAGAAATAGACTGCAAGATAAGTGAAGGCGTTTAATGTGAAAAACATTAGGTGAACCTATAAAAGTAAGTGTAAAAAATAACTAAAAATTGAAATTTTTGAAAGATAGACATATAGTATTGGAAAATATTCTCTACATCATTATGATTCTAGACCAGTTTACAGTTCAAAAAATGGATAAGTACAAACAAAGATAGAGGAAAAACAAGGAATTTGACGAAAAAGATTTGAAAGATTAAGATTTTTGAAAAGTGATCTTTAATAGGTTGAAATGAAATTCATTTGTTATTTTTGACTTGTGAAGGAGAGAAAAATATATCTAATAGAGAAAATGAGATAGGATGGTGAGGAGATGATAGGCTAGACAAGAGGGACCTCCAATGATAGCAACGGGTGCACTACAAGTAGGCAACTGAGAATATCAAACTAGTTTTTGAATATTTTAAGTGTATTGTATAAATTTGGAATTTAAATCATTTTTAGACATCATAATTAATTAAAATCTAATGCTAAGGGTAATAAAAACTATTTGGAGAAATGGGTTTGAAGGTTTTGGGGAAATAACTTTTAGAAGGCATTTATTTCATAAAATGTAAGGGGTCAGTAGGGGAAAACAACTAGATTGACCTAGTCGACCTAGTAGGCTAAAAAGTGTCAAAACCCACACTACTGACCTAGTAGGTATGTACCGACATAGTTTCTTTTTTAGACTACCAACATAGTGCATTGATACCGACCTAGTATAAAAATTCATTGTGACAACTCAACACTAAGAGGGGAAAAATAAAGGGTTGACTTAGATTTTTATGTCAACCAAGTCAAAATAGGGAAATTTTAGTTAGATTAGTGTTTGACCAGAGAACCAGAATAGTATGAAAATGCATGTAAAAGGCCAAAAGAGTGATAGAATGGCCCAAATGACCATCTGAGGATAAAAAGGGCCAAGTAGGCTAAAAATAGGTGGAATTGATTAAAAATGAATAAATTAAAGTGATTAGAATTGTTTTTCTATTTGAAAAGAATGTTTTTTGATTATAAATGACATGAAGGATCTGATATATCTTTTTTTGTTTCCTAGTTGTAAGGGCATCCAATATTTTGGTATTTGGTGGATGCATCAAGGCTTTCCATCTTATTGGATCAATTATCTATAGAGGATAGATCTAGATTGATTGCTTTAGGTTTAGGAGGTATCGTGGAGATGTGTAGGATACCACTTAGTTCAAATTTTCTAGTCACATACTTGGGATGATAGGAATGATTGACTTACACCTGTGTACCAAGTCTGACTTTCCAGTCAAACTAGGGCACCTATAGGCAAAAACTTGAGTTTTTGGGTCTATAAGGGTTTAAATGGATGTTATAAGGTGTTTCAAGGGTCAATTAATGTTATTTAATGTTATTATATCTTTGGTTATTACTCCTCTAGGTCTATTTATCATTTTTGGGTCATTTAGAGGTCATTTTAAGTGCATTTAATGCTTTGTATAAGTTTTTTGATATTTGTGCAAGTTACAAATAATGATGTCATCCCCCATGTGTCCTTAGAATTATTTAATAAGATTATATAACTAAAGAAATGGTAGGTTGTTTAGAAAATGGTAGTTTTCTTGACCAAAGAGATAAAAATTTCTTTATTTTCCTCTTGGCATGCAAATGAAGGTCAAGTTCAAACACTCACTATGGGCCATATAGGTGTAGATAGGAAGAATGGTCTTGAGGGTGTATAATACTCTTATTCCAATTAAATTTAATGGAAATAAGTCTCATATTGGTGCATTATACTTTTATGAAACATTGCTAACAATCTAAATAAACTTTTATAGAATTGCATATAAGAGGGGTACTCGTATGCATTTGTTTATGACTTTCAGAGTTTCATGGAAATGTGTGATCTTGGGGAGATGTTTTTAGGATAAAATAAATATGTCTCCATGATATTTTAAAAATCTAACATTTCACTTTTCATTGCTTGTGAAGGAGATCTCAAATGATTCTTATTTTCTAAGTTTACAGAGTTGGGTAGAGGTCCTGAGTTCTCCAATGTCTAAGGAACTTCATAGTAGTGATAATGTTCTTGAGATTTATTTATGAATATTTATTTCATGAAATAATATTGTGGGAGGTCCAACCAATACCTTTACAAAACCATATTGCCCATATACACCTTGTTTGTCACCTTCTCATTTTCAATCAAGTTGGTGCTTGTTTCATGAAGGTTGTACGTATATGGGAGAGTTGGAGAACATGATGTAAGTCATGATTGGTACCTAGAATATCCAATATCCATTATTTCCTTGTTAGGATGGTTTAAAGGCTTCTACAAGTGGAGTTTTCACTCTAAAAGGAGAGTTGAATGTTTTGGGCTCTTAGTCCCCAAATGTAGAAAACAGAGGTTCTAAGGTTTTTATGGATTAATGTTTGATATGTTATAATATGCCTTCAATAATTTCCTTCTTTTTACTTTGTATTAATATCTACCTAGTAAAACCATGCCAAATTTGGCATCCAAAGTCTAAGTGGAAGGTGAAATTTGAGCCTCTCTAAGTTGTCAAGAAATCACTGAAACTAGGTAGTGATGTCTACAGGATTTCCAAGGAAAGGTTGATATTTGCACCATAGGAGGAAGTTCTAGACATGTCTAGCAAGGAGAAACATTTTCAAAGATTTTAAAAATCATCTATAGGCATTAATTCCATGAGATAAAGGATAACTATGTCAAATGACCTTTTGGACCATCCCATGTCCATACACAGGGTAGAGAGGTAGTGGAGGCAAGGCTTCAATGAATTGAAAACAAGAGATGGTGATAAAGAATACATGATGGAACTAGACCCTAGTGTGAGGCCTCATAAAAATAAATTCAATATCAATAAGCTCCATACACTCCTAAAATAATTCAAATGCTACATGAAATGTATAGGCCTGAACATGCACCTATAGCGAAGGAAAACATGCATACATAGCCAGGGGTCTTGTCTCAGTCATGAATAAAGTGGTTGTTATGAGAAATTGAAAAATATTAGTAGGTTAAATTAATATGTTGGAATGATATGGAAATAAGGCAAGGTTTTCACACATTGAAGGTTAAAAATCCCACCTTGAACACCTACAGCCAAGGAGAATATGCACACTGATAACCTATTTGGGAGTTGGTCTCAGTTAAGGGTAAAGTGAGGTCCTTGGAGCTCAGTTGGAGCATGTAAGAAATAAACATGACCATAATGGAGTGAAGATAGAGACACAAATTTTTTAGTGTACTTTCAAGAATAAAAACTCATCTTAGCAACCTACAGGCAGGGTCTTAGGACTGTCTCAGTCCAAGAGGATAGTGAGAAATTGGAGGGCCTAACAGGCCAAGAAGATAGGTTTATAATAATGGATTACATTGAAATTTGAGGGTGAGTAAAAGATTGAATATATTATATTTCTAATACTTTGTCAACATGATACTATAAGGGCAATAAAGAAGAGATCCCGTGCTCACTGTCATAGTCAAACAAGGGCATAAACAAGGGAGGAACCTATGAGGGTTTGGTGCCTTAGAAAGAAAAAATGATTTTCAACAAATGAAAGGAGTATTTATCATGATAAAATGAATGATATTACATTAATAAAACGCCATTCCATGCACAAATAACCTTTCACCTATGAAAAGTTTATCTCTGTCCGTACAGGCAGGTTTGGAGAACCTTGTTGCAAGGGACAAGTGAAGGGTTTCATTAGCAAACAATTTTTCCATAAAAATTAAAAAGATTTATGAGATTTAAATGAGGATAATAAAAATTCTTAATCATTATTTGGGAATGGAAATAGCATGGAGATAACATCTACATGGATTTTTTGGCAAAAAAAATGCAGGAAATAGGGTTTTGACCCATTTTTTGCAAAGTTGAGTTGGTTTGACCACTTAGAATTGGAATTTGATGAAACCATTTGGTAAAATTGATCATCAGAACATTATTTATCTCAAAAAATACTCACCTTTCCTAAAAAATTAGGCCTAATACCCTCTACTTTGTCTCATAGGTAGGTCAATCCTCTCATGTAAGAGAATGGCAGTTTTTGGAAAAGGAGTTGGATAGTGAACCAGAGGTCAGTCTACTTAATTGGTGAAGTTTTTATAGTTGAGGTGAATATATAGGGACATGAATAACCAACATAAAAATTTGTGATTCCAAGTAAATAATCCACACAAGGAGGTCTGCAGGTAGACCTAGTGAGAAAACATGCAAACCCCACCCCAAATGAGATGTCACTTCAAGTTCTAGCCTTATCTAGGTAATATAATGTTTTATGTGATGCATATAGGGGTTAATATGATGTGTTAATGCTATTTTAATTCATTTATGGTGAGAAGTATCATCTTTTGGTTCACAAAACATAAACAGGCCTATTGGTAAGGTATGGCTCTTGTTCCAAAATAGGGGTAGCTTGCATTTTTGGCTCTTTTTGAGCTCTCCAAATGATTTTAACATGTTTATATGTTAGTCTCAGATTTGAGGAAGATTTTTTTTGGCTATTAAACTCCATAGGAAGCCAAATACAACTCTAGACATACTCAAACCCTCATAAAGAGCATGAAAGCCATTTGAAGGTCAACTTCCATCACTCATATTTTTCATGGATGTTTTCATGGGACCCTAAGCAATTTGGATATGTTAGGGAGTGTCCTTGAGGATCCCTCAGTGGTATTTTAAGGTAGTTTAAATGTCTAAACTTTATGAATAAAGGTTAAGAGTCTAAGTCACTCAAAACCCTTACAAAACCTTCGTAGTGACCTGATTGGAGAGATAGAGCATTTTAAGCATCTATATGAAAGGGGATGGACATGAAACCACTTGGAAGTTATATAGGAATATTAGATTATCCCACACATGTGTTTTTTTATGGAATTATATGGATCAAGGGAAAATACAGGCTTGTTTTGGTAATTTTTAGTGGTATGTAATCTACAAAAGGAGTTAAAAGTTGAAAAAAACATTGAAAGGAAGATTTACACTTGAAATAACTCACAAAATTAATTTAATCTCATGAATAAAACCCTCAGTGTCCCAACCAGACTCTCACTTTCATCCAGTCTAATGAGCCAAACTAGTGAACATTTGGGAATGTGGTGAAAATCAATTAGAGAGACCTTTTAAAGGTTTTTTATTTAAATTGATGATATGTGAGCCCTTGATAAGTGTAATTACCTATTGTACATGGATCTTTCTATAAATTTGGAAGTTTTTGAATGCCAAGTGGAGAGGGTGCATGGAAAAGAGCCTTTTTTAAATTTTCAAGGATGATTTTGCATGTCCAAAAGAATAGGGATGGTCAAAGGTCAATCCAATGCATGTGGGGAATTTTTTGTAAACCCTCTTACTTAGAGAAACCATCATATCTGACCATATGTAGCGATAAGGGTAGTTTTGGAAGGCAAATCATATAGGCAATTTGTTATGCCAAACTTACAAGTTTTTTGCCACTTTTCACTATATTTATGACTTGTTTGGATAAGTACACCTTAATCACATAGAATATCTCACCCCACCACTCCTCTACATGTAATTTTAATATATTTTCACTTGGTGACACATGTCCTTGTGCCTCGTCAACTTCTCTTCTCTCTCTCTTCCTCTAAATACTATAAATTCAGGCCTTTAGGCTGTTGTATAGAAACTCCACTTGTGTATGGTGAAGCCCTGCCAAAATAGTACCTTGAAATAAATGAATACAATTTATTTACCTCATTAAAATAATTCACTAAGTGTAAATGATAGTGTTTAGTCTTGTGCAATTATGATGTCTATTTACCTTCACATACTATTCCTACTATTACCTAGTGTGTTATGTTATCTTTCTTTTAGGTTAACAAGAAGTATCAAAAGAGGTTATAGGTGTAGTCAATAGCTCATTAAGTATAGTTTCCTATCATGCATATTTATTATGTCTTCCTTAACCTATGCTATCTTCTAGACCCCATGTTGAAGCATTGATGTGAGAAAGAGAGTTAATATTGAGTGAAGTGTTTATGTAAGGAGTTCTTAGTTTCAAGTGTATTTCAAAGAATGTGAGTTGATCAGATATTTGGTGTATCACCTTATTATATTAGGATTACTATTCATGTTATTATTAACTCTTTTCAACCTCCCAAAATTTTAGTAGTAGGGATATGTGCTTGAATGATACATCAAAGGGAGCTAGCCCTTATCTAGAGGTTCATCTCACAAGTTTGCTCACCCACAGCAAGTGAGATGTCCCAATATTGCCACTTGGATTAGGTGCCTAGGAAAGCTCTTCTCATAGGGTGCATCCAAGTGTCAATAGTTTTTGGCACACCTGGTGGGACTATTTTTCAAAGGAGTTGAAGGATTCTTGGTGTGTTATTCAACCAATCAGCCTTTTGGATGCATTTCAATCAACACTAATGGTGACTCCAAGTTGAATCATCTGGTTAAATAGCCCTAGTGCATCAAGAAATCATATTTGGTATGTATAATTCCATTGTTGAGAAGTATAGACCTTACATTCCTTCATATAGTTTTGATCAAGCTCATGTTGTTCATAGAATCACCTCAAGTAGCTCTCCTAATTATCCTTTTCCTAGTCAATCCAAGAGTTCTAGGGAGATAATGTTGGAGTTTGAGAAGAAAATGTTGGAGATATATAGGTTGAATGAAAAAAATAAATATCAGTAGGAGCTTAAGTACAAGGAAGAGTGCTTATTTAGGCAAGCTCAAGCCATGCAATCCATGAAGGAGAAACTAACAAGATGAATAAGTCAACCCACTCAAGGAAATCAGCCTTGTATGCCTTTTTCAATCCCAAAGCAACCTTCTCCTATACAAAATAAACCCTCCCCTTGTACACCAAATCCTTTCTATCAAACTACTCCTATTATCAATCCTTTGCACCTAGAAATCCAATACCAAAGAACAATAGAATATCCTTCTATGGAAACTAACTATTTCAATTCCTTATATGGTGATCCCTCCTTTAAAATAAGTCATCATATTTTAGAAAAAAACACATCCATCTTCAAGAACCAGATCAAGACCTTGAGAAAGTTGAAGTTGCTACCTATCCTCAAGAAGAGAGTTTCAATCCCAAGATTATGAGTTAGAATTCAATGGTGAAATCATGGGGTAAGAAAGAAGAGAAGAGTATTGTTTAAGAGTGTGAAGTGGAGAATGAATCTAGTCTTCCTCAAATCCATCCCACCCTTCCTCAAGAAACCTCTTCTTTTCCATGTCAAACCTCTCATACTCCTCCTCATCATGATGATGCATATGATCTCCAAGAAAGACTCTTCCAAGAAAATCTAGCCAAGCATATTGAAGAATTAGATTCAAGAATGAGATTGCTTATTCAAGGTGTAATGGAAGATTTAGACCCAATAAAAGATCCCATGTCTAAATAAACCCCATATACAACCCTTAAAGAGAGTTATCAAACTACATCTAATGTGGATGAATTTTTGGTCAAGTGGAAGGAAGAGAATTAATTGATTTTATCCCAAGGTTTACTTCCTCTTACTCACAAACCTATCCATTCACCCTTCACTTCATTCCCTCCCAAAGAGGAATATGTTTTGAGGGAGGAAAGTGAGAAAGAGAAAATGTAATTTTTGGCTAATCAAGAGGATATTATAAGTGATAATGAAGATGAGATCATCATAAGTACTCCTCATGAGCATCATCATGGTGATCATCATCATGAACATGAGGTGGAAGGCATTACCAAAGATAAACAACGTAGTCAAATCATATCTCAAGAGGTGGTTGATCTAAAAGATTTTCATAAGACTAAAGTTGAAGAAGTGACTCTTGAAGCTAGCATGATTTAAGGAGAAGATATAGGTCACACATACATGCAAATGTTCCAGCAATATGAAGATGATATTGACAAACTTCACTTGTCAACGTTGGATGGAGATTGTAAGCATGGTGAGCTCTCTTTCCCTTTATTTGATGAACCTTCTTGTTGATTTGATAAAGATAATGACCAAGCCATGGGACTTGAGTTGAATGAGGTTAAAGAGCAAGTTTTTGAATATCTATAGACTTTGGTTCTTTAGCAAGAAATAGAGGAATCAAATTGGTTTGATAGAGTCATTGAAGGAGTTTTTGAGCAGGAAAATGATGAGTTTTGGGATGAGTTAGAAATTTTTTGTCTCAATTCAAATATCACACCAGCCAACCTTCCTCAAGAGATCCATGATGAGGTAAGAGATCAGTTTGAAAAGATTCTCAAATAGATAGAAAAGAATGAGTTGGTCCATGATGCATACCAAGAAGACTATGAGCCATATCCATGTTTTTTTTTCATTTTTTACAAAAAACATTGCATCTATAACTCAATTTTCTTCATTTTCCTCTTGGCATGCAAATGAAGGTTAAGTTCAACCACTCACTATGGGCCATACAGGTGGAGTCAGGAAGAATGGTATTGGGGGTGGATAATAATATTATTCCAATTCAATTTAATTGAAATAAGTCTCATATTGGTGTATTATACTTTATGAACCATTGCTAACAATTAAAATAGGTTTTTATAGAATTACATACAAGAGGGGTACTATTATGCATGTGTTTTTGACTTTCAGATTTTCATGGAGTTGTGTGATCTTAGGTATATGTTTTTAGGTTGGAATAAATCTCTTTCCATGATATTTTCAACATCTAAAATTTCACTTTTCATTGCTTGTGAAGGAGATCTCAAATGGTACTTGTTTTCCAAGTTTGTAGAGTTGGGTGCAGGTCCTAAGTTTTCCAATGTCTAAGGAATATCATAGTAGTGATAATGTGCTTGATATTAATGTTTTAATATTTATTCATGAGATCATCTTGTGTAATATCCAACTAGCACCTTTACAAAACCATATTGCCCATATACACATTGTTTGTTACCTTCTCATTTTTAGTCAAGTTGGTGCTTGTTTCATGGAGGTTGTATAGATATGGGAGAGTTGGAGAACATGCTTTAAGTCATTATTGGTACCTATAATATAAAAAATCCCTTGTTTCCATGCTAGGAGAGTTTAAAGTCTTCTACAAGTGGATTGTTCACTCCAAAAGGAGAGTTGACTATTTTGGGCTCTCAATCCCCAAATGTAGAAAATAGAGGTCCTAAGGTTTTTATGGACTAATTTTTGATATGTTAGAAGATTAATTCATCACTTTCCTTATTTTGGGTTTTTATTACTATCTACTTAGTATAACCATGCCAGATTTGGTAGCCAAAGTCTAAGTGGAAGGTGAAATTTGAGCCTCTCCAAGTTGTCAAAAAATCACTAAAACTAGCAATGATGTCTATAGGATTTCCAAAGAAAGGTTGATACTTGCACCATAGGAGGAAGTTATAGACATTTATAGCAATAGAAAATAATACCAAAGTTTAAAACAAGCAACTATAGGCACTTATTCCATGAGAGAAAGGATAACTATGTCAAAGGACCTTTTAGACCATCCCCTATCCATACAAGGGTAGAGAGGCAGTGGAGGCAAGGCTTCAATGAATTACAAACAAGAGATGGTACTAAATAATCCATGATGGAACTACACCCTAGTTTGATGCCTCAAAAAATTAAATTCAGTCTCAATAATCTTCATACACTCCTAAACATGATTCAAATACTCCATGAAACCTACAGGCCTGAACATGCACCTACAGCCAAGGAAAACATGCATACACAGCCAGGGGTCTTGTCTCAGTCAAGAATAAAGTGGTTGTTATGAGAAATTGAAACATATAATTAGTTTAAATTAATATGGTGTAATTTTATGGAAACAAGGCAAGGTTTTCACACTTTGAAGGTTAAAATCCCACCTTGAACACCTATAACCAAGGAGAATATGCACACCTACATCCTATTTGGGAGTTGGTCTCAGTTAAGGGAAAATTGAGGCCCTTGGAGCTTAATTGGATCGTGTAATCAATAAAAATTACCACAATATAGTATAGCGAGAGAAAAACAAAGTTTATCATGTACTTTTGAGAAGAAAAACTCATTTTAGCAACCTCCAGGCAAGGTCTTGGGACTGTCTCAGTCCAAGGGGACAGTGAGAAATTAGAGGGCCTAACTGGCCAAGAGGATAGGTTTAGAAGAATGGATCACATTTTCATGTGATGGTGAGTAAAATAGGGACTATATGATTATTATAATCCTTGGTCAACATGATACTAGAAGGGCAACAAAGAAGAGATCCCCTACCTAATGTCATAGTCAAACAGGGGCATATGCAAGGGAGGAGCTTATGAGGGTTCGGTGCATTAACAAACAAATGGAAGTTTGAATCAATTAAATTAGGATTATTCATGATAAAATTATGGATATTACATTCCTAAAATACCCTTTCATGCATAAATAACCTTTAACCTATGTAAAGTTTATCTCAGTTCGTACAGGTAGGTTTGGAGAACCTTGTTATAAGGGACAAGTGAAGGGTTTCATTAGCAAACAAGTTTTCAAAAACACTTATAAAGATTAATTATATTGTAATGAGGATGAGAAAAATTATTTAGTGGCATTTGGTCATGGAAATATCAAGGAGATAATAACTACATGGAGGTTTAGGCAAAAAAAACATGTAGGAAATAGGGTTTTGACCCCTTTTTTGGAAAAGTTGATTTGGTTTGACTACTTAGAATTGGAATCTGATGAAACCCTTTGGTAAAATTTATCATCAAAACCTCATTGACATAAAAAATAATCACCTTACCCAAATAAGTAGGCCTAATACCCTATGTTTTGTCTCTGAGGTAGGTCAGTCCTCTCATTCAAGAGAATGGTAGTTTTTGGAAAAGGATTTAGATAGTGAACCAAAGGTCAGTCTACTCAATTGGTGAAGTTTGTGCAGTTAGGGGACATATAGAGAGACATTAGGAACCAACCTATAATGTTTGGATGCCAAGGAAATGATCCACATAAGGAGGTTTGTATGTAGACCTAGTGAGAAAACATGTAAACCCCACCCCAAATAAGATGTCACTTCAACTTCTAACCTTCTCCAGGCAATCTAATGTTTTGTGTGATGCCTATAGGGGTGAATATGATGTGTTCATTCTATTTTAATACATTTATGGTGATAATTATCATCTTTTGGTTCATAAAACACAAATAGGCCTATTGGCAAGGCATGGCTCTTATTCCAAAATAGGGGTAGCTTGCATTTTTGGTTCTTGTTGAGATCTCAAAATGATTTGAACATGTTTATAGGTCAGTCTCAGATGTGAGGAAGCTTTTGTTTGGCTAAGAGACTCCACTAGAAGCCATCTCCAACTCTAGACATACTCAAACCTCACAAAGAGAATGAAAGTCATTTGAAGGTCAACTTCCATCACTCATATCTTTCATGGATGTTTTCATGGGACCCTAATCCATTTGGATATGTTAGGGAGGGTCCTTGAGGATCCCTCAATTTCATTTGGAGGGAGGTTCAACATTTGACCTTTATGAACAAAGGTTAAGAGGCTAGGTCACTCAGAACCCTTAAAAAACCTTCATAATGATCTAATTGGAGAGATAGAGCATTTTAAGCATCCAAATGAAATGGGATGGCCATGAAACCACTTGGAAGTTGTAAAGGATCTCACACATGTGTTTTTTTTATGGAATTGCATGGGTCAAGGTAAAATAGATCTTATTTTGGCCATTTTGAGTGGTATGAAAGATATATAAGGATTTAAAAGATGAAAAAATATTTATAGGAAGATTAACACTTGAGATAACTCCCAAAATTTATTTCATCTCATGAATCAAACTCTAAGTGTCCCAACTAGACTCTCACTTTCAGTCAGTCCAGTGAGCAAAACTAGTGAACATTTGGGAACATAGTGAAAAGTAATTAGAGAGACCTTTTAAAGGTTTTTTATTGAAACTGATGATATGGGAGCCTTTGACAAGTGTCATTCCCTCTTGTGCATGGACCATTCTACAAAGTTGGAAGTTTTTGAATGCCAAGCGGAGAGGGTGCATTGAAAAGAGCCTTTTTGAAATTGCCAACAATGAGTTTCCATGTCTAGAAGAATAGGGATGGTCATAGGTCAATCCAATGCATGTGGGGACTTTTTTGTAACACCTCTTGCTCATGGCAACCATTAGATCTGACCATATGTAGATATAAGGGCAATTTTTTAATGCAAATCATATAAGTAGTTTTTTATGCCAAACTTGCAGGTTTTGTGCCACTTTTCACTATATTTATGACTTGTTTGTATAATTACACCTTCATGACATGGAATATCTTTCCCCACCTCTCCTATACATTTAGTTTTAATTTCTTTTCACTTGGTGACACATGTCCTTATGCCTCTTCAACTTCTCTTCTCTCTCTCTTCCTCTAAATGCTATAAATTTAGGCCTTTTAGCTATTGTATAGAGACTCTGCTTGGGTATATCAATGCCCTATGAAAATTGTACCTTGAAATAAATGAATACAATCTAATTACCTTATTAAAATAATTCACTAAGTGTAAATTATAGTGTTTAGTCTTGTGCAATTGTGTTATATATTTACCTTCACATACTATTCTTAATATTACCTAGTGTGTTATGTTCTCTTTCTTGCAGATCAACAAGAAGCATCAAAAGAGGTTTCAGGTCTAGTGAATAGCTCATTAAATATAGTGTATTATAATGCCTATTTCCTAAGTCTCCCTTAACCTCTATTATCTCTTAGACCCCATGTTGAAGCATTGATGTGGGAGAGAGAGTTAATATTGAGTGAAGTGTTTATGTAAGTTGTTCTTAGTTTCAAGTGTATTTCAAAGAGTGCGAGTCAATAAGATATTTGGTGTATCACCTTCTTAGATTAGGCTTACTTTTCATGTTATTCTTAACTCTTTTCAACTTCCCAAAATGTTAGTATTAGGGATATGTTCTTTAATGATACATCAAATGGAGATAGCCCTTATCTAGAAGTTCATCTCACAAGTTTGCTCACCCACAACAAGTAAGAAGTCCCATTTTGCCACTTGAATTAGAGGCCTAAGAAACCTCTTATCATAGGGTGCATCTAAGTTTAAATAGTTTTTGGCATGCCCAGTGGGACTATTTATCTAAGGAGTTAAAGAATTATTGGTGTGTTCTGCAATCAATCAGCGTTTTGGAGGAATTTTAACGAACACCAATGGTGACTCCAAGTTAAATCAATTGGTTAAGCAGTCCTAGCTCATCAAGAAATCATATTTGGTATGTATAATTCCATTTTTGAGCAGTATGGACCTTGTATTCCTTCATATAGTTTTGATTAAGCTCATGTTGTTCATAGAATCACCTCAAGTAGTTCTCCTAATTGTCTTTCTCCTAGTCAATCAAAGAGTTTTGGGGGGATAATGTTGGAGTTTGAGAAGCAAATTTTGGAGATAGATAGGTTGAATGAACAAAATAGATATCAACAAGAGCTTATATACAAGGAAGAGTGCTTGTTTAGGCAAGCTCAAGCCATGCAATCCATGAAGGAGAAACTAACAAGATGGAAAAGGCATCCTACTCAAGGAAGTCAGCCTTGTATGCCTTTTTTACATCACAAAGAAACCTTCTCCTATACAAAATAAACCATCCCCTTGTAACCAAATCCTTTCTATCAAAATTATCCTATTATCAATCCTTTTCACCTAGCAATCCAACACCAAAGAACATTAGAATAGCCTTATTTGGAAACTAACTATTGCAATTCCGTAGATGGTGGGACCTCATTTGAAAGAAGTCATCATATTTCCTTTATAAAATAACACATCCATCCTCAAGAAACTCTTCCTATGTATGTGAAAATTCTTCCTAGTATCCCTCAACCTCCTCAATCCCTTTAACATGATGTCAAGTTTCCAAGTTGGAAAAATGTCCATTATGAACCATCTCAAGACCTTGAGAAAGATGAAGTTGCTGAATATCCTTAAGAAGAGAGTTTCAATCCTAAGATCATGAGTTAGAATGTAATAGTGGAATCATGGGATAAGAAAGAATAAAAGAGTATTGTTCAAGAGTGTGAAGTGTAAAATGAAGCTAGTATTCCTCAAGTCCCTCCCACCCTTCCTCAAGAAACCTCTTCTTTTCCATATCAAACCTCTCATAATCCTCCTCATCATGATGATGCATATGATCTCCAAGAAAGACTCTTCTAATAAAATCTAGCCAAGAAAATTGAAGAATTGGAGTCAAAAATGAGGTTTCTTAGTCAAGGTGTAATAGAAGGTTTAGACCCAATAGAATATCCCATGTCTAAACACACCCCATCTACACCCCTTTAAGAGAGTTATCAATCTACATCTAATGTGGATGAAGTGTTAGTCAAGTGTAAGGAAGAGAATCAATTGATTTTATCCCAAGGTTTACTTCCTCTTACTCACGAACCTATCCAATCACCCTTCACTTCATTACCTCCCAAAGAGGAATCTATTTTGAGGGAGGCAAGTGAGCAAGATAAAATGTAAATTTTGGCCAATCAAGAGGATATTATGAGTGATAATGAAGATGAGATCATCATAATTACTCCTCATGAGCATCATCATGGTGATCATCATCATGAAAATGAGGTGGAAGGCATTACCAAAGATGAACAACATAGTCAAATCATATCTCAAGAGGTGGTTGTTCTAAAAGATATCCATGAGACTAAAGTTGAAGAAGTGACTCTTGAAGGTGGCATGATTCAAAGAAAAGATATAGGTCACACATACATACAAATGTTTCAACAATATGAATATTATATTGACAAACTTCACTTGTCAGTGTTTGATGGAGAATGTAAGCATGGTGAGCTCTCTTTCCCTTTGTTTGATGAGCCTTCTTGTTGCTTTGATGAAGATAATGACTAGGCCATGGGACCTGAGTTAAATGAGGTTCAAGAGTAGGTTTTTGAATATCTAGAGACTTTGGTTCTGTAGCAAGAAGTACAAGAATCAAATTGGTTTGGTAGAGGCATTGAAGGAGTTCTTGAGCAAGAAAATGATGAGTTTTGGGATGAGTTATAAAAAATTTGACTCAGTTCAAATATCATACCAGCCACCCTTCCTTAAGGGATCCATGATGAGGTAAGAGATCAGTTTGACAAGATTCACAAAGAGATAGAAAAGAATGAGTTGGTCTATGATTCATACCAATAAGACTATGAGCTAAATGAGCACTATAATGATGAGATTGTATTCGTTGATCCACTAATGGACTACACCTACATGAAAGACTAGGATGACATATGCCTCAAAGAGAAATATGAATACATGGATGTGGAAGATATGTTTTAACCTGATTCACTTGGATACATGCTAATCAAGGTGGTAAGTAAGAAGAATGAGTCACCTAGCTCCTACTTTAACAAGCCACTTGTTTGGCATCATGAATTTTCTTGTCATGAAGATGATTTGAGAAATTTCCCTTTTGATCTAGGAGGGAGAAAAACATATTAGGTTAGATATATATACTATTTTTTTTAGTTGTATTTTATTTTCCTCTAAGTGTTATGTGCATGTGTGTCTTATGTGTTTATCTTCTTGTTGTGTGTGTCATTTCCCTTTTGTGGTTGTGATAGTAACTAGTTATCTTGGTCATTGTCAAGGTCCCTTATTTATATTAGTTCTTAAATTACTCCATAATCCCAATGTTTGATAATTCTACTAGCTTAGTTAGTATAGCAGGCATACTACCTCCATGAGTCACCAAATTATTGACCAAGTTTGGCTTTATAGTCAAACTAGGGCACCTATAGGCCAAAACTTGAGTTTTTGGGCCTATATGAGTTTAAATATATTTTATAAGGTGTTTCAAGGGTTAATTAATGTCATTTCATGTTATGTTACCTTTGTTTATTAGTCTCCTAGGTCTATTTATTATTTTTGGTTCATTTAGAGGTCATTTTAAGTGCATTTAATGCTTTATACGAGTTTATTGGGATTTTTGTAAGTTAAAAATACTGATTTCATCCTCCATGTGTCCTTATAAGTCTTTAAGAAGCTAACATAACTGAATAAATGGTAGGTTGTTCAGAAAAGAGTAGTTTTCTTGACCAAAGAGTTAGAAAAAGATACTTGTATGGATCCTTGGGAAGTGTGCCACTTGTAAAACATCATGGAGTGACTATTCACCTCCCTAAAATACATATCTATGTTTTTTTTTAAATTTTTTTCAAATAAATTGCATATACATCTCAATTTTCTTCATTTTCCTCTTAGCATGCAAATGAAGGTCAAGTTCAAACACTCACTATGGGCTGTACAGGTGGTGTAAGGAATAATGATATTGGGAGTGGATATTAATATTATTCCAATTCAATTTCATGTAAATAATTCTTATATTTGTGAATTATACTTTATGAACTATTGCTAACAATATAAACAACTTTTTATAGAATTGCATACAAGAGGGGTACTATGATACATCTGTTTCTGACTTTCAGAGTTTCATGAAGCTATGTGATCTTAGGGATATGTTTTTATGCTGTAATAAATATTTATGCATGATATTTTCAACATCTAGTATTTCACTTTTCATTACTTGTGAAGGAGATCTCAAATGGTGCATATTTTCTAAGTTTGTATAGTTGGGTGCAGGTCTTGAGTTTTCCAACATCCAAGGAGATTCATAGTAGTGATAATGTGATTTATATTCATGTATTAAGATTTATTTCATTAAATAATATTGAGGGAGTTCCAACTAACACCTTTACAAAACCATATTACCCATATACACCTTGTTTATTGCCTTCTCATTTTCAGTCAAGTTGGTGCTTGTTTCATGGAGGTTATACGGATATGGGAGAGTTGGATAACATGTTGGAAGTCATGATTGGTACCTATAATATCCAATATCCCTTTTTTCCATGATAATATTGTTTAAATGATTCTACAAGTGGATTGTTCACTCCAAAAGGAGAGTTGACTATTTTGGGCTCTCAATCCCCAAATATAGAAAACAAAGGTCCTAAGGTTTTTATAGACTAATGTTTGATATGTTATAAGATCACTTCACCACTTTCATTATTTTGTATTTATATTAATTTTTACCTAGTACTACCATGCCAAATTTGGTATTCAAATTCTAATTATAAGATGAAATTTGAGCCTCTCCAAGTTGTCAAGAAATCACTAAAACTAGACAGTGATGTCTACAGGATTTCCAAAGAAAGGTTGATACTTGCACCATAAGAGGAATTTATAGAAATTTTTATTAGTTTGAAATAATTACAAAGGTTATAACAAGAAACTATAGTCAATAATTCCATGAGAGAAAGGATAACTATGTCAAAGGACCTTTTGGACCATCCCTTGTCCATACATAGGGCAGAGAGGCAGTGGAGGCAAGGCTTCAATGAATTGCAAACAAGAGATGGTGATAAAGAATCCATGATGGAAATCGAACATATTTTTATGCCTCAAAAAAATTAATTAAATCTCAATAATATCCATACACTCTTAAACATGATTCCATTTCTCCATGAAACCTACAAGGTTGAACATGCACCTACAGCCAAGGAAAACATGCATATATAGCCAGGGGTCTTGTCTCAATCAAGAGTAAAGTGGTTGTTATGAGAAATTTAAAAATATAACTATGTGAAATAAATATGGTGGAATTATATGGAAATAAGGCAAGGTTTGCACACTTTGAAGGTTAAAAATCCCACCTTGAACACCTACAGCCAAGGAGAATATGCATACCTACATCCTATTTGGGAGTTGGTCTTAGTTGAGGGTAAAGTAAGGTCCTTGGACATAAATTAGACAATTTAAGGAAGAAAAATTACCATAATTTATTTTATATAGAGATAAACAAAGTTTTTAATAGACTTTTGAGAAGAAAAACTTATCTTATCAACCTACAGGCAAGGTCATGGGACTATCTCAGTCCAAGAGGACAGTGAGAAATTAGAGGGCCTAATAAGTCAAGAGGCTAGGTTTATAATAATGTCTCAAATTTTCATATGAGGGTGATAAAAATAGGGACTATATGATGCTTATAAACCTTGGTCAACATAATACTAGAAGGGGAACAAAGAAGAGATCCCCTGCCCACTGTCACAATCAAATAAGGGCATAAGCAAGGGAGGAGCCTATGAGGGTTTGGAGCCTTAGAAAGAAAAGGGGAGTTTAAATAAATTCAAGGAGGATTAATTATGAAAAAATTATGGAGATTACATGACTAAAATACCCTTAAATTTGCAAGTAACCTTTCACCTATGCAAATTTTGTCTCAGTCTATACATACAGGTTTGGAGAACCTTATTACATGGGACAAGTGAAGGGTTTTATTAGCAAAAAAGTTTTCTAAAAAATTCCAAAGATTATTGAGATTGTAATTATGATTAAAAACATGCTTGAGTGTCATTTACGCATGGAAATATCATGGATATAATATCTACATGGAGGTTTAGGCAAAAAAACATGCAAGAAATAGGGTTTTGACCACTTTTTTTTATCAAAGTTGAGTTGGTTTGACCACTTAGACTTGGAATATGATGAAACCATTTGGTATAAGTGATAATAAAAACCTCATTGAGCTCAAAAAATACTCACATTTCCCAAAAAAGTAGGAATAATACCCTTTATTTTATCTCAGAGGTAGGTCAATCCTCTCATGCAAGAGAATGGCAGTTTTTTGAAAAGGAGTTAGATAGTGAACCAAAGGTCAGTATACTCAATTAGTGAAGTTCTTATAGTTTGGATAAATATAGAGGGAAATGAGGAACCAACCTATAATTTTTTTTATGCAAATTAAATGATCCCCACAAGGAAGTCTGTAGGTAGACCTAGTGAGAAAACATGCAAACCCCACCCCAAATGAGATGTCACTTCAAGTTATAGCCTTCTCTAGGAAATATAATGTTTTTTGAGATGAATAAATGGGTTAATATGATGTTTTCATGCTATTTTAATTCATTTATGGTGATAATTATCATCTTTTGGTTCATAAAACATAAACAGGCCTATTGATAAGGCATGGCTCTTGTTCCAAAATAGGGGTAGCTTGAATTTTTGGCTCTTTTTGAGCTCTCAAAATGATTTGAAAATGTTTATAAGTAATTATAAAATGTTAATAATCTTTTGGTTGTCTAGGATACTCCACTGGAATCCATCTCCAACTCCAAACATACTCAAACCCTCATAAAGAGCATGAAAGCCATTCAAAGGTCAACATCCATCACTCATATCTTTCATGGATGTTTTCATGGGACCCTGATCCATTTGGATATGTTATGGAGTGTCCTTGAGGATCCCTTAGTTGAATTTTGAGGGAGGTTCAACATTTGACATTTATGAACAAAGGTTAAGAGTCGAGGTCACTCAAAACCCTTACAAAACCTTCATAGTGACCTGATTGGAGAGATAGAGCATTTTATGCATCCAAATTAAATGGGATGGCCATGAAACCACATATAAGTTTTATAGGACTATTATAGGATCCCACAGATGTTTTTTTTTGTATTAAATTATATGGATCAGTGGAAAATAGGTCTTGTTTTGGCCATTTTGAGTGGTATACAAGCTAAAAAGGGATTTGGAAGATGAAACAAACTTTGAAAGGAATATTTACACTTGTGATAACTCCAAAAATTCATTTAATCTCATGAATAAAATTTTAAGTTTCCCAACCAGACTCTCACTTTTAGCCATTCCAGTGAGCAAGACTACTGAACATTTGGGAAAGCAGTGAAAATCAATTAAAGAGACCTTTTAAAGGTTTTTTATTAAAATTGATGATATTTGAGCCCTTGACAAGTGTAATTCCCTCTTTTTCATGGATCAATCTAAAAATTTGGAAGTTTTTGAATGCCAAGTGGGAGGGTGCATGGAAAAGAGCATTTTTTAAATTGTCAAGGATGATTTTGCATGTTCAAAAGAATAGGGATGGTCAGAGGTCAATTCAATGCATGTGGGGACTTGTTTGTAACACCTCTTGCTTATACCAACCCTCATATCTGACCGTATGCATAGAAAAGGTAAATTTTGGAAAGAAAATCATATAGGTAGTTTCTTATACCAAACTTGCAGGTTTTGTGCCACTTTTCACTATATTTATGACTTGTTTGGGCAAGTATACCTTAATGACATGGCATAGATCACCCCACCTCTCATATACATGAAATTTTAACTAATTTTCACTTGGTGACACATGTCCTTGTGCCTCTTCAACTTCTCTTCTTTCTTTCTTCCTCCAAATGCTATAAATTCAAGCCTTTTGGCTATTGTATAGAGACTCCACTTGGGTATGGTGAATACCTACCAAAATTGTACCTTGAAATCAATGAAGACAAGTTACTTACCTCATTAAAATAATTCAATAAGTGTAAATGATATTGTTTAGTCTTGTGTAAGTGTGATGTCTATTTACCTTCACATACTATTCCTATTATTACCTAGTGTGTTATGTTCTCTTTCATACAGGTCAATAAAAAGTGTCAAAAGAGGTTGTAGGTGTAGTGAATAGCTCATTAAATAGAGTGTCCTAGCATTCTTGTTGCCTAAGTCTTCCTTAAATTATGTTATCTCCTAGACCCCATGTTGAAATATTGATGTGGGAGAGAGAGTTAATATTAAGTGAAGTGTTTATGTAAGTTGTTCTTAGTTTCAAGTGTATTTCAAAGAATGTGAGTTGATCAGATATTTGGTGTATCACCTTCTTAGATTAGCTTACTTTTCTTGCTATTCTTAACTCTTTTCAACTTCCCAAAATGCTAGTAGTAGTGATATGTGCTTGAATGATAAATCAAAGGGAGCTAACCCTTATCTAGAGGTTCATCTCACAAGTTCGTTGGTCCATAGCAAGTGAGATGTGCCAATTTTTCCATTTAGATTAGATGCCTAGGAAACCTCTTCTCATAGGGTGCATCCAATTTTGAACAAGAACTTTAGGTGGGATGTGGAGGGGGAGATCATAGAGCTGGGTATTATCTTGGAGGATGTGTATGCCATCCTAAGACTACCCATAACAGGGATACCTGTAGTCACAGGAGTACTTGATAGCAAAGAGGAGAGGAGAGCCTTAGCCATATTGGTGATAGGCTTAGAGATGATACACTTTGGATTGAGGGTGAATATTTTTGACATATATATGTTTTGGGTTTTGGATATTCAAAAGGTTGTGATAACATGAGTGTTGTTCCATAAGTCAGAGGGTAAGGTACCACTATTTGTTATAACCTTGATCCAGATGATATTAGAGTAGAGGGTGTTATATGACTTGGAATCTATCATCTAGGTATAAATCATACATGATATGTATGGATTGTTATACAAAATATAGAATTCAATGGGACTGATCATATTATTGATGGCATCAATCTACAAGAGGTTCCCCATGTATCAGTTGGTTGGGTTTCTCCATGTGGTTGATGATAGGTTACCTCAAGTTCATTAATGGAGACAAGACCAGGTAGCATAGGTCATACCCCACATGTTAGTGTTGTAGATAGTGAGATGAGTAGATATAATATGGAATCTATATGGTAACATCACTATGATATGGCCTAGTTAGGACACAGTGGTACTAGCTTTAGTATGGATAGAGGTGATAGCACTACAATTGCTAGATGGAGCCACATCTAGTGGCATAAGTACTAGGGTAGATGGGTTTGCCTTACCTATTGGTGCCCACATTTTAGGCCCAATATGTGAGAGAGATACAAGGGAGAGGAGGACTAGGGCCACTAGTGGCAAGGTTGATGTTTAGACCACATCATGAGATACCATAGATGGGTTGAGCATGATAGGAAGTGGAGTGAGAGGAGATGAGATGTAGCCACCAGTAAAGACAGGTTTAGGAAAGACATAGGCATGGCACACTCTAGCTGAGGAGATAAATGCACATCTATATATGATGACACAAATGATATAAGCATATGCCTAAGAGAGATAAATAGATGTAGTTACCCTGACCCTTATGACATAAGTACAGGAGTAGGAGAGAGAGACACATTTACTAACCCTAACCTAGTTAGCATAGATACAAGCTCAAGTAGCTCATCTAGAGGGGTAGGTATCAAGATTGAGATCTTAGATAGCCTCTTTATAGTGTTCTATTCAAAATGGTTAGACTAAGGCAACTACAAGTAGAATGGCTACGACATGAGATAGATAGGATGGGGCTCAACTATAGAGATAGAGAATTGTATAAGGTTGTCTTCTTGTATTAAAACTTGTGATATGTGTGTGTGTGATCCAAAAATTAAAAGATTTGGTTAAAATATAATTCAAGAAATAAGAACAACACAATTCAAATAATGTTATCTCTGAGAAGAGATGTTTTATTTATCAAATTTGCAGACCCAAACATATGCCTATCTCTGAGAAGAGATATCCAATCTCCATTTCAGGTTACATCTTCATTTATACATGTTTTTAAGGTGTGAGGAGGATGTGGAAGGTCACCAATATCAATTAATATTAAGTGGTCTAAATTCCATGATTTACAATAATACAGAATTCAAAGAATTACTATTTTTATAAACTTACTATTTTTAGATTGCACTACTAAAATTAAAATTTAGGACACTTATACTATATTTTTGAGGGTCAAATTTCATTAAACAGAGATTCATGCCATCTCACGATGTTCCCCTCATTATTAGCTTTCTAACAGTTTAAACGGCGAGTCAATTGGAGCTATGGTGCAAAAGTTATGGCTCCCAAAAATTCTGTCATTAATTGGGGTGGACACATCACCCGAATTATCACCTGAATTGTTGCCTGAATCATTCCTCCCTCCTTGAGAAGAAATGGTCCCCATTGAATCAATATTTGTAATCAAGTGTGGTAGTTTTACTTTAATTTCATTATTGATACATACTTGGAATGGACTGTGATTTATGGTACTATGCAAGGCCTGATTGTTCACCATTTCTATCTAACCATCAGTTTGTGGATGGAAGGTTGTGAACTTCTTCAACTTGGTATCTATTTGATTATATTTTTGTGTATTCAAGGCTATAACATCATCCTTTTTGGATTTTTGTGGCTTGACCACCATGAGAATAAATTTCTTGGCACTAATCAGAGAGATAGATGTAGAAGGTGGTACCTCTGGTACCCTGTAACACTGTGTTCCAAGAGTGAGAGTTATCCTTCAAGTTCTTGATTCATAGATTCCATGTTGATCATATATGAATGGCTAACCAAAGAGTACATCACAAACATCTAGATTGACCACATCACATAAGACCTCATCTTAGAAAGGTTTTATTGCATATGAGAGAAGACATTGGTGGGTGACACGAAGGTTTCTCCCTGGACTCAACCATCCAATATTGTATGGCTTTGGGTGAGGCTTCATGGACATATTAAGATTTTCACAACATTAGTAGAGATTGAATTATGTTGACTTCCATTATCAAGAATGAAATGTAGAGGCTTACCTTTCACCCATAACTTAGAGTGAAACAACCTTTCCTTGTCATTTAGCCTCTCTTCATGGGTCTGTGATGAAGCAACAATGGCTTGAGGATCAGCATCTACAATTTATTCTTCAACCTCTTCGACTGTAGGGTCTGTATGAAGTAGAACAATAGATGTTGAGGATTGTGACTCAAAAATTAGGGACTTGATGGCTTGACATTCTTCTTTGAAGTGAGTTCTAGATTTGTGATAATCACACCACTTCCCAATCTTTCCTTCCTTTTGCTTTCAATTTTGGCCTCATGTTTGAAAGGCTGACTCTTCATATTCATTCTTCCATGATTCTACTCAATCTTCACTATGAACTTGTATGCCTCATTGATGGTTTCCAAACTGAAGAGTTCCATTTCTCCCCATTTGTACCATTGTAGTCCACCATGATATTTGAGAACCTTATGTTTCTCACTTTCTTAGATGCCTAATCTCATAGATAGAGAATAAAAAATGTCAATGTAATCTTGAACAGACTATTCCTTACCTTGGTGAAGTTATTTCCACTCTATATACAGATCATCATATGCTCCAATGGGGTAGTATTCTTCCTTTACAGCTTCTATGAAATCATCCCAAGTAGGTTCTACCTCAAGGCCAATATCATCTGCACTGAATCTCTTTTTGTACACTTCCCACCAATTTTTGACAAGCAATGATGCTTTCAAAAGAACAAAATTGATCTTCTCTTTATCAGTGAATTTATTTATAGGAAAATAAGATGACAATTGATCCAACCAATTTTATACTGCATCAACATTGATTTTTCCTTCAAATTTAGGGATATCAAAATTCACTTAAACCTTGAAGGGTGTTGGGGCACTGAAAGGATGTCGGGGTGCAGATGAGGAGCCAAAATTTCCCATCAAGATTTATTAGAGAATTTGAGTGAAGTGTTGTAGCATCTACACTTGCTACTGTTGGACGGCTTCATTCACCATTTCCTTGAAAGGATCAGATGTCTCAGTGTTGTCTACCATTTGAAGTCATTTAGAGTGAATAGGTGGATAGTCTGTTGGTTCTATTTTCCACCCAAGCTTCCTATAATCTAACCTCATCCTTGGGATCATAAATTCTAAAGATAAACCACTCTAATACCACTGATCCAAAACTTGAAAGCTTTGGTTGAAAGATAAATCAAGAAATAAGAACAACACAATTCAAATAATGTTATCTCTAAGAAGAGATATTTTATTGATCAAATTTGCAGACCCAAACATATGCCTATCTCCAAGAAGAGATGTCCAATCTCTATTTTGGGTTACATCTTAATTTATACATGTTTTGAAGGTGTGACAAGGATGTGGAAGGTCACTAATCTTGAGGGAGATTAATTAGTCTAACTTCCATGATTTACAATAATATAGAATTCGAGGAATTAATATTTTTAGAAACTTACTATTTTTAGACTGCACTACTAAAATTAAAATTTAGGGCACTTTCACTAGATTTTTGGGGATCAAACTTCATCAAGCATAGCTCCATGCCATCTCACGATGTTTCACTCATTATTAGATTTCCAACGGTTCAAATGGTGAGTCAATTGGAGCTACGGTGCAAAACTTATGGCTCTTGAAAGTTCTGTCATCAATTGGGGTGGACCTGTCACCTGAATTGTTGCCCAGATCTGTGTGTGTGTGTGTGTGTGTGTGATTTTGGTAGTTGGATGCTGATTGTATGTGTTGTCATTATGGTTGTGGTTATTAATGATTAGATATATCTCTTTCTAGCATATGTATTTAGCTGTTAGTTGTATATGTTATGGTAAATATATGAGTTTTGGTTTCTTTTCTATAATTATATAGGACACATGCATGGTTAAAATTAAATAGGCAAAAAAGACTTGGTAAAATATAATCAATCCAAAAAAAATGTACTACACACTATTTCAAGTTGAGAAATGTATAATAACAAGAAAATGACTAAGTATAAAAAACCAAAGAGTGGTAAAATAAGATGGTAAAAAAGTTTGTTTTTAAACAAAGTGAAATATTGGTACCAAATTACAACAAGTAAAATCACACCAATTCACATTAGAAAGTATGAAAATAATGTAATAAATTGGAAGTCGTGTAAAAGGACAAATGGTATAAAAAAAAATCAATTAATTTAATCAATCATACTAAATCATGTTGGGAAGCATAAGAGAAAAATAAAATTGGCAAAAATAGTCTTAAATTTATCACACTAATTTAAGCTAGGATGTATGAACAATTCAATAAATGGTTTGATTCTTACATGTAATAGAAAAATAAGAAGATAAAAGTGGAAGAGAAATGAAGTATAAAAAATATTAAATCAAGTTGGGAAGCATGTCAATGACGTGTAACTTCATAATATATCACATCTTATCTCATATTTGACATAAGTAATTTTGATTCTGACTTGGATTATTGGAAAATTTTGTGAGGAGGGCCAGGTCATATCCATTGTCTTACACTTAAACTCACAAAGGGAACACCAATGAGGTGGAATAAATGTGAAAATATGATAATAAAGGGATATGGGTAATAAGAAGGTAAAATTGTGATAATTTGTGAGGAAGGTCAGGTCCTATCCATGGTCTTACAATACAACTCACAAATGGAATCCCAAGGGGAGTGACTAGTGAAAAAAATAATTTTGATCAAGCTCATGTTGTTCATAGAATCACCTCAAGTAGTTATCCTAACTGTCCTTCTCCTAGTCAATCAAAGAGTTTTGGGGAGATAATGTTGGAGTTTGAGAAGCAAATGTTGGAGATAGATAGGTTGAATGAACAAAATAGATATAAACAAGAGCTTATATACAAGGAAGAGTGCTTGTTTAGGCAAGCTCAAGCCATGCAATCCATGAAAGAGAAACTAACAAGATGGAAAAGTCAACCTACTCAAGGAAGTCAGCCTTGTTTGCCTTTTTCCATCACAAAGAAACCTTCTCCTATACAAAATAAACCATCCCCTTGTACACCAAATCCTTTATATCAAAATTATCCTATTATCAATCCTTTTCACCTAGTAATCCAACACCAAAGAAAATTAGAATAGCCTTATTTGGAAACTAACTATTTCAATTTAGTAGATGGTGAGACCTCCTTTGAAAGAAGTCATCATATTTCCTTTGGAAAACAACACATCCATCCTCAAGAAACTCTTCCTAGTATCCCTCAACCTCCTCAATCCCTTCAACAAGATGTCAAGTTTCCAAGTTGGAAAAATGTCCATTATGAACCATCTCAAGACCTTGAGAAAGATGAAGTTGCTGAATATCCTTAAGAAGAGAGTTTCAATCCTAAGATCATGAGTTAGAATGCAATAGTGGAATCATGGGATAAGAAAGAATAGAAGAGTATTGTTCAAGAGTGTGAAGTGTAAAATGAAGCTAGTATTCCTCAAGTCCCTCCCACCCTTCCTCAAGAAACCTCTTCTTTTCCATATCAAACCTCTCATACTCCTCCTCATCATGATGATGCATATGATCTCCAAGAAAGACTCTTCTAATAAAATCTAGCCAAGCAGATTGAAGAATTGGAGTCAAGAATGGGGTTTCTTAGTCAAGGTGTAATGGAAGGTTTAGACCCAATAGAATATCCCATGTCTAAACACACCCCATATACACATCTTTAAGAGAGTTATCAATCTATATCTAATGTGGATGAAGTGTTGGTCAAGTGGAAGGAAGAGAATCAATTGAGTTTATCCCAAGGTTTACTTCCTCTTACTCATGAACCTATCCAATCACCCTTCACTTCATTACCTCCCAAAGAGGAATCTATTTTGAGGGAGGCAAGTGAGCAAGATAAAATGTAATTTTTGGCTGATCAAGAGGATATTATGAGTGATAATGAAGATGAGATCATCATAAGTACTCCTCATGAGCATCATCATGGTGATCATTATTGTTAAAATGAGGTGGAAGGCATTACCAAAGATGAACAACATAGTCAAATCATATCTCAAGAGGTGGTTGTTCTAAAAGATATCCATGAGACTAAAGTTGAAGAAGTGACTCTTGAAGGTGGCATGATTCAAGGAAAATATATAGGTCACACATACATACAAATGTTTCAACAATATGAATATTATATTGACAAACTTCACTTGTCACCATTTGGTGGAGAATGTAAGCATGGTGAGCTCTCTTTCCCTTTGTTTGATGAGCCTTCTTGTTGCTTTGATGAAGATAATGACTAGGCCATGGGACCTAAGTTAAATGAGGTTCAAGAGTAGGTTTTTGAATATCTAGAGACTTGGTTTCTTTAACAAGAAGTACAAGAATCAAATTGGTTTGGTAGAGGCATTGAAGGAGTTCTTGAGCAAGAAAATGATGAGTTTTGGGATGAGTTAGAAAAATTTTGTCTCGGTTCAAATATCATACCAGCCACCCTTCCTCAAGGGATCCATGATGAGGTAAGAGATCAGTTTGACAAGATTCTCAAAGAGATAGAAAAGAATGAGTTGGTCTATGATTCATACCAATAAGACTATGAGCTAAATGAGCACTATAATGATGAGATTGTATGCATTGATCCACTGATGGACTACACCTACATGAAAGACTAGGATGACATATGTCTCAAAGAGAAATATGAATACATGGATGTGGAATATATGTTTTAACCTGATTCACCTAGATACATGCTAATCAAGGTGGCAGGTAAGACGAATGAGTCACCTAGCTCCTACTTCAACAAGCCACTTTTTTGGCATCATGAATTTTCTTGTCATGAAGATGACTTGAGAAATTTCCCTTTTGATCTAGGAGGGAGAAAAACATATTAGGTTAGATCTATATACTATTTATTTTAGTTGTATTTTTTTCCTCTAAGTGTTATGTGCATGTGTGTCTTATGTGTTTATCTTCTTGTTGTGTGTGTCATTTCCCTTTGTCTGGTTGTGGTAGTAACTAGTTATCTTGGTCATTGTCAAGGTCCCTTATTTGTATTAGTTCTTAAATGAATCCATAATCCCAATGGCTGATAAGTATACTAGATTAGTTAGTATAGCAGGCATACTACCTCCATGAGTCACCAAATTATTGACCAAGTTTGGCTTTATAGTCAAACTAGGGCACCTATAGGCAAAAACTTGAGTTTTTGGGTCTATATGGGTTTAAATATATGTTATAAGGTGTTTCAAGGGTCAATTAATGACATTTCATGTTATGTTACCTTTGTTTATTAGTCCCCTAGGTCTATTTATTATTTTTGGTTCATTTAGAGGTCATTTTAAGTGCATTTAATGCTTTATACGAGTTTATTGGGATTTTTGTAAGTTAAAAATATTGATATCATCCTCCATGTGTCATTATAAGTCTTTAAGAAGCTAACATAACTGAATAAATGGTAGGTTGTTCAGAAAAGAGTAGTTTCCTTGACCAAAGAGTTAGAAAAAGACACTTGTATGGATCCTTGGGAAGTGTGCCACTTGTAAAACATCATGGAGTGACTATTCACCTCCTTACAGGACATCTATGTTTGGTTTTCATTTTTTTCAAACACAATTGCATATACATCTCAATTTTCTTCATTTTCCTCTTAGCATGCAAATGAAGGTCAAGTTTAAACACTCACTATGGGTTGTACATATTCTACAAGTGGATTGTTCACTCCTAAAGGAGAGTTGACTATTTTGGGCTCTCAATCCCCAAATATAGAAAATAAAGGTCCTAAGGTTTTTATAGACTAATGTTTGATATGTTATAAGATCACTTCACCACTTTCATTATTTTTTATTTATATTAATTTTTACCTAGTACAACCATGCCAAATTTTGTATTCAAAGTCTAATAATAAGATGAAATTTGAGCCTCTCCAAGTTGTCAAGAAATCACTAAAACTAGACAGTGATGTCTACAGGATTTCCAAGGAAAGGTTGATACTTGCACCATAGGAGGAATTTATAGACATGTTTATTATGTGGAAATAATTCCAAAGGTTATAAAAATAAAATATATGCACTCATTCCATGATATAAAGGATAACTATGTCAAACGACCTTTTGGACCATCCCTTGTCCATACATAGGGCAGAGAGGCAGTGGAGGCAAGGCTTCAATGAATTGCAAACAAGAGATGGTGATAAAGAATCCATGATGGAAATAGAACCTTATTTTATGCCTCACAAAACTTAATTAAATCTTAATAATCTCCATACACTCTTAAACATGATTCAATTTCTCCATGAAACCTACAGGGTTGAACATGCACCTACAGCCAAGGAAAACATGCATATACAGCCAGGGGTCTTGTCTCAATCAAGAGTAAAGTGGTTGTTATGAGAAATTGAAACATATAAGTATGTGAAATAAATGTGTTGGAATTATATGTAAATAAGGCAAGGTTTGCACACTTTGAAGGTTAAAAATCCTGCCTTGAACACCTACAGCCAAGGAGAATATGCATACCTACATCCTATTTGGGAGTTGGTCTTAGTTGAGGGTAAAGTGAGGTCCTTGGACATAAATTAGAGAATTTAAGCAAGAAAAATTACCATAATTTATTTTTTAGAGAGATAAACAAAAATTTTAATGGACTTTTGAGAAGAAAAACTCATCTTATCAACCTACAAGCAAGGTCATGGGACTATCTCAGTCCAAGAGGACACTGAGAAATTGGAGGGCCTAACAAGCCAAGAGGCTAGGTTTATAATAATGGCTCACATTTTCATATAAGGGTGATTTAAATAGGGAATATATGATGTTTATAAAACTTTGTCAACATGATACTAGAAGGGCAACAAAGAAGAGATCCCCTGCCCACTGTCACAATCAAATGAGAGCATAAGCAAGGGAGGAGCCTATGAGGGTTTGGTGCCTTAGAAAGCAAATGGGAGTTTAAATAAATTCAAGGAGGATTATTCATGAAAAAATTATGGATATTACATGACTAAAACACCCTTAAATTCACAAATAACCTTTCACCTATGCAAATTTTGTCTCAGTCTATACATACAGGTTTGGAGAACCTTATTACATGGGACAAGTGAAGGGTTTTATTAGCAAAAAAGTTTTCTAAAAAAATTAAAAAGATTATTGAGATTGTAATTATGATTAAAAACATGCTTGAGTGTGATTTACGCATGGAAATATCATGGATATAATATCTACATGGAGGTTTAGGCAAAAAAAATGCAGGAAATAGGGTTTTGACCCCTTTTTTGGCAAAGTTGTGTTGGTTTGACCACTTAGACTTGGAATATGATGAAACCCTTTGGTATAAGTGATAATAAAAACGTCATTTAGCTCAAAAAATACTCACCTTTCCCAAAAAAGTAGGAATAATACCCTTTATTTTATCTCGGTCAGTCCTCTCATGCAAGAGAATGGCAATTTTTGGAAAAGGAGTTAGATAATGAACCAAAGGCTAGTCTACTCAATTGGTGAAGTTTTTATAGTTTGATTAAATATATAGGGACATGAGGAACCAACCTATAATTTTTTTATGCAAATTAAATGATCCCCACAAGGAATTTTATAGGTAGACCTAGTGAGAAAACATGTAAACCCCACCCCAAATGAGATGTCACTTCAAGTTATAGCCTTCTCTAGGTAATATAATGTTTTGTGAGATGAATAAATGGGTTAATATGATGTTTTCATGCTATTTTAATTAATTTATGGTGAGTATTATCATCGTTTGGTTCATAAAACATAAACATGCCTATTGGCAAGGCATGACTCTTATTCCAAAACAAGGGTAGCTTGAATTTTTGGCTCTTTTTGAGCTCTCAAAATGATTTTAAAATGTTTATAAGTTAGTATAAAATGTGAAGAATCTTTTGGTTGTCTAGGATACTCCACTAGAATCCATCTCCAACTACAGACATACTCAAACCCTCATAAAGAGCATGAAAGCCATTCAAAGGTCAACATCCATCACTCATATCTTTCATGGATGTTTTCATGGTACCCTGATCCATTTGGATATGTTAGGGAGTGTCCTTGAGGATCCCTCATTGGAATTTTGAGGGAGGTTCAACATTTGACATTTATGAACAAAGGTTAAGAGTCGAAGTCACTCAAAACCCTTACAAAACCTTCATAGTGACCTGATTGGAGAGATAAAGCATTTTATGCATCCAAATTAAAGGGGATGGCCATGAAACCACATATAAGTTTTATAGGACTATTTAGGATCCCACACATGTTTTTTTTTGTATTAAATTATATGGATCAGTGGAAAATAGGTCTTGTTTTGGCCATTTTGAGTGGTATACAAGCTAAAAAAGGATTTGGAAGATGAAAAAAACTTTGAAAGGAATATTTAAACTTGTGATAACTCCAAAAATTCATTTAATCTCATGAATAAAATTTTAAGTGTCCCAACAAGACTCTCACTTTTAGCCATTCGAGTGAGCAAGACTAGTGAACATTTGGGAAAGTGGTGAAAAGGAATTAAAGAGACCTTTTAAAGGTTTTTTCTTTAAACTAATGATATTTGAGCCTTTTACAAGTTTCATTCCCTCTTTTTCATGGATCATTCTAAAAATTTGGAAGTTTTTGAATGCCAAGTGGAGAGGGTGCATGGAAAAGAGCATTTTTTAAATTGTCAAGGATGATTTTGCATGTTCAAAAGAATAGGGATGGTCAGAGGTCAATTCAATGCATGTGGGCACGTGTTTGTAACACATATTTATTATACCAACCCTCATATCTGACCATTTGCATATACAAGCAAAATTTTGGAAAGAAAATCATATAGGTAGTTACTTATACCAAACTTGCAAGTTTTGTGCCACTTTTCACTATATTTATGACTTGTTTGGACAAGTATACCTTAATGACATGGCATAGATCACCCCACCTCTCATCTACATGAAATTTTAACTAATTTTCACTTGGTGACACATGTCCTTGTGCCTCTTCAACTTCTCTTCTCTCTCTCTTCCTCCAAATGCTATAAATTCAAGCCTTTTGGCTATTGTATAGAGACTCCACTTGGGTATGGTGAATACCTATCAAAATTGTACCTTGAAATAAATGAAGACAAGTTACCTCATTCAAATAATTCAATAAGTGTAAATGATAGTGTTTATTCTTGTGTAAGTGTGATGTCTATTTACCTTCACATACTATTCCTACTATTTCCTAGTGTGTTATGTTCTCTTTCTTACAGGTCAATAAGAAGTGTCAAAAGAGGTTATAGGTGTAGTGCATAGCTCATTAAATCGAGTGTCCTAGCATTCTTATTTCCTAAGTCTTCATTAAATTATGTTATATCCTAGACCCCATGTTGAAACATTGATGTGGGAGAGAGAGTTAATATTAAGTGAAGTGTTTATGTAAGTTGTTCTTAGTTTCAAGTGTATTTCAAAGAATGTGAGTTGATCAGATATTTGGTGTATCACCTTCTTAGATTAGCTTACTTTTCTTGCTATTCTTAACTCTTTTCAACTTCCCAAAATGTTAGTAGTAGTGATATGTGATTGAATGATAAATCAAAGGGAGCTAACCCTTATCTAGAGGTTCATCTCAAAAGTTTGTTGGTTCACAGCAAGTGAGATGTACCAATTTTTCCATTTAGATTAGAGGCCTAGGAAACCTATTCTCATAGGGTGCATCCAATTTTGAACAAGACCTTTAGGTGGGAGGTGGAGGGGGAGATCATAGAGCTGGGTATTATCTTGGAGGATGTGTATGCCATCCTAAGACTACCCATAGCAGGGATACCTGTAGTCACAGGAGTACTTGATAGCAAAGAGGAGAGGAGAGCCTTAGCCATATTGGTGATAGGCTTAGAGATGATACACTTTGGATTGAGGGTGAATATTTTTGACATATATATGTTTTAGGTTTTGGATATTCAAAAGGTTGTGATAACATGAGTGTTGTTCCATAAGTCAGAGGGTAAGGTACCACTATTTGTTATAACCTTGATCCAGATGATATTAGAGTAGAGGGTGTTATATGACTTGGAATCTATCATATAGGTATAAATCATACATGACATGTATGGATTGTTATACAAAATATAGAATTTAATGGGACTGATCATATTATTGATGGCATCAATCTACAAGAGGTTCCCCATGTATCAGTTGGTTGGGTTTCTCCATGTGGTTGATGATAGGTTACCTCAAGTTCATTAATGGAGACAAGACCAGGTAGCATAGGTCATACCCCACATTTTAGTGTTGTAGATAGTGAGATGAGTAGATATAATATGGAATCTATATGGTAACATCACTATGATATGGCCTAGTTAGGACACAGTGGTACTAGCTTTAGTATGGATAGAGGTGATAGCACTACAATTGCTAGATGGAGCCACATCCAGTGGCATAAGTACTAGGGTAGATGGGTTTGCCTTACCTATTGGTGCCCACATTTTAGGCCCAACATGTGAGAGAGATACAAGGGAGAGGAGGACTAGGGCCACTAGTGGCAAGGTTGATGTTTAGACCACATCATGAGATACCACAGATGGGTTGAGCATGATAGGAAGTGGAGTGAGAGGAGATGAGATGTAGCCACTAGTAAAGATGAGTTTAGGAAAGACACATGCATGGCACACTCTAGCTGAGGAGATAAATGCACATCTATATATGATGACACAAATGATATAATCATATGCCTAAGAGAGATAAATAGATGTAGTTACCCTGACCCTTATGACATAAGTACAGGAGTAGGAGAGAGAGACACATTTACTAACCCTAACCTAGTTAGCATAGATACAAGCTCAAGTAGCTCATCTAGAGGGGTAGGTATCAAGATTGAGATCTTAGATAGCCTCTTTATAGTGTTCTATTCAAAATGGTTAGACTGAGGCAATTACAAGTAGAATGGCTACGACATGAGATAGATAGGATGGGGCTCAACCATAGAGATAGAGCATTATATAAGGTTGTCTTCTTGTATTAAAACTTGTGATATGTGTGTGTGTGATCCAATAATTAAAAGATTTGGTTAAAATATAATTCAATAAATAAGAACAACACAATTCAAATAATGTTATCTCTGAGAAGAGATGTTTTATTTATCAAATTTGCAGACCCAAACATATGCCTATCTCTGAGAAGAGATATCCAATCTCCATTTCAGGTTACATCTTCATTTATACATGTTTTTAAAGTGTGAGGAGGATGTGGAAGGTCACCAATATCAAGGAAGATTAAGTGGTCTAAATTCCATGATTTACAATAATACAGAATTCAAAGAATTACTATTTTTATAAACTTACTATTTTTAGATTGCACTACTAAAATTAAAATTTAGGGCACTTCCACTAGATTTCTTTGGGTCAAACTTCATTGAATAGAGATCCATGCCATCTCACGATGTTCCCCTTATTATTATCTTTCTAACAGTTTAAACGGTGAGTCAATTGGAGCTATGGTGCAAAAGTTATAGCTCCCGAAAGTTCTATCATTAATTAGGGTGGACCCATCACCCAAATTGTAACCTAAATTGTTGCCCGAATCATTCCTCCCTCCTTGAGAAGAAATTGTCCCCATTGAATCAATATTTGTCATCAAGTGAGGTATTTTTTATTTAATTTGATTCTCGATACATACTTGGAATGGACTATGACTTATGGTATTATGCAGGGCCTGATTGTTCACCATTTGTGTCTGACCATCAGTCCGTGGATGAAAGGCCATGAACTTCTTCAGCTTGGTATCTATTTGATTCTTTTGTTGTGTATTTAAGGCTATAACATCAACCCTTTTGGATTCTTGTGGCTTGACCACCATGAAAATAAATTTCTTGGCACTAATCAGAGAGACAAATGTAGAAGGTGGTACCTCTGGTACCCTGTAGCACTGTGTTCCAAGAGTGAGAGTTATCCTTCAAGTTCTTGATTCATAGATGCCATGTCAATCATACATGAATGGCTGACCAAAGAGTACATCACAAACATCTAGATTGACTACATCACATAAGACCTCATCTTGGAAAGGTTTTATTGCATATGAGAGAAGACATTGGTGGGTGACACGGAGGTTTCTCCCTAGACTCAACCATCCAATACTGTATGGCTTTAGGTGAGGCTTCATGGATAGATTTAGGATTTTCACAACATTAGCAGAGATTAAATTCTTTTGACTTCCAGTATCAAGAATGAAATGTAGAGGCTTACCTTTCACCCATAAATTAGAGTGAAACAACCTTTCCTTGTCATCTAACCTCTCCTCGTGGGTCTGTGATGAAGCAATAATGGCTTCAAGATCAACATCTACAATTTCTTCTTCAACCTTTTCGACTGCAGGGTCTATATGAGGTAGAGTAGTAGATTTTGAGGATTGTGACTTAGAAAGTAGGGACTTAATGGCTTGACATTCTTATTTGGAGTGAGTTCTAGATTTGTGATAATCACACCAATTCCCAATCTTTCCTTCCTTTTGCATCCAATTTTGGCCTCATGTTTGACCTTCTTTGTCACTTTTCCATTTTGAAGGCTGACTCTTCATATTCATTCTTCCATGATTTTGCTCAATCTTCACTATGAACTTGTATGCCTCACTGATGGTTTCCAAATTGAAGAGTTCCATTTCTCCCCATATGTACCATTTTATTCCACCATGATATTTGACAACCTTGTGTTTCTCACTTTCTTGGATGCCTAATCTCACAGATAGAGAATTACAAATGTCAGTGTAATCTTGAATAGACTATTCCTTACATTGGTGAAGTTGTTTCCACTCTCTATATAGATCATCATATGCTCCAATGGGGTAGTATTCTTCCTTTACAGCTTCTATGAAATCATCCCAGGTAGGTTCTACCTCAAGGCCAATATCATCTGCACTGAATCTCTTTTTGTACACTTCCCACCAATTTTTGACAGGCAATGATGCTTTCAAAAGATCAAAAGTGATCTTCTCTTTATCGGTGAATTTATTTATATAAAAATAAGATGACAATTGATCCAACCAATTTTATACTGCATCAGCATTGATTTTTCTTTCAAATGTAGGGATATCAAAATTCACTTGAACCTTGAAGGGTGTTGCGGCACTAAAAAGATGTTGGGGTGCAGATGAGGAGCCAGAATTTTCCATCAAGATCTATTAGAGAATTTGAGTGAATTGTTGTAGCATCTACACTTACTATTGTTGGAGGGCTTCATTCACCATTTCCTTTAAAGGATCAGATGTCTCGGTGTTGTCTGCCATTTGAAGTCATTTAGAGTGAATAGGTGGATAGTCTATTGGTTCTATTTTCCACCCAAGCTTCTTATAATTTGACCTCATCCTTGGGATCATAAACCCTAAAGACAAACCACTCTGATACCACTGATCCAAAACTCAAAAGCTTTGGTTGAAAGATAATTCAAGAAATAAGAACAACACAATTCAAATAATGCTATCTCTGAGAAGAGATGTTTTATTGATTAAATTTGTAGACCCAAACATATGCCTATCTCTGAAAAGAGATGTCCAATCTCCATTTCAGGTTACATCTTCATTTATACATGTTTTGAAGGTGTGAGGAGGATGTGAAAGGTCACCAATCTCGAGGGAGATTAAGTGGTCTAACTTCCATGATTTACAACAATACAGAATTTGAGGAATTTATATTTTTAGAAACTTACTATTTTTAGACTACACTACTAAAATTGAAATTTAGGGCACTTCCACTAGATTTTTTGGGGTCAAACTTGATCAAGTAGAGATCCATGCCATCTCACGATATTTCGCTCATTATTAGATTTCCAATGGTTCAAATGGTGAGTCAATTAGAGCTATGGTGCAAAAGTTATGGCTCCTGAAAGTTTTGTCATCAATTGGGGTGGACCCATTACCTGAATTGTTGCCCAGATTTGTGTGTGTGTGTGTGTGTGTGTGTGTGTGTGTGTGTGTGTGTTGATTTTGATAGTTGGATGTTGATTGTATGTGTTGTCATTATGGTTGTGGTTATTAATGATTAGATATATCTCTTTCTAGCATATGTATTTAGTTGTTAGTTGTATATGTTATGGTAAATATATGAGTTTTGGTTTCTTTTCTATAATTATATAGGACACATGCATGGTTAAAAATAAATAGGCAAAAAAGACTTGGTAAAATATAATCAATCAAAAAAAATGTACTACACATTATTTCAAGTTGAGAAATGTATAATAACAAGAAAATGACTAAGTATTAAAAACCAAAGAGTGGTAAAATAAGATGGTAAAAAAGTTTGTTTTTAAACAAAGTGAAATATTGGTACCAAATTACAACAAGTAAAATCACACCAAATCACGTTAGAAAGTATGAAAATAATGTAATAAATTGGAAGTCGTGTAAAAGGACAAATGGTATAAAAACAAAATCAATTAATTTAATCAATCATACTAAATCATGTTGGGAAGCATAAGAGAAAAATAAAATTGGCAAAAATTAGTCTTAAATTTATCACACTAATTTAAGCTAGGATGTATGAACAATTCAATAAATGGTTTGATTCTTACATGTAATAGAAAAATAAGAAGATAAAAGTGGAAGAGAAATGAAGTAAGTATAAAAAATATTAAATCAAGTTGGGAAGCATGTCAATGACTTGTAACTTCATAATATATCACATCTTATCTCATTTTTGACACAAGTAATTTTGATTCTGACTTGGATTATTGGAAAATTTTGTGAGGAGGGCTAGGTCCTATCCATTGTCTTACACTTAAAACTCACAAAGGGAACACCAATGAGGTGGAATAAATGTGAAAATATGATAATAAATGGATATGGGTAATAAGAAGGTAAAATTGTGATAATTTGTGAGGAAGGTCAAGTCCTATCCATGGTCTTACAATACAACTCGCAAATGGAATCCCAAGGGGAGTGACTAGTGAAAAAAATAATATTTTTCAATAATAAATATGAAGAATATAGGGAGTGAAAAAAGGAATATAAAAATAATGACTTAGGCATCTTATGAGAAAACCTTAGGAAATAGGAGGCATACTAAGAACATGAGAAGACACTAAGTGACTAGTGACCATCAATATAGAAAGGAAACATGCTCTCTATAGACATAAAGCTTTGTATCCAAATAAGCATGCTACTAAGATCAACTCATAAAGGTATATTGGTACAAGTAAATTAAAATGGACCTAGCTTCCCATGATGTGTTCCCCATTCCTTAGGACCCCTTACAGAGCCATCGATCTACTACAAAGATTGGGTACTTGCATAAGAAAGTAGGTAGAATTAAAATATTTTTTTATTCTCCTTTTTTAATATACTGGCCTTTTGTACCCTAATGGACCTTGGCTCTATTGTGAGGCCAACTATGGAGTTTGAGCTTTGAATATAAAAAGGAGATGTGTTTTGAATCATGTCTTTTAGTGTGATTTGACTTTTAAGAATTTTGAATGTTTTTGCCTATTATATCATTGTCTTTTGTTAAATGATTTGACTTTTAAATGTTTTTAAGGCTTTTTAAGATTCCTCCTCCATATGGATTTACAATGAGTAAACATTAGAGATAGAGTGATACACATGAATGAGTTGTAGTCTTAGGCTAAAGGAAGCCAAGTAATAAAAGACAAGATTGACAAGGACACTTAGACTTAACAATGAACCATGTTATCTCAAATCTCAATCATGGATATGTTTAGTTTGTGAAAAGGAAATAAAGGGAATAAAGGAGATCCAAAGTGGACCGGTGTAAGGAGAATATAATGAGATTAAGTATTTTCTAACTGATCACATGGTAAAGAGGGAATAACTAAAAGGAACCAAGTTTATATAACCAAGTCATAATGATAATTATCTATGAAAAATAGAGATAAAAAAGCAAACAAATTGTGAAGAGAAAATAAGGTAGTTTTAAGAAAGAAACTCAAGAAGGAAAATAAAGCAATGATAAATAAGACATCCATAAGAAAACATAAATGATAGTATAAACAATATATAAAGTAAAAATCAAGTCACCATGTAAGATAAATAAGAATTTGACATAATTTCAAATGATATAACAAATAGATAAAGATAGGATTGGAGCACACATAAAATCCAGATGTAAATTTAAAAACACCATGCATGTCCTCATAAATAATGATAAATCTATCCACACATATTTTCTAGAACATCAGATAGATCTTTATGAATATGGATGTGAACTATTGCTAATGTCTCGTCAATCTTTAGTGAAACTTGGAAAAATATTTCTCATCTAATTTCCTAAACAAAAAAGGTAGGAATGCTTGATGGATCATG
Organism: Torreya grandis; assembly: GCA_037957365.1. Lineage (NCBI taxonomy): Eukaryota > Viridiplantae > Streptophyta > Pinopsida > Cupressales > Taxaceae > Torreya > Torreya grandis. The sequence goes on along the minus strand of JARHVA010002883.1, from coordinate 993,352 downwards.
CAAAATAGGGACATTAGGTAAGGGATGCTCAAAAAATGCATGGGAGTGGACTCTATGGGAGATGCAAGAATCATCAGTAGGGAAGTATCCATAGGTGAGGGACTCATAGGTGGAGAAGGATCCACAAGTGAGGAAAGGTCCACGGGTTAAGGAGTCATGGGTGGAGACATAGAAGGTGATGAAGGTACCATAAGAGGGAATGAAACCATAGGAGGTGGAACCATGGGAGAAGAAGGGGGAGCCTTCTAATGGGAATGACCTATGGGAGGAATGGTATAAGGTCTAGGAATAGATATAAGGTGATCCTTAAGGTGTTGCTAAAGGATGTGGCAATGATTAGTGTGATGGGTGATAAATTGGTGCCAAAAATAATACACCTCTCCATACTTAGGAATATACTCAAGTAGTACCTTCAAGGGAGGTATGGCCTTGTCTAAGGAATGAGGGGAATAAGGATGAAAAGTATCAATATATTTTCATATCTTACAGTAATGTGTGGAGGAATCATTATTCATTCTATGGAAGAAATAGATACACTTGTGAGAATTCTTGGTAGAAGTACTCATAAGAGGAGGTAGAACAAGAAAAAAAAGGAACTTGGGAAGGATCATTTGCCCATTAGGTAGGCAATGGATCCATTTGAGGTAAAAAAAGCAAACCATCACCCAAAAAAGGTGATGGTGGGGAAAGAATGGGACTAAGCTCAATGAAAGGAGCAATGAGATCAAAAGTAGGTATAGACTCAACAATAGCAGGATCAAAAATAAGCTCAACTATAGTAGGAGCAAGAATTGGCTCAACTATAGTAGGATTAGGAATGGGTTCTGATGTAGGCTCTATCAAGGGAGGGGTAGGGTTTATAGAAGGTTGAATAAGGGTCACATGCATCTCAGGGATAAACAATCTATAGGGGTTAGGGAACTTAGCAAAGTGGTAAGGCCCAGTCATAGCATGATCTATGAGCATAATCCTATGAGGTTCCTTAAAAATTGGAGTTTTCAACACCATCTCTACTTTATGATAAAGAGTAAAAATACTAAAATTAGGAACTACAAATGATAGAATATGGGAAGATACATGAAAAAACTCAAGTAAAGAAGTACGATAACAAATTGGCATCATAGGCCTAAACAAGACCACTTAGGAATAGATCATCTAAGGTGTAACCATCATTGTAGTCAGGGGTGTGAAGATAAATGATGCAAGTAGGGATGACCTTTTCATTTGATGAGGTCTAGTGAATATAATGCTAAGTCTTAGTCAATACAACAGGAATATCATCACAAGGAGGTTTGTGAAAATGAGTCTAAAAAGAAGAAAGAAGCTAAGAGATGAGATGAGGTGAAAGATTAGAAGTTTTAATTTTGAGATTATTCTCCTCAGGCTCATTATCATCAAAATCTAAGAGATTGGGAGGAATGCTCCCATTTAGTTTAGGATGATCATTGCAACCTTGAGTGGAATTGACAGGAAAGTTGAATCACTGAGACTCATGGAATGAAACACTAGGCAAAGGTTCAAGAGTAGGAATCTTAAAGACACTATGGTCTTGGAATTATTCAAAATTCTAAGGGTTAGTGTCACCCTGAATCCTATAAATAGCTCCATTATGAAGGAATTTAATGGGCTCTATGTGGTAAAAAAATATAGTGATAACACGTAGTATGACAAAAATGTCACAAGGACAAAATATAGTGAGTAAATATATGTTGATATTGGTAATGTCACAAAAATGTTGTGAAGAGCATAATTTAGACATTTTAGTGATAATCACATTGTCTATTTATTATCTAGATCATTTTGGTGGTAGTAGTCAACATTTCATGGTGAAAAAGTAATGCACCAATTAACAAGAAAAATAATAGAGGAAAATGTGATTTCATGATTTTTAACCTTTAGTTGAAAGTTATGTCATCTTCACGACATTACCAATAGCACTACATTTTTTTCTTGCTACATTTTTTCCTTGCAATGTTTTGTCATACTACATTTGTGCCGCTACATTTTTGTCCACTATTTTTTCATAATATGCCAATTTAATGCATTAGTGGGAAGAAAAATCAATAACTTTCATACAATGAGTCCATGACTACCAATAAATATGTTGGAAGAAAGATAAAAGTTAAATATCATCACCTTCACATGAATGGTGATAGGGTGGGATGGTAATGGGAAGCCATACACAACCTAAAAGAGGTATTTGTCTTTGATAATATCCTTGGTATTTATTATGTGTGGATTTGAAATTACATTCATAATATCCAAGGGTTTTGATAAAATCAAGAGAGGCAACACAGGTTCTAGAACCCTCATCAATTAAGGCATGCTTGACTTAGATATCACCAATTCAGACACTAATGAATAAAGAAGCATCATCTGCACTAAGAAGAATCTCATTGGTAATCATAGGAGTGATGAGAAATTTTAAGGAAAGATAAGTGTCCATTGTTTCATCAACATGGATGGACATCTCTTTACATTATTATAATATGATATCCTCAGAACCAAATAAGGTTGCTTCACATCCTACTAGGGGAGGATGAGGGATGTTCATTTTAAATAATAGTTGCATAAGATTGTTTCTATAGTGTGAATAAGTACTCATAAATTAAATAAATTTAATTTGGGATTGGAAATTAGTGAGTTCCATTATGGGATCCCATTTAGTATAACCATGAGGACATTGTTAGAAATAGGTGCATAGTGTTGAATAAGGTCCTTAGAAGGAGGAGCTGATTTACATTATAATTTATGTTGATAAGAAGGCAAAGGTTTGGAATAAGGCTATAAATTATGGTGAGAAGGTGAAGTATTTGGTTCAAGTTGGTTTTGAGAATCGGTAGAAGAAATTTTGATAGAAATTTGATTATCATTAGTGTTAGATAAATAAGATGGAGGGATAGTAGAAATAGATTGGGAAGTGTTATCCAAGGGAGGAATGGGAATTAGGTCATCAAAGGTTATAAGGTCATCTTTCCCCAACTCATTTAAGTGAGTTGGAGAAGAGTCTTGGATAACACAAAATGTTTGAGACAATGGAGGATTGTAGATTGGTTGATGGTCAATGAAGGCAACCACCCTTTGCATATTAGTCAAGTTGACCACATTCTCTTCAAAAGTTGGGTCAAAAAGACTTTTTACATTATTAGTGGAATGGGTGGGATTATCTTGGGTATCTTGATTAGGTTGGTGATTAGGAAGAGGGTATTTATAGATAGCTAAATGAGCATTAGCTTGATTTAAGGCTTGAGATTTAGTATGTGTTTTATGAGCCTTAAAATCAATGGAATAGGTTTGTTAACATTTTTGAATGATGGAAGCATGACAAAAATTAGGACCAAGAAGAAAATACATAGATAAATTAAGAATCTACCTACAGGTCTCATGAGAATGACCCCAACTAGTATGAAACCAACAAAAAAATTATGATCATACCAGGATTTCGTTGGACGAGTGGGATCAAGTTCTCATGGTAGAGGCCTAGGTATATGTTTTAGTAATTCATCAGAGGATGAAGTTTTGTGAATGTTGATGGTATTAGGTGAAGATAAATTAGTATTGGTATATTTTTAAGAATGGGGAGCTGGTTCCAAATATGTTTAGGAATAATATCTTGAATAGTGTGAATGGTGTCATAGGATTATGTGATACCATCATTAGTAGCATTATGATTCTTGTTCATAAGTAAGAGATGAGGATGATTAGAAGGTTGGGGTGGCTTGAATTGATGCATAAGGAAATCTTGACATTTTTCTTGGTCAATAGCCTCCTCCAAAGTATGTGGAAAGAGAGTCTAGACCTGATATTATAACTTAGGGAAAATAGCATTGGTAAAAACATGGAAAAGGTTATCATTTGCCATGTTATGTTCATATTTGTTAGACAATGTTTTACATTTTAACAAAATCTTGGGTAGTTTTATTTTCAAGTTATTTATAATTCATAAAGTGGGCCAAAGTATTTTCAGGAAAATCACTAGTTTGAAATTATTGGACTAAAGTATTCACTCAATCTTCCAAACTAGTAATAGAATGGGTTTTAACCTAGTTGTGCCATTCTAATTCATCATCCATGAGGGTTTTGGTTAAGATCTTGGTAGCAGAAAAAGTATTCAATTTGACCCAATCTTTATAAATATTTCCAAATGTTTTAAGATAAAGGGTAGGATTAGTTGATCCATTACAAGAAATGGGAGGGGTGATACCTTCTATATCAATATTAGTAATTTGAGTGGTAAGAGGTTCATTTTGAAGATGATTAATGGTTTTTTTGACTAAAGGAGGTTGAGGGATGAAATTTCCATGGAAATCTTGAAGAGGAGGTGGGAGAACATTTTTATGTGTGCCCCAAGACATTGGTTGAGGATGAGTTTGAATATGAATAAGGTGATTTTGCATTCTCATCATTTTATTTGTATTATGAACTTGAAAGGTATTCATTTGATTGAGTGTTTGTAATAAAATTTGGTAGATTTGATCAAAATTATTAAATTATTTGAATCATTAGAGTTTTGTATTAGTGGTTTGGGTATCACTATTGGTGTTGATATGAGCTTGAGATGAACTATGAGACTGTGAGGCACTAGTGACAAAATTTGCTTGTTTGGTAAAAAATGGACTAGTGAAGGGATGAGAAGAGGAAGCACTAAAAGCATGATTACCTTGGGTATCAAATGATGCACTAGTAGAATATTTAAGGATATTAGGTCTTGGGAGAGGTCCAATAGATGTAGAATCTTCCATGTTAGTTGATATACTAGGCATGGAAGTGGAAAAAGTTTAAAAAGAAGAGGTCATGCTATGAGAAGGGGTCATAATTGAGGGAAGAGGATGAAAATCAAATAAAGTGGTACCCTTAAATCCATTTGAGAATTTGGTAGTAGGTGAATGAGGATATTCATATTGACCACTAATCATGAGATGGTAAATGGTATAGGGATATTTTCCTTGATGTTGAAGAAATTCAAAAATAAAGAAAAGCATTTTAGGGGTATGCTCTAATTTAGGTTGATCTTCTAGGGAGAAGAGAGGATTGCATTGTAAATATGAATGAGGATGGGTCCCATAGTTCATTGTTTAAGTGGATATGTGAACATTACTATCATCTAAAAGAGGATCCCTACCCTGCATATGGGAGGCCCTATGAGGTTTGGTAAAACTCATCATGTTTGTTTTATTCAACTTAGCATTGTCCTCAAATAAAAAATTCATGATGAAGGAGAAAGATTAAACCAAGTAGAAGAGATGAGAAATCAAGGAAATAAGAAGTGACAAAAACTATATAGTGTCAGTTAGGTCAATCTAACATAGGAAATAAGGCCTACAAACTATACAGGGTCGATTGGGTCAACCTAACACAATAAATAGAGGCTAAAAAAGTATATAGAGTCGACTAGGTTGGACTAGCACAATAGACAAGGAAAAGTAGACAATCTGTAAGAGACTGTGTCGACAAAAATGACTATGTATTGAAATAAGAATAATTTTTCAAGTATTTTTAAAAGTAAGAACTAAAGAGAAACACATAATCAATTGGATCAATGGGGTTAATTTAATTAAGGCACATAGCATAAAACCTTGTACCTACATTATCTAATGCAAGTTTTTTCAATACAACATACAATTGAGAAAAGAGCAAGAAATCAACTTAAAAAGTAAAAGCTAACTAAGTGGTCAACCTGAATGTTGTTAGATTATTAGAATATAATTTTAGACGTGATAGGAAGTTTGGTGATAGATAGTTTTAGGTTATTTGGGATGAAAAAGATCTATATTGGCAATGGTACAGGCTTGATATTGAAGCCTACCCCCTCACTTCACACACCATAGTGATAAATGTGTTGAGTACTTAGCCAAAATATACCATTGACTAGATGTTTATACTTGGATAGAAAAGCAAGTTAGCTTCCCCTTAATGATGAAATCTAAGTAGGTTGGCCTTGGGTAGATAGTTTTTATAATGCTTGTTAATATTTTTTGATTTGATCATGTGTGCATAAAATATAAAATAGTGAAACCAAATGGTATATTAAAAACCACCTAATTAAACTATGTGATCTATTCTAAGCATTCAAGCAACAAAAAATGAAAGTGGGAGCTAATTATTAGCATATAAGGGTTAATTACAACTTTGAAACATATTATAGTGTTGATTTAGTTGACAATGTATGTAGAGAATATAAAACATGGTTGATAAGGTCATCCTTATAATACGGAAGCAAAAATCTAAAAATGAACTATGTCGATAGGGTCGACCTAGTGGACTGTACAAGGGCAGTTTTAAAGACTACAATCTATGAAAAATAGGACTATAAGAAAAGAGAGACAAAGATATAAAGGAACCTTGGTGGGTTGGAAGATGTAGAGAAGTGAAATTTTTGAAGAACCTTGATAAATGCTTTTAAATATTGTTATGTCGACTGGGTTGACCTAGCTTTGTAGAAGCCGATTGTTGAGTTATTGAAATATACAAGGTCAACTAGGTCAACCTAATAGTCTGAATCTGATGTCTAAAAGTTTGAAATCTTATACTATGTCAACTAAGTCAACCTATCAACCTAAACCTAGAAAATAACTTATATAGATAGAACAAAGTCATATAGATATGACAGTGTGTAAAACTTGGACACAAAATTTAGTACTATGTTGATACAGTTGACCTAGTATTACAAATATATGATAATAAAAAATGATAAAATATTAAAATAAGTGAAACAAATCCTACAAGGGTTAGATTCACATCAGTTTCACCAGAATGTATGCAATAAAAAATGCATCATGTCTATAAATCAATCCTAGCTTAGAAAAGATATAGCATACCATATGCTTTCGATTGGAGACACATTTGTTAATCATGAGCATGACAAATATGGAGATATGCTAAACCTGAGTAGGGGATATCTTATCACAATACACCATGCTAGGGAGGGTTCTAATGCCTCCAATCTAACACAATCATGCAATAACCCTAAGGAGGTCCTAAGTTTTGATATTTCACCTATACTAATAACAAGTAAAGTAAATATAATCTAGTTCTCACCAAAGCTTGTGGCATAAAGTGGGAGTTATAAATAATAAAACTAAACATGCATAGAATACATATACTCACATCAATATATATAGAATCTTAATGCATGGAAGAAAATCACAAATACCTATCTATCTACTCTTACAAATGAGAAATTAAGTTAGGAATACTTACCTTTGAAGATGAACCCATTGAGCTGCAATCTCTCCCTTGAACAAGGTGATTTGTAAGAGGTTATTTTGGTATAAAAGGATGACAAAGACAAATCAGCTCTAGGCTACATAACCTATCAATGTATCCAAAATATTTATATACAAGATAAGATCTATATCTTCGAAGAAAGTATGGAACACTAAGCTTTAGTTCTCAAGTATAATGGTCAATAAGAAAATGTACATTCACTCTTACTTCTTCTTTTGCTTCTCCTTAATAAATGGTGGGAATGAACTTGTATATATACGTGGATTTAACCCTTGACCCTTTCAAAAATCCTAGTTGATAGGGTCGACCTCACACAATTTTAGACAATTATTCACTAGGTCAGGATCTAGATCAGCTAATGGCTAACCTAATTCTTAAGTGAAAATAACCTAAAACTGTACAAGATCGACCCAATAAACCTAGCATAGTTGACTGACAAAAAGTGATCTAGGTGAGAAAAAGGAGGATAAAATGTAGTAAATACCTAGAATGGGTATAACATAGAATAACAAGCTTAGGGATAATGGTTTTAGGAGACAAGTGTATAGATAACAAGTGGTAAAAAAGAAAACAATCCTACGAAGCACCAATGGTCTGTCCACCCCATTTCTAGTGTACCCCTTAAGGTGTGCACTCAGAGAGATTGAGACTCGATGCATTCTTACAAGATACAAAGTGTCAGTAATCGATAAAATTTTGAAAATATTATGTGTATATAAGAATCACCAAAAGTATACAAGTATTGCATATCAAAATCAATGGTCGCTCTCATGCCTACGATTAAAGCTTCATACTTGCCATGTTATTAGTAATGTTAAATGTTAAGCTAAAATCTAAAGGGATGATTTTTAAAAGAGGGCTCATAAGAATAGAACCTACCCTAGCACCTTGAAGGCACTTATCACCATCAAAGTGAAGGGTCCAAGTATCCTAATGTGAATCAACATTAATTTTAGAAAGTTATTTGATAACTACTTTTATTTTAGTAGTATCAGGGAGGATAGTGGATTCATCGATATTACTTACTTTAAGATCAATAGTGAAGTTATAAAAGTAATATTTAAGGGATATGGCTTGGTTGAGACCTTTAATATAGAGAATATTATCATCGAGAAGACTAACTTGAATGTGGTCGGTAGTAGGCACATGAGATATAGAAAGTTGATCAATGATGATTTATCCTTTGATAGCTTTTTGAGTAATAATTTGTAGATCAAATTCCATGAGAAAGAACATCCACTTGCCAATTTTATCTCCAAGAAGAAAGGCTTTAGATAAGAAGTGATGAATGGGATCAAAATGGATGATAACATAAATGCTCTGATAAATTATATAATGTCAAATTTTTTTAGCTATAAAATATATGATGAGGTAATCACATTTTAATGTTGTGTAATGTTTTTCATAATCAATTAGGCCTCGACTGATATAGTAAATGGCATATTCTCTTCCAATATCATCTTGTTGGGCAAACATTGTCTTATAGATATGGGTATGGAATAAGTGTATAAGATCAAAGGTCAATCATTTGAAGGGGGATGAAGAGTATATGGGTGAAGCAATGATTCTTTCATATTATCAAATGATTTTTTATAAGAATCTGCCCATTCTAGAGCATTACCTTTCTTAATAAGATAATTGATGAAGTGGATATGATAAGCCATTTTAGGGATGAATCATCTAATTTCCTTTTTTTTAAAAAGATAAGTGCAAATATTTGGAATGGATCAAGGGGTGGGTATGTTGATGATAGCATTAATCTTGATGGGGTCAACATCGATGTTGTGGAGAGAAACTAATAATCCTAACACTTTTCTAGATGTGACACCGAAGATACATTTTTAAAGATTTAATCTAACTTTATATTAAGTATGCAGTCAAAGATGATGGTAATATCATAAAGATGAGTCTTGTGACATTTAGACTTAGCAATGATGTCATCCACATAGATTTCTAAAATTTTGTGAATAAAATCATGAAAGATATGGCTCATTTTTTGTTGATAAGTAGCTCTAGAACTAGGTGCCCCATTCTATGGTGAAATTTGTCTTATATTTATCTTTGGGGGCAATGTGAATTTTATTATAGCCCAATAAACCATCCATAAGAGATAAAATTTCATAACTAGCTATGGAATCGACAATGACATCTATTCAAGGTAGATGTAAATTATCCTTGGGACAAGTAAGATAAAAATTATGAAAATCAATGCAGATGCGAATGAACATGGTGACTTTTTTCTAAATAGGGAATATGTTATAAACCCCTTCAGAATAGTCCACTGGTTTGATAAACTTATCATCAATAATTTTGATAATTTCTTTATGACATAAGGTGTAAACCTCAAGTGGAAATGTTTGTTGCTTTTGGTGCATAGGTTTATCATGAGATAAGTGATGATATTGTGCAACATAATGTTAGGGTCAATACTAGGCATGTCCTTGTAGGACCAAGTGAATATCTCATGATATTTATCTAAAAATAAGCTAAAGTTATCATGTTCAGTGGGTGTGAGTTCATGAGAAAGTGTAATAGGTCAAGGGTAGGATGGAGTAGCTTATTCAATGTGAGTAGTTTCTTTGATAAGCATATCATTTCCATCTTGGAAGTAATATGGCACATTAGGTGAATAATAAATTAGATTAGCTTTAGGATATATGCTAGTGATGATTTTTATGAAACAAGGGGATTTGTTTTTGAAATTCTTGAGTTTGTGATGTTGCCAAGGAAGTGGATGTTCTCGAGCATGAAGTAATTCAAGGATAGCTTCATCACTAGGCAAAGTGGGAAGAGGGCCATAATACTCAACATCTCCTTCAAGATAAAAAATTTGATTACCATGGTAATCATATTTAGAATTTATCTTATGGGCATTTATTTCTTTAGCATCTAATGTTATCTCAGGAGTTGGAGGAGTAGATTGATCAAATAAGATTGGTGTGTTATTAGCTTCTTTGATGGGGAAAAAACTAGATGTAATGATGGGATTTTTAGGTAGTAGGGAATATGTAATAATTTATAGATGTTTGGAAGGTAGGATTTGTTCAAACGCCCAAGGGGTATCAATAAGTGAAGAATTAATGGGAGGTACATCATCTTCGGGAGCTAATTCAAAATCCATGGAAATGGTGTGAACATCTTAGTTGAAATCATGTATTTGAGCTAAAGTTTTTTGATAATGTTGAACATCCAAGTCTCAAGATTAAGCTTGGGCCATGATGTAGTTAGCATCATAGGTTAGAGAAATGGTACATGATTGAGATTTAATGGGAGTTTCATAAGGTGAAATTTTGAGGTCACTAAACTTGCAAGGAGACATGATTAAATAATCTCAGAATAATTTGATCATTCCATAGTCATTATATGTGAAGGCATCTTCTAGGTAAGAAGGTTCTTGAGCATTGCATGGAGGATGAAAATTAGCTATCTCATCAATGAGAGGAATAGTGTGATCATGAGGTAATAAAGAGGGAGGAATCCACTCTGATATGTAAGGAGGTAGCTTAGTAGTGTTAAAAGTATGTTATAAGTCATTAGGTTCATCATCATCTGAATCAATGAGAGTAACCTATAAGTCTAGATTGATGTTGATGAATTTAGGAAAAGGAGCATTGTTGATGTTAGGGATGGTAGTAATGCAGTATTGAGATTTTGGATTAGGAAGTTGAATACTCAAAGGGTTGGGTTTGGCTTCATGCTTATACCATTTACCATTATGTAGGAATTTGATGCATTGGCTACCATAAGAAGTGATGGCCCTCATTTTATGAGTCCAAGGGAAATAAAGGACTATGCTATAAGATACAAACAAATCAAGGATCATAAGTTTAGCTTGAATGGTCTTGGGTCTGATTTTCAGGGGAAGCCAAATAAAACCAAGTGGTTTTTAATTAGTTTAATCAAATCCATGATAGGTGAGATGGGTTTGCCTAAGATGATCCTTATTATAGCCAAGTTGTTAGATGAGCCACAAAGATGTCACATTAATACTTGATCCTTTATCAAATAACACTTTATGAATAAGGTTAGTATCAATGGCTATTTTCATAAATAGGGGTCGATCATCAAAGTAAAAAAGGATCTCATCATTAATCATGTCCTCTTCAAGAAATTCAATAGAAGGCTTAGAAGAAGGATAAATGGATTCAATGGTATGTATGTTGGTAGGTTGAGGATCCATAAAGTGTGGTTCTTCATCTATAGGAGATGGGTCTTCAATTTTCTGTAATTTTTGAATAAGAAACTTGAAATGATAAGGGAAAGTATGAACTAGCTCCATAAGTGGAATCTTGAAAGTCATGGAGTTAAGTTATTTGAGAAATTTCCAATGGGATTTAGAAGAAGAACAAATATGTGGTTTAGAAGGTAATGCAGATTTTGAAGGAATGGAATTTTTTGGTAGTTCAGAAGTAGGAGGTGGTTCTTCATGGGATTCAAAAGATAAATAATTGGTTGTAGTATCTTTGAGAAGTTGTTCCTCCAAAGACAATTTCTTAAGTTTTGTGATAGCATATTTGTGAGCTGGTTTGTGATGATAATTGACCTTAGTTGTGTTAACATATGGATAATTATTGTAATACTGGTCATATTTAGCATTAATAGCACAAAAATCCTTGGTATTTTGTTGAGGATTAGATGTAGAAAAAGATTTTGGGTTATTATAAGAAGAATCTTTGGGAGCTTATCATTTTTTTAAAGTGGTATTGTATTATTGATGATAGAGTTAAATCATAGATTCATGATTGAAGGAATCATCAAGCATGTAGGAGACATCAAATTTAGTAATCCCTTGACAATTTTCATGGGAATGCCCAATATCAGCATGGAACCAATAAAACTGATTAGGGTCATACCATTTGGGAGGATTATTAGGATAAGTAAAGGGTTTAGAGGGCAGTAAGAATTGTTTCATTTGTTGCACAGTTAGTGATATGTTAAAATATGGGGGGTTTTATCTTTGGTAACTCTTGATTTAGTTTGAGGATTATTTTTAGTGATGGCATTGGTATAAGTTTAAAAATATCCTTTAAGGAATTTAGTATTAGGTTCGAATTTCTTCATTAAAAAGTCTTGATGTTTGGCTTGGTCAAGAGCTTCGTCAAGCATTTGAGGAGTGAAAGTTTGAACCTTATATTGCAGTGAAGGAGTTAAATCAATTATAAAGAGTTTAAATAAATTATCATCAGTCATGTTATGGTTAACCTTATGGGCCATATATTTCCATCATTTGATAAAATCATGAGTTGATTCGATAGGAGATCGCTTAGCATTGATTAAATGGCTAAAACATTTTTTGGGAAGCTCATTATGTTGAAACTCTTTAACTAGAGGATTAACTAAATCCTCAAATTTTCCAAATGGAATGTTGGTGAAGTTATTTTTACCATTGCAATACATCTCTAATGAAGGTTTTAACTATAAGTTTAGTTATGGTGAAAGTATTAGTTTGGATCCACTCCTTATAAGGATTTCCAAATGCGTTGAGAAAGGATGCAAGGTATTTAGTCCCATCATACTTGATCGTTGGAGATATATTACAAATATCAATGGACATGATAAAAGGATCTAAAGGCTCAATTTGGATGTTTTTAATCATGATAGGTTGAGGAATAACTTTTCTTGAGGCATCTCTAAGAGGTGGAGGAATAAAATTATATTGGCTTGAGGATTGAGAACCAAAGGTTGATTAGCCATATTGATCAAATGACATTATTGCATCATTTAAGAGGTGTTATAAGTTTAAATTATGTTCATTTTTTGTATGAATTGTGTGAGAAGTTGAGTCATATAAATTGGTGGGTTGGTTTTTGTAGGAGAACTCCCCAAATTGGTATTAGGGGGAGGGTTATTAGAAGGCAAATTACTAGTGGGATTATTAGATAAACTTGTGTCGATTGTTCTCACATTATGTTGAAAAGATTCAAGATGATAATTATTTTGATAGGTAAAAAAAGGATCAAACCCACCTACTTCATCTTGATGTGTGATTTTAACCATGTTACAATCCATAGGGGAAGAGGTGCTCTAAGAGTGAGGGTTCTCTTGGGAGGTAAAGAAAGGGGAAAATGAATACCCCATATATTGTCTAAATGGGTTTACGTTGTCCAAGAAGATTTTAATAAGAGACTTCATGATGTTTTGAGGATATGAATAGAATGTTAAGGAAGGATAAACAAAGAAATAATTCATCCAAATAGGAAAGCAGGGTTAGTAATAAGAGCACAAATTTAACTATGTATTGCTAAAAAGGGGAGCTAAGAAGATTACATAGTCGACTAGGTTGAATTAGTAATTCTAGATAGAAGGCATAAAATTATAGATTTGACTAGGTTGATTAAGTACTACAAACTGGGAGAAACATAGTCTGATAAAAATAAAGGGTTGACTAGGATGACTTAGTACTATAACTTGACTGGCAAAAGGGATACAGAGTCGACTAGGTTGAATTAATACTATAGGTAGGGAAAAATATAGTCTATAATGGACTATATCAAATAAAATGATAGTGTGCTAAGAATAGAGAAAGTTTGTTGTAATGAAATTTTAATCAAGAAATGGAAGTAAGCACATAACAGTCGGATCAATGAGAATGATCCAATTACATACAACACAAAGCATTGCACCAATTCTGGCTAATGCAAGTTTTAAAATACAACACATAATGATCAAAGAGAAAGAAGTCAACTGAAAAGTAAATGCTAATTAAATGGTCATCTGAGTGCTATTAGATTAATATAAAGTGTTATTTTAACTGTGATAAAGAATTTGGTTGAAAAATAGGGAACTAGAAAGTAATCTACAGATGGTTTCAAGATGTTTAGGCTAAAATGGATTTGTGTTGGTAATGGAATTGGCTTGGTATTATGGCCTACCCCCTTACTTCACAATCCCATAGTAATAAGGGTGTCAGGTGCTTTGCCAATATATACCATTAACCATGTGTTTATACTTTGATAGAAAACTAAGCCGGCTTCCCCTGTAGTGATGAAATCCAAGTAGGTAGGCCTTGGAAAGACAAATATTAAATGCATTTTGAATATTTTGTGATTTGGAAGTGTGTGAAAAAAGAGAAAAATAGTAAAACTATATAGTATTTTGAAAAACCACCTAATTAAATTATGTGAACTACTCTAATCATATAAATAGCTAAAAAAGAAAGTGTGAATTAATTACTAGCATATATTTGTTAATTTTCAAATTAAGAATGGTACAAAGTTGATTCAGATGACACTGTATATAAAAAATATAGAATAGTGTCGACTGGGTCACTACTATTATATAGAAACAAGATTTCTTAATAACTAAGTTGACCAAGTTGACTTAGTCTTTTAGATAGAAGATAGGCTAAAAAACTAAGTCGACCAGGTCGACTAGTTTGTTGTAGGATTACAGTTTTGAAGATTAAAAAATTACATAAAATATAACTGAGAATGAAGTACTGAATTGAAAGACAGAGAAAGATAAGGAAAACTTGGTGGGTTGGAAGATGCTGAGGATTGCAAATTTTCTATTGAAATATCCATGAATGTTGCTTGCAAGTTTCTGCCAACTATAGTTGACTAGATCGACCTAGTTCTTTAAAACCCTATTTGTTGAAGCCTATTAAGATGACTAAGTTGACTTGGTTGACTTAGTTTGTTATCTAGATGTTGATTATGAAACTAAGTCAACCTATATAACTTAGTTTATTGTATGGACACGTATCTTTATGACCTTTGGAATTCTTCTCTCTCTCTCTTAAGTTTTATAAGAACCAGCCATTTTGACCATTGTAAACTCTACTCCACCTGAGTATGGTCAAGCCCTACTCATTTTCATACCATAGATCAATAAAGACTACTAATTTTTACCTCTTTCATGACTGTTCATAGTGTGTTCACTTAAATGATTGATCTTGCTTATGTGATGAATTTTATTTCTTTAGCATTATTGTCTCATTATCTCACCTATTTTCAGTTGGAAAGCTTGTTCTTGAAGGTCATGTGAAGTGTTTTATGATGTCTCAAGTTTGAGTGAGTTAGTATATTCAAATAGTGTCATTTTAGGCCTCTTGTCTAGTCCTCCTAGCCTAAACATTCATCACAACCTCATAATAAAATACTGATGTAAGAAGATACAAATTAAAGAAATGTATGTTTAGTTAGTCCCTTGTTCTCATGTGCAACATGCAACTAGTTGGTAGTCATCAAATAATTTGGTGTATCACCTCCTTTAGGATAGTTTACTTTCAATTTTCTCTCTTTTCCTCACAAAGTTTAGGTATAGTATTGATTTATAAGTGGTACATCATGGGAGTTAGCCCTATCTAGAGATTCACCTCATTATTAGGCTAACCATAGACTAGAAGTGTTTTAATTGTGCCACTTAGATGAGGAGATCTGAGACATCTCATCAAAGGGTGAAAATCTAAGTGACAATAATTTTTGGCATGCCCAATGGGACTCTTAGTCCAAGAAGTTGAAAGATTTTTTATGTTTTCTGTCAACACATCAACCTTTGAAGGTAGTTATTCAAGCATCAATGGAAACTCTAAAGTTACATCAATTGTTTAAGTAGCCTAGGTATTCCTTTTGAAGATTATTGATAATCATTCTTTGTGTTCTTGCTTCCTAATGAAGTTACATGGCTAACTTTGGTATTGAGTATTATTTTACACAAGTTGGTGAGGTTTATCAAGCTTATGACATTCCCTATCAACTTTTTCATGATCTTTACCCTATCCAATATGATCCTTACTAGCATGGTCATGAGTTGTATCAGTCCTATAACCAGCCTTCCTAATATAGTGTTCCTCCTAGTCAACCTAGTCACTTCTTAAATCGGTGCATTTCCACTTTCAAATTATTTCTCTTAGGATATGAGAGTTACATCATAAATATTAACACACAAAGAGGACATGGTATATATATTTATATTCATCTTATTCAGAATGTGAGAGATGAATTAGAGATGCATAAAAGAGAGTGGACACCTATTGAGAGCAAATTGGCAAAGACTCATAAGTGAGATGCTTGATGTGAGTGGCCTAGTTGTATCCTTAAAAGATAGGCTAAGAATTCATGAGGAGCATCCTCACCAAGTCTATCATCCCTCATATCCACCTATCCAATATATTTATCAGTCCTACTTGACCCCTACTTATGAACCCAATCAAGCTTGTCAAAGTCATTTTTTTCCCAATCTGTTGGAAGAGAAAGTTGGAAAGATAAACTTGGTTTTTGATGTAAATCTTGATAGGTAGATTGAGTTGGCTAATAATCAAATGCATCAATCCATATCATAAGAAAATGAATTAGAATTTAAGCCCTCTTTTCCCTCTCATATTACATCCCAACCTCAAGAAGAGACCTCTAGATATGAGATCTCAAGTTGGAGAATCCAAGCCTAAGAAGATCCCAAATTTCTTGAGCACTTCAGCCACTCCTCAAATTAAATAACTAACTCAATAAGAGACTCATAATCCTAACATGATAATATGGAATAAGGTAGTGGAATCATGAAAAAAGAAAGAGGATGAAAGCCTAAATAAAGAGTGTGAAGTTGAGAAAGAGTTTGATCCTATGCAAGCCCCTCCCACCCTTCCTCAAGTGACTTCTTGTCTTTCATGTCAGCCTTTTTTTACTTCTCATCCTCATGATGATGCCTATAAAATTCAAGAGATACTTTTCCAAGAGAACCTAGCTAAGCAAATTGAAGAACTAGAGTCAAGAATGAAATTGTTGATTCAAGATGTGATGGAAGGTTTAGAGCCAAAAGAAGATCTTATGCCTAAACACAACCCATCTAGTCTTCCTCAAGAGAGTCCTTAAGCTAAATTAGATTTAAATGAAGATATTTTCAAATGGAAATAAAAAAATCAAGCTATTTTGGCCTAAGGTCTGTCTCTCCTTCCTCAAGAGATCCCAAAAGGATCCCTTATAATCTATTCACAATCTGATTTTGAGTCCTATGTTCCACCTCCATCAACTAGTTCATCTTGTCCTCGCCCCATCACCCTTTGCCTTAATGGTCCTATGGTATGGGAACCTAAAGAGGAGAATTTGTTTGAGGAAAATTTAGAACTCTTACTTGAAAAAAATGTAGTTTCTTGGCAGCCTCATTGAAATAAGTCACATGATTACAAGATGCCTAGTCTTAGCATCACCAAGAAAGAGAAAGAAATTAAGGATCTTGTATCCCTTGAGAACCAAAATTAGGTTATGAAAGTTGAGATACATCTTGAGAGCCTTCAAGAGGTCTTAAATGCTGAAGAAGAGGTGAGTCCTTATGTTTGAGTATTCTTGTTATGTTGATTATGAGGAATTCCTTTCTTGTATCTAAAAATAAATCTTGGATGAAGTCCTTTGGGATTTTAAAGAAGAGGATAAAGGAGTTTCTCTTGTTGTTCCCCTTCATGATGTTGATCAAAGATAATATGAGGACTTGTGGTAGAAGTTTGAAAATATTTACAATGATTTTGAGTCTCTCAAGGGGTCTATAAATTCCTTAGAGCTGATTGCAAGTGATGGTAATCAAGATGACATTTTTCAAAATATCATAGAAGCACCAAAGAAAATTTCACCTCAGGGTTTGGAGGTCAAAACAAGCTTATATTGGCCTCAATCTTATAAGTAATAAGAAACCACTCCTCTTAAAATCATGCATATAAATAAGATGAAATTTGAACATGAGATGAAGGGTGGGCAGCAATATGAGGTATGTGTACAAGGCTAAGAGGAATAATTTTACATTGGATACCTATTTGAAGTTGATCTACTTGAGAGCATAGCAAGTGAAGTGCCAAGAAATAGGCATGAGCTATCAAGTTTCCAATCCAAAGAGAAACATGCTTGATATTATCATTCATCTCATGAAGAAGGAGGTGCAAGGAACATTCCTTTTAATCCCAAAAAGGGAGGTATGTTTAATTTTTAGTTGTACATAGTGGTTTGTTTTCTAATTTTCATAAGTGTTTTAAGCACATATGTGTGTGTTTTATTAGTTTATTTGCTTTGTTTTACGTGTGAACTTTGTTTTGTGTGGTTGAGGTAGTCAATTATTCTTGTCTTGATCTAGCTTGTTGTCAATGGTAAAATTCCTCTTGTTGTGTTTTAGACTCTAGATGACCCCCTAATTGTAATGCACTGATAAGGCTACTGATCTTTAGCATAATGGGCATGCTACCCTTATGAGTCATCAATTTGTTTACCAAATTTGACCTTAAAAATTAAATTAGGACCCATATAGGTAAAAAATTAATTTTTAAGTATTTTAGGGGTCTAATATTATGTCACAAAGTGTATTATAGGTCATTTCATGTCACATTAGCCTTGTTTTTGGTTATTTTCAATATTTGTGTCTTTTTGGGTCATTTTGGGTGTCAAAATAGAGAATTAAATGACTTGTATGGCCTCCTTGGAAAATAAGAAGGATTAAAAAGATGATTTCATGCCCAATGTGTCCTCATATACCTATTTCTAATTGAAAATTGGTAGGTTATTCATAAAAAGATAGTTTTTTTAAGAAAAAATGAGCATTTAATGAGGTGTACAGAATTGTATAGATTCCTATAGTTGAAAAATAATTATGAGTGTCCCTTGATCTTATATACACTTATTCTAATTATTAATTTTTTCAGAAGCTTCAAGAAATAAATAAAACCACTTCTCTTCTTCCACTAGGCTTGCCAAGCAAGAATAACCTTCAGGTTTGTACTTGGTATGGACAGCAAGAAATATTTCAGGAAAAATTATCTTAGGGGTGTCTTATACACTCATTTAGCTTATATTTTATATTTTTTTGTAGAGTAATGGTGGTTTGTTCTTTATGAATCATTCTTAAGAAGTTAGACTATCTAATTTTCTTGCTAATCTATGTACCTTATAAGTTTTGCTTTGGTTTGGAAAAGCCCATACAATCCAGCTATTAATATTGATTCCATAGGTCTTTTATTCCCCGATCACTTTTACCCCATCTTTTTTTTCAAGTTTGGACTTGATTTGATGAGTCAATCATATCAGGTTTGTAGATTGGTCTCATTTGAGATAACATATAGGTTTCTACCATTTTTTGGATCTTCATGATTTGATAATGGTTCCAAATGGTTGTGATAGTTTTATTTCCATGTTTTCAAGATTTTATTTATTCCCTTCACCTTCCAACTTCATTCTCCAAATAAATATCCATAGTTTTTAGTCATATACCACACATACACACAGTCTGCCATGAATGTGCAACTACAAGTGCCATGGATAGGGAGTGTCATGCTGAAATGAAGTTTTTGACTAGTTATAAATATTCATAAGTTGAATGGGATCAATTTATACATTTTAATAAGATACAATTTTTATTGAAGGTTCATATACCATGAGTATAGTTCATAACTCTGCTCACTACCTGTAACTCAAAATACACCTACAGGTGCCCTCATATAAACTAGTCATGTTGCAATGGAGGAAATGAAATGATCAAGGTTATTGATAGTGAGAAGAGCCTTTTTTGAAATCTTTGAAACAAATTTAGAACTGATGGGGTCAAAAAATAATGCACACTATTTTCAATTCTACACTTGCTAGTTGTACATGAAAATGGCCACCTTAAAGTGACACCATAGAGTCATGAAGGTGTTTATATGGGGAAGATGAAGCATGATAAGACTTTATTGAAGTCTTAGTATGTGTTTTTTATTATAAAAAACCTATTTTCAATTCTACACTTGCTAGTTGTACATGAAAATGGCCACCTACAAGTGACACCATAGAGTCATGAAGGTGCTTATATGGGGAAGATGAAGCATGATAAGACTTTATAGATCACCTTGAACATGAGATGACTAAGCTCTAGGATAAAATCCCCAAAAAATGAAAATAGAGTACTTTGGTGTTTTATTGATATCTCATAACAGGGTTAAAAAGAATTTTTATGCATCTTGATGATGTTGTCTTGAATACTCCATATAGGAAAAGTAATTTACAAAGTTTTAGGGGTAGATTATCAATGAAAATTGATTTTTTGGAGGCCCAAAGTTGTGTCTTTATGCACTAAATCCAGGCAGTGACATCTACAGTTTAGATCTCCAAAGAGACTTTCCACCTCAAGGTTGTAATACAAACCATGTTTCATGATTGAATAAGTATTATATGGTTTAGGAGATATTTAATTACCTAAGGTTAATTTCAATGGATGATATATTGTGTTTTTGTTCCCAAACATACTTATAGGTGTCTCTTCTTTTGAAAACATTCACCTACAATAGACTGTTAACCTCTACACCATCCATAGTAAGAGTGTGACCATGGAGATACCATTTTGGTTGTGAAATATTAACTCCAAATGATTAAAATTATTATCAAGGGAAATTTATCATAAATTTCAAAGGTTAATGTTGACTTTCAAGCTTTTTTCTTCAAGAAAGTCAATTGTAGGTGATTGTATAAGGCAATGAGCAATGAAGGCGATGATTCTTAGTGTTGATGTAGTCAAAACATGAAGGAATAGGTCAAAATAAATTATATATGACCATTAAAGGTTCAAATAGGCCCCATAAAATATTTTCAAGTCTGTTCCATCCTAAACCACCTACAGGTATAGCCTTTTGGGGTTGAACATAGTCAAAGTTAAACTTAGACTTGACTAGTCAAGTGTGAAGAGAAAGCATAGGAGGTTGAAGTGATGGGAAATCTCAAAACACATTAATCATGAAAAGAATATTATCATATAACTCCAAAGGTAAACATATAACAAATAAAGTGCCTCTAATGATGCATCACATAGTCTATACCCTAAACCCTGCCCACTATATCCCTTCTAAGAGTCTATTTTGTGTTTTGGAGAGGTTAGAAGGTCAAATGACCTAATATAGGGTTTAATTTTTTTGTAATAGGTATACATAACTTTTATATCCACAAAAATATTCACCATTGTTTAAAAATTTGGGGAGCACCGTATGTTTTGTCTCAGACATATGGCACTCCCCTTATGTGCAAACCCTACAATCTTGAGAAAAGGAGAGAAAAAGATGGAAAAAAAGTTGATTTAAAATTTCTAGGAGGTTTATAGAGTTTATCAACACTTAATAAAACATAATAAACATCTCACAGAGGGGAGAAGCCTTACAGGGAGGTCTAAACCATCAAAAGTGCAAATAGACTTATGAGGCATGGTTCTGACTAAAATCCAAATAAGAGGCCACTTTCACTTCTAGCTCTAAGTGATATTTAAAAATAAGTGGAACATGTTTTTTGGATCATAATATAGGTTTAAAATATATTTGTATGTATGGTGGAACATGGAAAAGTCATTTTTGGACTTTAGGATAACTCAGGCCTGTATAAATGGAGAAAATAGCTCGATAGGGCATCTTTGAGTCCTCATATCTTACATGAAGCTTTGAATGGAAATAAAATAATTTTGGAGGTTTTATAAAGGGTTTTAAACAATGATATTATGAAAAAAATTTGCAACTTCAACATAAAATCTTTATAAACAAACCTTAAGATCAGAATTGACTCAAAACTCTCACAAACCCTAGTTCTAGACCTGATGGAGAAAACAAGCATGGAGAGCTATCCAAATGGGATTAAATGGACATGAAATTAATTTAATGATGAATAATACTCTCCAATTACCCTTTACATCTACTTGAGGCATTCCCCATCTGTATGGATAGGGTACAAAACTACTTCTTTTGATTATTTTGTGCATTATGTAGGTTCTAGACACTTTCAATGGATGAAATCAATTTTGGGAGGAAGATAGAGACTTTTAATAACTCACTATGTTCATCTCATTATTTATAAAAATACATAAGTTTTCTTACTATCTGCTTCATCTCATCTAATCAAAACTAGCATAGTGAACAAGATGGTGAGAAGTGTGAAAACTCTAAGTGGATATCTTCTTAAGGTGTACTTGATGCATCAACAGCCATGGAAGGTCTTGAAAAATTTAATCCACTCCCTTTTATGAATTTTCATATAAAATTTATGTATTTTTGGAAGACAAGTGTATAATGTGTGTGAAATATGAGTTTTCTTTGACTGCAGATGGTGATAACTCACATTTAGAGGAATTTAGATGATCAGGACTAAAACCAATGCATGGAGAGTTATGTATGTAACCCCTCTCTCATTCTAATCATGAATCTATTCCTAGTCAATTCTGGGATGTTCAAATAGGGATAAATCATGAAGGTAGTTTTCTGATCCAACACAAAGAATTTCTTGCCACTTTGTAAGAGTTTCATGCCTTAGATTGACACTTGTGTTTCTTAAATTTGCATGATCAATTTTACACTCTCTTTCTATGCACATGTAATTCTTTTTATTATATTTAAAAGTTTCCTTGTGACCTTTTGACTTCTTGTGAACTAGGAATTTGACTCAAAAGAGGTCATTAGTATTGTGTTAGTCCAAAAATGTACATAAATTGATAAAAACACACTAATTAGCATACATATCTAGGCATAGTTACTAGGGTGAGATTAATAATAAAAACAAATAAAAAATAAATAAAAAAAATAATCCTTCACCTTCCTTGGATGCTCCAAATATTTATTGTAGTAGCTTGCTTGGCTTGTGCTCATGAAGTTTTCATCAAAAGAGGCTTGGCTATCTCCTCTTCTCCTTGGCACCTTGTGGCTTTGGCTTTACTTGGCTCAATATTTTGGCATCATAAATTTATCATGTGATATCTCTTGGAATTGATTTTACATGGTAACTTTTCATAAATTAAGCTTCAAATTCAATAGGCAAGGCCTCTTATTTATAGATTTTTGAGATTGCTCAAAATCAATCTGAACCGTCTATCTTGAGATGAAGATGTGTGGTTGACAATTAATTATTTTTTTTGAAATTAAATCTATAATTATCCTCATTATGACATTGGAAAAAGGTGAATTAAAGAGGAATGGAGGGTCATTATGAGGCATGTGAGATCCATAATCCTAATATTTGTGGCATTTATGGCCTAGGGATGTATTCCCAAGAAATTAGGTCACCTGATGATGCAATTATTCAATATTCATTTCCAAAAATAAGTATTCAACAATTTTACATGGAATTATTAATTAGTCTCTAATTTTTTAAAATTA
This sequence comes from Torreya grandis, assembly GCA_037957365.1. NCBI lineage: Eukaryota > Viridiplantae > Streptophyta > Pinopsida > Cupressales > Taxaceae > Torreya > Torreya grandis. The sequence continues at coordinate 970,056 of JARHVA010002883.1, read as the reverse complement.
TCTCTTAAGCATGATTAAGCACTTTGTGCACAAATTACTCAAAATGATTAGAATGCCTTATTATTAGTCCAAAATTTGGCTAGATTAGAATTAAAATTCAATGTCAGATGCATTGGATCCATTAGCCCATTTAAGATGTTTCCAACACTAAATAACAAATACATGCATCTCATATAATAAATTTGATATAAAAGAGCAATCCAGAGCATCCAGGTGCAAAATTGGCATTTTAACTCAAAATGATCTGATCAAAGTTAGCTGGCTCATAAATTGCATTGCCCCATTTAGTGATACCCTAGCCAAAATTGGCACTTGAATATGTAAATTTAAACTCATTTAATTTGCTTTGGTGTTTTTAGGCCAAATTGTATATTGTGGTAGAAATTGGTCAAAAGCCTATTTGGAGGTCATCGGTGGCCAGATTCAGGTGTCTACACTTCTCTCTTCTCCTCTCTCTCTCAATTTATATAAGAACTAGCCATTTTGGTCTTTGTAAACTATGTTCTACCTAAGTATGGTGAATCCCTAATCATTTGCATACCATAGATCAATAAAGACTACTAATTTTTACCTCTTCCATGACTATTCATAGTGTGTTTACTTGAATGATTAATCTTGCTTATGTGATGACTATTGTTTCTTTAACATTATTGTCTCATTTTATCACCTATTAGTAATTGGAAAGCTTCTTATTATAGGTCATGTGAAGTGTTTTATGATGTGTTAAGGTTGAGCAAGTTAGTATATTCAAATAGTTCCATTTTAGGCCTCTAGTCTAGTCCTCCTAGCCTAAACATTCATCATAACCTCATAATAAAATATTGATGTGAGAAGATGTATATTTCAAAAGTGTATGGTTTGTTAGTCTCTTGTTCTCATATATAACATGAAGCTGGTTAGTAGTTATCAACTAATTTGGTGTATCACCTCTTTTAGGATAGTTTAGTTTTAGTTTTCTCTCCCTTTTCCCTCATAAAGTTTAGGTGTAGTAGTGATTTAAAAGTGGTACATCAAGGGAGATAGCCCTATCTACAGAGAGCATGGAATACATCACCATTCTTACTTTTGTTAATTTAGCATACCAAAGAATTCATTAATTATATATTTTCAAGGAAATAAGACATGTAGAAAACTACATTACACACTACGAACTAGGAACATGTATGGTATCTGAACCTCATGCTTGGATGATAAAATAATTATTTCTCAATTGGATACACTATTTTAAGAGATCAATACTCGGTAGAGTTTTTCCTTCCAATAGGCATCTATTTAGTTTTTATGAGCATAGGAGTCATGTAGAAATGGAAACTATTCAAGAGGTTAGGATTTTGGGAATTGATCTTGTTACTTTTCTAGCATACTGTTCCCATGAGCTACAACCATTGGATGTTAGTATATTTATTAGGCTACCCATAGCCTAGAGGTGTTTCAATTGTGCCACTTAGATGAGGAGGGTTGAGACATCTTTTCAAAGGGTGAAAATCTAAGTGACAATATCAAGGAAGCAATAATGCCTATTTCTTTTGAATTTTTTGCCCTACAACTAATGCATCAACTTGAGTTTTTGGAGAATGAACCTATGGAGATCAGATATGCTAAGCTTATGGAGTTGGAAGAGACAAGAAATCAGTCCATGCTAGCTATGGAAACCCATCAAACAAAGGTAAATAGATCTTTTGACAAAGGAGCTTCTTCATGAAGTTGCAAAGAAGGAGATTTGGTCCTCAAGTGGGATGAGAATAGAGCTAAGCTACGAAGGCATACAAAGTTTGATTCTTTTTGGAGTGGTCCATACATAATCTCCAACTAAAAACCCTACAATGCCTTCTAACTTGCAAGGAATGATGGAAAAGAGCTTCCTATCCTAGTTAATGAGATACATCCAAAACATTTATATTAAGGAAGCTAAGTTCCTTGTACATAGTTTGTTTTGGCTTTCCTCTAAGTGTTGTCCTAGCATATTTGTATTTTTTTTTGCTTTATTTAGTTAGCTTCCCTTTTATTTGTTTCCTTCCCTATTTTAATGGAATTCATTGTCTTTATAAGTCAAAAGGTTTCATGAAGTCATAGACTAGATTTACCATTATTGATGAGTCCAAGAGCCATATAATGGTCTAAGTTCTTAAGCGTAGTAAGCATGCTACCTAGCTGAGTCATCAAAGATGTTGGCCGAATTTGGTCTACATACTAAAATTACCTAATCTAGAATAAGGAGCTGAGTAGGGTCCTGATTGAAGAATGATCCAATGTCATAAGGAACATATGGAATTCAAGAGGAGATCACATGGAATTTACAACTTTTTGAAACACCTTAAACAATCTCAAAATGTGAATTTGGTGGTCTTAGGTAACCAGACCATTACAACACATCTTGAAAGAATGAATAGGTCAATCTAGTTACACATTTAATATATGCACTTGGGAGGTATATTAGAGCTAAGGAATTGCATGAGCATGAAGCATTTTTTCATAAGATCATCCCATGAAAATTTGGTACCTCAATAAGTCATTTATCTCAAGGTACAAGTCTTCAAAGTCAAGCTATCATAATGAGACGTGCATGGAAACGTCAAGATTGAGCTTCATGAAATAATCATTTGAATTCAAAAGTTCCAAAGTTGAATGTAGATCTGACAAGTGTTAAGATCTTAGAAGCTCAGGTAAAATATCTATGGCACACCTAGGGTCAAAGATTTAAAAGGTGCCTAAAAGCATATCAATGGTTTGCATTCGATCAGATCAAATATCTAATAATGAGTGGCTATCTAACATAGTTAATGCATCCTAAAAATCCAATGGTACACATTCAATTGTACTATGAAGATCTAATGATGCGATCAATGTTCAACTAGTTAGTGAATCCTGAGGACCAATGCAGGGTTGTTAAGTGGCATGATCATAGTGGTTAGGTAGATCAATGATATGCATTTGATCAAGTAGATATATATTGATGTCATGTATTCAATCAGATTGAGGAGATTGATGGTGTGTATAAGCTTAAGAAGTCAATGAACTCAAGATGAATCCAAGGCCACCATGTGGTGCAATCATAGGGGTAGATGGATTTGATAGGAAGATCTTGAGAATAAATGAAGAGGTATCAGGTAGCATATTTTAAGGATATTAGATAGAGAACAAGGTCCAATATCAAAATTTTAAAGTTAGGGACACTAGAAAGAGAAATTATAACTGAGGTCGAACCAAAATAAATATTTCAAAGGGGTGCCATAGAAGTAAAATAACAAGTTTGAAAAGACCCTGATCACTCTATGGAGTTGGTAATAATGTAATAAATGACTCTAAATGTATTTTCCATTGAATGTTAATCACTAAGTGATCATGATGTAGTTGAAAGAAAGGCCTAATACACAGTCAACTCTCGAATGCACTTCTACAGTCAAACAAAGAGAATTTTTCATAAACAAAGAGGTTGATAGGATTTTGAGTCATTAAAGACATTGAAATTGTGTTTAATACTTAAATATAAATATTAAAAAGTCATTTGAATGTTTTGAAGATTGATTTAAAGACCTAAAAGGGCTAAAAATTAGTCAATTGTTCAAATCAACACCTACAATCAGCCTAGTGAGAGAATAGATCTTGGATGGAAATGTAGATGAGAAAAAAGAGGGTTTCAAATATTTTAATGAAATATTAATATATTCCATGGAAAAATAATCCTAAGGAGATTTCCAATGTTGTAAGCATGTATTTTAGAACATCCAAACTATACACTAGTTCAAACACACAGTCAAGGTAAAAATAGTCATCTGTAGGTCTAGGTTTGGATGAGTCAAGTCTCTCAAAATAATATTAAATGGTTGTGTGAATGTTTGAAAGGTATAAAGGATATCATTGTACTCAATTCATTGATTTCAAGAGACTCTAAGTATAGGAAGTGACCAACAAGGTTCCTATGTCCTAAATGTACACACAGTTTGCCTAGCATGTACTTGTTGTTTGAAGAATCTAAAGGACCTTAGAAAGTTTGAGAGAGAGTGAAATACTTGATTATTTGGATATGATTCCATGGTGATATCATAACTCCATGATAAAATTTTACACCCAAGCAATAATGAAACCAACATAGATTGATGACCGTGTTCAGATCCAGTAGTCCTAATTGTATTCACAGGCCTATAGGGCATACCTATAGGAGATAAAGTTAGTTGGAGGTGAGTTAAAACCATGAGACCATAAGAGGAATGTGAAGTACATTTTGAAAACACTCTATGATGTCCTAAACATCTGATAGTGAATGAAAATAGATAAACATAATCCATTAGGGTACGGTTGGTAGACTACTATAAGAACCCTAAGCTTGAGCAAGTGACATGTTGTAAAAGTTTGATGAAGGAAGATAGTTGGAGTAACATTGGGATGTGTCAAGGGGGACACCATAGACCTCATGAAATACATTATAACTCAAACAAGATTTAATAAAATCTTCTAAAGATTGCAATCTTGCTTAGGCCCCCCTGTGATGTTTGTTTTCAACCCGAGATGGCATTTTATTTTGCTTGATATAGAACACACATGCTACATGGGACCCTAAAATCCTATGGGATATTAACTAACCTAATGCACTTAAATTTTGTGGAATTTTTTGGATGTTTCATTCCTTTAGGTTTATGAACTATCATTAACAGTTTAAACCACTTTCAGGTTGTTTAGAAGGGCTATAAAGACTAGGTGAGAGAGACATGCAAGTTTATGCCTCCATATGGATGAGATGGACTTCTAAACCACACATAACATGTTAAAAAATAACCTAATAATCACCCCATGTAATTTTTTGGTACATTACTATATAGAACCATATGAAATTGGGCCAAAAATACTATTTTTTACTTTTTTACACATCCATACAGTGAGTTAGAATTTCAAATTTGGCATGGAGATCAAGGAGGACATTATCTAATTGAATCACACACTTTTTTTGGGTTTGGTACATGTGGGGATATTGTAGATTAATTTTTCACTCTCTTGGTAGGGAAGCCTAATTGGTAGAAGAGATAGGAAGGAAAATTAGACTTCCACTTGACTTCATCTCATGAAATTGAACCTCAAACTATAAGAGGATATAGGGTACTATAATATTCTCTTATATTCTTAAGATCCTTTATACTTTATCCTACATAAGGAGGTTTGTGCAAAAAAAAGCTACAAGGAATGAGATCTAATTAAGGCTTTTGGTAGACAATGACTTTTTACGGATAGTTTTACATCTCAGAATGGATTGTTTCAGATCTGATATGAGTTTAATATTCCATCCATGAAGTTTGGATAAGCTATAGCAACTGAAACCAAGTTTTGACACTTGTGTGCAAAATAGGCCTAAGGAGATAAATATCCCTCTAGACACCTTGCATGAGAAAGAGATGATGTGTCCAAAATAACCTACTGGGGTTAGTTGAGAGGTGTCAAGAGCAGAAAAAACATATAAGATAAATTTATCTAACCAATAATAAGGCCACTTGTTCTTTAACATGTCAATAAGAAGGGAGGTTTTTAAGAGCTAGTCAAGGTGTCAAACAAGATTTATAATTCCCACACCACTTGGAGAGCTAAAACATTTGAAGAGGAAAAAAATGGCATCCTAGACCTATTGAAGTTGTTCCCTAACTCTTCTTCTTGTTATAACTTGGATGACACTTGTCTACCTTCTCTCTCTTAGATACTTCTCTTCTCTCACACTTGTGTAATATATTGAGCCACTTTGGCTTTAAAATGTATCCTCCACTTAGGTATGGTGAATCCATGATCATTTATTATGCATCTAAACAATAAAATATCTAATGTTTTACCTTGATGTATGACTAAATATAGTGATATATCTATAAATGGTTGATGTTATCAAGTGTAGATGTATATCACCTTGTTTGTATCCTATTTATCTTGACTCATGTGATTATTTCTCTATGTTAGGTTGTAGTTGGTGTCATCATGGGTCTCTTGTGGGTTTTTAAGTGGAATTATTCTTCCCTTTTAGCCTTACAATGACTTACTCTTCTATAAAACATTGATGCAATAGGTTCATTCTAGGATGTGTGTATGTTCATGTTGTCTTATAGGTCTTAGTGTATTATGTAATGTGTGGTAGTGGTCAACAAATTTTGGTGCATCACCACTATACTTAGGTTTATTTTAGTTCTTTCTTCCCTTTTTCAATCTAATAACTAGTGTGTGAGCCTAAGTGATTCATCAAATGGAGTTGGCCCTTCAATCTATAGGTTTACCCATGTTATAGACAACCCACAGGCCTAGGGGTAATTCCATGTTTAACCAAATTTGGAGAGGTCTGAAAAACATTCTCTAAGGGTGAAAATTTTGGTTATCATAGTTCTTAAAATTGTCAAAGAATTTCATCTCTAATTTTGATGACCTCTTATACAAATTTGTGTAGTATTTCTCTTACAATATCAAACACAAGATTTTGTTGGTAGATTTGGTTCAAGCCAAATATAAATTTGGTGAAATATTTGTAATATATCTATATATATGGAGAGCACTTTCTATTCATTTCCCCCACAACTTACTAGACAAATAATTGACCACTATGTTGACTATAAAATTTACACAGTAAGATATCCTATCATCTAAAGTTTTAGTGTGCACATACCTTCAAGGAGATCATAAAAAAAAAAATTAATAAAAAAGGAATTCATTAACAAAGGGATTATCAAGTTAACCTCATCAAACTAAAGTTATAACCAAAACCAAGAAACAAGCCAAAATCATAACCATAACCAAGTCCAATCACAAGCATCGACATTAGCCCAGGACAGTAACTATGAAAAATCCAAGAAATTAAACTAAAACAAGAATTTTATTGGAAATGGATTAATTTCATTGCATTATGTCTAAATGGTGCAAACACTATCTATTCAACTAATGTTATAAATTAACTTACTCCTCATTAGCAAGCACAACCTTCACACCAACCTAGACTAGCTCAACAAATGCAGTAACCACTACCTTTGCAAACCCCCCTCTAAGAAGAAATATCCCTACTCAATGAGTATTCATCAACCTTGGATAACCTATTGAAGTTGTGTTTCATAATCTGGCCACTATAAACATGATTATTTGGCCAATTTTGAAGCATTATCCTGAGGGTATTCCTTATCTAAACTGGTATAGAGAAAATGAGTTATGTGAATACCATCAAGTTTATGGACATAATATACATCAATGTGTGTAGATAAAACACCTCTTTGAAAATATGTTAGAAAATGGGGAGATTACATTGGATAATAGAGTATCAACATCCAATCAGAACCTGGGTATCTACCAAAACCTTTTTCTACATCATAATAATAACAACTAACAACAACAAAAACAAAGGCCAGAATAATAATAATAATAATAGTATCAACATTCATGACAATAATATCAATACCAATAAAAACAACCATAATGTTAACTTAATGGAAGGAACCAAGGATAGAATGATTCCAATACCCAATAGACTTACCATGTAATTTCACATGACTACACTAAAGTTTTAGGTCATATTGCGAGAGGTTATGTTTCAAACATCACTATCAATCCTAGACTAAGGGATAATATAATAAGACTATTTCCAAACAATTCCAATCATCCCATTTATGTCAGTAATTCTTCCTTGACATGGGACCAAAAATAGGCACAATAGCAACTAGGGATTACTATTTTGGGACCTTATATTGATAACTCATCATCGCCTCATGACCACATACAAGTGCACTAGCAATCAATATTTATCCTATCTGGCCCTTCTCCACCATCATTTTCTAGAAATAATAGTCATGTATCTAATCCTGATTATGCAATCACAACTTGATGGTCAAAGATTAATATTCCTGGCCCACAACCACCAACCACTGAACCCATCCAACCCATTACTCTAGCTAGGAACAAGCCATATACTGATGTGAAAGAAAAGATGTTTGATATTATGGAATAAATTCAAAAGATGTATACAAAAATTTCCATTTTAGATTTGTTGTGTATGTCTACTATTCACAAGAACATATTGATATAAGTCCTAGGCCAATCCTAAGTTCCCAATGACATAACTCCTAAAAAATTCCAAGATTTGGTTGGACATATAGTCTCAAGCCAACAATTGACATACAACCAAAGTGATATGTCATCCCTTAACCTTCTCCATAATAATTTATTGTACATTGAAGTTGTCATTGCATGACACAAAGTTAAATGTGTCCTCATAGATAATAGGTCAGTCCTAGACATTGTGTCTTTAAATCTCATTAAGCATCTCAGATATACAAGGACTGATCTACAACTAAGAATAATTATTATCAAGGCCTATGATAATGAAGAGTAGGAATCAAAAGTAGGGATCATTTTAAGAGGCCATGATGAAAACCACCCTAGGTTTGTTTAGGCAAATTAGATTGGTTACCTTGGTGAATCAGAGTGTGTAGAGGAGGTGGAAAATGGCCTTATTTTTTTTCCATGACATTATGTTGATGGGAAACATTTTAGTGCTAGAGCCTGGGGTGACTACACTCAAAAATGTGTATTATGACGTTAGGTAATAGCATGTTACTGAGTGACCTCACTCTACTAGGTGATATTATGTTGTCAAGTGACATTATACAGCCAGATGACATAATGTTATTGGGATTCATTATGTTTTTGGGTGGTAGTATACCTCCAGGCAACATTTTTTTACCATGTGACATCATGCCACTAAGTGTCAACATGGTGTCTAGCAATAGTAAGGTATCAAGTGGTAGCATAATATCGAGTGGCAATATAATGTCACCTGGTAGCATGGTATCACTTAGTATTATGTCACCAGGTGACATTTTTCTATCACATGACATTATGCCACCAAGTAGCAAAATGGTGTCTAGTAGTAGCAAGGTTTCGAGTGGCATCATAATGTCAGGTGATAGTATAATGTCATTCGATATCATGGTACCACTCAAAATCATCATGCCATGTGACAACATAATACCGCATGCCAACATGTTATTATGAAATAACATGCTATCATGTAATGGCATTATGATGCCACCCAACATCCTACTTATTCATGGTTATGTGTTGTCATCACCCATCAACATGATATTTCATGATCCCATACTACCATGTGATACCATGTTTTCATGCAACATTATGTTGTTGCATGTCGCTATACTATCGAGCAACATACTATTGAACAATAATGTACCCTAACTATCATCAGTCATGCTAATCGATTGCTCGAGTTCCCCTCCTAGCTTATAAATACCCCAATAATGACCTTATTTTCACACTTTACTCAAAGGTTTTTCTCATCCTACCTTTTATTTTCATGCTTCACCTACCTACTTCAATTCTACACTAAACTTTTAATAGCTTCTACATCCATGAAAAATCATAGCTAAATAGGGGTGATCCATAATTATATTTTCAAGATTTATTTCAAATGGTAGAGTAGCTAGACTCCTATGTTGACTAGATAGATCAATGAAAACTCATAGGCCTAGTACAGATACCTCAATATGACATGATGATCAACAATAACCTGTTATGATCTCTGGTTGCTTATTTTAACTATAATGAGATCTATTTTTATGTCTACTTTATCAATAAAATAATATCCTTTAGCACCTCTCCATTAGATATCTATACTTTAATAGGCCTTCCACATTGTAATGCAAGTCATGTTAGCACCAAGGTTGTCTTATTTGATGTCGATAAAAATTACTTGGAGTCAATCTACAAAGTGGACATTGATCTAGCTGGTAAGTGTTAGATTTATTAATGAAATTAACATTTCTTAATTATTCTTAAATCATTTATTATAAATATTTTTATATCTTAATTATAATTTCATGTTTTCTATTTTCATTATAGATAGTCAAAATCAAAGGGGAATCCCCATTGAAAAAATCACTAATCTGTTTCTCAAATCTATTGTGCATTTCTTTCAAGCAAAAATTATTTTGTAGAGAAGACCATCGGATATTCCCTTCTAGCTTATTTACTATATTATTCATTCTCTGTTGGGTGTTGTATGTGACTGGTGCATAGTTATATCCAATAGGATTAGGGCTGAGTTAAATTTTGTATTTTCAAAAGACACTTGCACCATTTCATCTTTCAACTACATTCTAGACTTGTATTTTGAGGCCTTATATGAAATCTAGAATATTACAATTCCACTGTTATCCATCAAAAAATGAAAGTTAATGTTTTATCTACAAGGAATAAGAGGTAAGTTTAGTTTTCCTAAGTCTCCTTTCTTGCTTTATACATATTTCAAATTTTAACATTTTCTAGCCTGTTATTTATTGCAGCTTATGACACAAGAAAATAGGTAGCAACTAAAGGTCAGCATGCTCCAAAGGGCTTTGGTGATACCTAGTCCATGGAGTCTTTGTTCAATTCATTTCAAATTATGAAATGTCCAAGAAGTGATTATGTTTCATCTCTGCTTCCAGGTTCCCCCAAAAAAAAATTAATATTTATTTTTATATTATTTAATGGAAAAAATAATTTTCATATTGGTTTTTAATTTTATTTTGAAGTTGATTCTCAAATTTTTACCATTGAAGATTCTTCTATATGGCACAATCAATGTTTGTCAGCTTACAACTTTTTTTTATTTGAAGTTTCTTTAGAATTTTCTAGTTAATTAACTAGATAATTTACTCATTTCATAAGTGAAACCACCAATGTCTCTCCCATAAGGACAATGATATGGCAAGAGATAACTCCCAAGAGGACAACAAGAGGGTAAGAGGCAACTCCATCAAGGACACTCAAAAAGGAAGAGGCAATCACTCTGATAGGTAATAACATATTCAATTTAAATTTGTATTAATTTTATGTTTTTGAATTTACCAGTTTTGAATAAAAAAATTGCAGTCCACCCAACATCTATCTGGAGATTGAGAAGTATGCCACCACCCCCACCACCCATCCAGACTCAGAGAAGAGGAAAGAATATTTCCCTCCCTACATAAAGTAGAGAAACGTTGCAAATTTTTTTATTTCTCAATTTTCTCTATTGGTGGCCTTTCAAGTGTACAGGGTCTTACATGTTTACAACGGATTGATCTAGATGAAGAGTTTTTTGGGATTGAAAGTGGGCCCCTGATTGTTGGTGGATTCAATCCACATGCTTTTATTCAATTTGTTAATGTGCCTTCATAAGTGCCTTATATGACTATCTTCTCCCTCTCTACACCACCCCACATTGATAATTGAAACATCTCTGATGATTCTATTACGAATTTTTCATTGGAAAATCTAGTTTCAAAAAATCTATTTGTTAATCTAAGGAAAGGTGTTATTGAAAAATTTAATGATTTAAAACAATGGGAGATAAAGGTAAAAGCACTTATCAAATAAATCAATGTCTATCATCACAACTACTCCTAAAAAATGAATTTATTTTTGTTTGTTCAAAATGAACCCTCAAAGATTGATGTTTTATCCCAACAATCTCAATCTAGATTGATCTCTGTTTATAATGATAGGATTTCAGGGATTATGATAAATAGGTTGAAATTTTTAAATGAATAAGCCTAAGCATATTTCAATAAATGGACTAAATATATCAACTTTGTTACTATTACACAAGCAAAGAAGGATATAGTTGTGGTAATTTTTCATTATCTATAATGTGTATTTTGATTATTAACCTTTATATGTGCTTGGCACTTATATATTATTTATTAACTATAGGCAAAATATGAAAATTTAAAGCAAGAAGAACATATTCTTAATGTGTATTTGAAAAATTCCCACAAAATTATCTCCTTAGTGATTACATTGAAGGAAAAGGTTATTCTGTTAAATAAATAGAATAACACTTTGAAGAAAATAATTAAAGAGCGTAGTATGGATCCAAGCATTTTATTGAAGAAAAAAATAGATGGGGATCCAACAATTCTTTCAATATGCAATGTAGTAAATGAGGAGAGGGTGATTCTTTCACAAATGAATTCTATTGTAGAGGATCTTCAGAAGGAAGGAGTTATAATAGAGGATCTGTAGGTAAGTCAAGATAGTATGGTTTCCATGGAGGGTGATGGCAAGCAGCAAGGGGGTGGAGAGTCTCAACCAAAAAAATGTTAATTTGTTTCAAAGTTTATAATATAGATTTGAATGCATTGTTATACCATTCTAGTACTTATAGAATTTGAATGCATGTCTATATTTTTCTAGTAGTTGTAGCATTGAATGCATTGTTACATTGTTCTAGTCATTTTAGCATTGATTGTGGTGGAATTTGAAAATATGTGACCCCAATTATAGGAAAAATATTTCCTATATATATGTGTAAAGGTTCTAATGTAAATTTGAAATAGAATCATTATTGTTACACTATTCTTATGAATGTATTAAATCTATGTATATCCTCTCCAAATTACTATTATAAACAATTAAGATAATGAAAAACAACAAATCTTAATAATTAGAGTTTGAATGGCAAGAGAACTAGTGTCCTATGGTACATCATGCATGTCTGGACATAAGAATTGTATGATTTAATGAATGCTATAAGTAATTACTCTGTACAAAGTTAATTAGAATTATGATTGCTACTTAATGAATGACATACATTGTAAAGATATAGAAGAACTAATTGAAATACACAGAATTATAGTAGGATAAAAAAATTATTAATTCAAATGTATTGAATAAGATTCATGATCGTAACATGAAGGAAATAGATTATAGAATTTAGTGTATTTGAAGATGAAATAATATGAAATATTTTAAAAAATATTAGTTTCTATACTTATCAAACTAAAATTTGGGTAGCTCAAACAATCCTCGATAAACTTGCTAATCAAAATTGTGATTTTCATCTACCATGCCAGTACCGTATTTAGTCTCGATATTATCATCCTCTATATTGGTAGTTGTATTAGTCACACCTCTTTTTTCAACTAGAGAACTCCATGTTACCACTGCTCTATCATATGGAAACTTGTTCATAGAATAACGTGAAACATATAGTCTCAAACAAGTCTCTAGATTTTTATCCAATCTGTTTCTAAGTTTTGACTTCATGAAGGATAATGCACTAAATACTCGCTCATCTTCCATAGAACCCAAAATCATTATTTGAAAAAGTTCATATAATCTGAAATATTCACTAATACTTTATTGTAATAGACATGTAATGGCACCATTTTCTGTTGGGTCACTTAAACACTAAAATTTATCCATCATTATAATCCCAAACTATGTTGACTGAGATGTCAGTAATTGTTTATTTAAAATACCATTAATCTAAACTCCATTCACATCTACATATTTATAAAAATTCATAGCAATTTTACCCATGTATTTGTGAAATAATTTTTTGATATGTTCTTGACTGTTAATACTATTCCAAAAAATGGGATTCACAACTCCCATGCCCTCCAACAACTAATTCCTTTGAAAATGTTCTCTGATCTCAGCAGATAAACAATGTGAGATTTTTCTTAATTTAATTCATGTTTTAGACAAAATAGTATCATATAGTAAATGTGTCATAGGTACATCTTTAGGTTCAACTCCCACAACTTCAAGTCTTCTAGAGCATGTGTGCATTGAGATCTCAATGCCATTTACCATTACACAAAGATGATCATATATATTGAATTTCAAATAACTCTCTAGATTCTAAAAATTTGTTAAAATTTACTAGCTTCTAAAAATAGGTCCATGAGAGCTTTCATTCAATGTGTATAATATATCTAAACATTGACATACATATTTTATCAAACATATGAAGTCAACAATATAGATAGATCTCTCTTGGACATGTTTCATTAAACAGTTGATTTCCTTCAACATTAGAAAAATACTACATAATGTGAGTAAAGTTTATAAATATGTTAAACAACATAGCAAATCTTTTGCTTTTTCAACTTCCCTGTGATATTTATACATAACCCCTCTCAAAGATGAATGTTCCTCAAAAAATTTGCATGCAGGTTCATACATGGAAATTCATCTGATTTCAGCATATTTCAGTAGTTTTTTACCATCTGTCACCCCAATTGTAAATTTTTCGAACTCCATAAAAAAATTTGAGCTGCTTTACATGTAAGCATTCAAGTCACAAATAAGTTATTCTACTTTTAAACATTATTGAATGTGCTAGCAATTTTGTATGCAAGATTCATCCTATATGACATGCAATAGATTAGAATCATAAATGGATAAACTATTGTTTGAAGGTGAACACAAATACTCTTTCTATGCCCTTGCATCATTGATGTACCATCAACTCCAACACACACTAGCTACGTAGCTATGGCATAATCATCCATCCTAGCTCTCTCTTAAATTGGATACAACCAATTTATGGAGGTTTTTTGCATTGTAATTTTCTACCATTTTATGGACAACTAAAAGATGAGATTTCCTTGAATATTTTTTAAAGGTATACACATGCATACGAATCCATGTTGTGTTTGTCAATTTTAGTTAACTCATTGATGGATAGAGAGATAAATAGTGATCTCTTAACACTTTCTTTCAAATCTTCCTTCTCAAAAATGGTTAGAAATTTTGCCATTTTCCAAGCACTGTTATCTAACCAATGTGATTGTGAAATATATAGAGACCCATAATGTTGAAATAAAATTTTGTAATCTATAAAATCAAAGAATTATTGCAAGGGTTAGTTTCACATCAGCTTTACTAGAATGTATGAAATCATAAATACATCATGTCTATAACTCAATCCTAGCTTAGAGAAGATAAAGCATACCTAAACTTCTGATTGGGGAGACACTTGTTAATTAGAAGCATGACCAATATGGGGATCTAATAGACCTGATTAAGGTATCACTTGTCACAACATATCATGGTATGAAGGGTTCTAAAGCCTATATTCTAACACAATCACACAACAACCCTAATGGATTCCTAAGGTTTAAAACATTCACTTTATTCTAATAACAAGAAAGTAAGATCTAACATAGTGCACACCAAAGCTTGTGGCACAAAGTGGGGGTTATAAACAAATAAAATAATAACTAAACTAAACATGTATTAGAAGACATATACGCACATCAATGTATATGGATTCTTAATAAATTGGAAAAGAATACAAATCCATTATCTATCTACTCTTAAAAAGGAGAAATAAAGTTAGGAATACTTACCTTTGAAGATAAACTCATTTAGCCTCAATCTCTCCCTTGACCAAGGTGTTTTGTAAGAGATTATTGTGGTAAGGATAATGAAGATAAATCAGCTATGGGCTACATAATCTATCTAATCATCTAAAAGACATCTCCACAAGACCAGATTCATATCTCAAAAGAAATTATGGAACCCTAAGCTTTATTCCTCAATTAAAATGGTCAGTAAGTAGATATTCATTTGTATTCCTTCACTATTAATTTTTCTCTTATGAAATGGTGGGAAATGAACTTGTATATATAGGTATATCTTGCCCTAAATACTCCTAGGAACATTGGTTATATAGGATCAACCCAATGTGTTTTTGGGGATAATTAATTAGGTATGTGCTAGGTTGACTGAAAAGCTAATAAACCAAGAAAGTGAAAAATACCCTTGAATTATACTAGGTCAACCTAATCGACCCAGTACAACCAGCAGTCCAAAAAGGTGTTAATGCAAGAAAAGGAGGATGTAAATAATAAAAAGACTAGAGGAGGTAGGACTGAGAAGAATAATCTTAGGGTAAATGGTTTTAGGAAAAAAGTGTGTAGATGGCAAGTGGAAAAAGGAAAAACAATATTATGAAGCATCGATGGTCTTCCTAACCCTTTCTCGATGCAACCCTTAAGGCATGCACTTAGAGAGATTGAGACATGATAGGTTCTTGCAAGATACAAAGTGTAATTAATCAATAAAAGTTTGAAAATATTGTGTTTATACATGATGTTTATCATGGTTATAATGATGGTTTACCAAAGAATGATGGTACTGGTAGAGTTGACTAAGAAGAATAAGGATGACAAGATAAGGCATCATCAACACTTAAACCAAGGTGAGTTATGTGTTACTATAAGACATAAGTCAAATTTGAAAGGATGTCATAAGTGTTATTTTCTATCTTAGAAGAATTATGTAGAATCCAAGTTAAATATCAAACCTAAGTTGATAGTCAAAAGGACATTAAAGACATGTTGATAGAAAGGTACAGGTCAAGGCATCAAGGTGTCTTGCATAATCTTGCTTTAGACCTTGTAAGAAGGTATGTGTAAGTATCTTGGTAAAGTAAGTAAGAAGAGTCTCATGAGAGTATTTTATTGGTATATAATACCAATGCCATTCTTGGTAAAGGTATTTTCCATAAGATTCAAGGACTAGAGATGATATAAATAGTATGTTAGACCTTGTGTTTCCATGAATATTTTATAAAGTGATCTAAGACATGGCATATGATCATGTGATCTTTATCAATGATGAAACATCATAAAGAGATATGTAAGTAAGCCATAAGTATCTATAAAATTAGAGGTATGCAAGTGAAGAATGAGTTGATCATCAAGGTAGAGGAGATAAGTTGAGTCTATGAACCTATCATAGATGAAAAAAGGTATATAAGAGTCCTAATTATGTTGATGAGGTCATGATCAAGTGATACATTATTGAGGAAGGGAAAAGAGTAGATACAAGAAGGTGGTTGACTATGCAAGATTGTGAAGTCTCTTGTATGCATAATGAGTTTGGGTTGAATTTTTTGAGTGCTCTTATGAGGTATCAAGTATAAAAACAAAGGGGGAGCTTGTTGTATGTTCACTTTGTTCAATTTAGTATTTACATTTTTTGAAGATGCATCTAAGTGTATAAATACCTAAGAATATGTTTGTACCTTATGGGCATGATCAATGGTGGTCAAGGTTAATCTAGGTGATGATGTAGGTGTTTGAAACATATGACATGACTAGTATATAATGAGGTTTTCATGATTCCATAACCTAGAAGATATTTCATGAAGTGAATAAACTTTTAAAGACTAGTGAAGCTCAATGAAGATCATATGGAATGTCTTGAAATGAACCATGTGGAGTTGAGTGATCTTGGTGAATGTCAAAGTGACATTAGGATCATGTAATGCATGTGGACAGTGTATGAGGACCTTGACAAAGTGTATGAAGTACAAGACTAATCAGAGTACTCTTACTTAGAGGTCTAATATGCCATAACAATATTGATAGAGTTTAAATATTATTTGACAGAGGTCTACCATAGATATTGAGGTCTTATAGACCTAACTAGCAGTTTGTTATGTGGAAGTTGTTCTAAGATAGTTTGATCCATGATAGCTTGTGAAACATAAAGGGGATAGAATGTTGCATGAATAATATTTTAATATGATATATGGATAATGAATATATTTGTATAGATGACTAAGATTTTTATTTTGAATAATTATATTATTTGTAAATAGGCCTAATATGTGTAGGTCTCTATATGATCTAATTGAATATGGTTATAAGAAGATGCTTTGCCAAAGGAGTTCCTTCTTTAAGTGTTACCAAATTTCAAGTAAGAAGAGTGATGTTTATGTGTATGAATTTCTATGATAGTTTGGGTAAACTTGAAAGGAGAGCATGGTCTTAGGGGAATATTTTTAACTATGTGATTAATAATTTGTCTACTTCAGGAGATATGAGCCTAAGGTGTGTTGAACTTTTGTTTAGATTTATAAAAGGAAGAATAATCATGTTTAAAGAGAAAAGGTATGTTGTCAATTGATTTAGGTCCAAGGATCAATGGAATATATGTATATGACCATGCAAGAGTGTATATGTCCCTTTTTTATTAATGTCAAAGGGAGAAAAAGACAATATTGGGATAAAGATTATTTTGAGAGAGATCGAACTTAAAGAGATGAGAATGGTCTATTGTGTTAGAGTGT
The DNA here is from genome assembly GCA_037957365.1 of Torreya grandis. Classification (NCBI taxonomy): domain Eukaryota; kingdom Viridiplantae; phylum Streptophyta; class Pinopsida; order Cupressales; family Taxaceae; genus Torreya; species Torreya grandis. The sequence continues at coordinate 952,202 of JARHVA010002883.1, read as the reverse complement.
TTGCCATAAATGACAAAGGAAGATATTATTGAGGTATGTTCCTATTGGTGTGTTAATACTTTGATGTTATCATTGATGTGAAAGGTAATTAAGTTTCATTTATGTACCAAAAGTGATCTTGTGAATATATATGGTAAGTATTCATGATGTCTTAAGCGTGGTACAGTAGGTTCTTGAGTTTTGCATAATGTCTTGGGAAAATGTTGAGATGTAACAAGATTATAGATAGTGATTGATTTGTATTTCTATGAGAGATCATTTGAAAGAGATTTTTGATTATGTTTAATTTATTGTTGTGATAAGGTCATTGATTGACCAAGTTCATAAGAAGCAAGTCTTTGTTGATAAGGTGTTCACAAAGCCTAGTCTTGTCTTGATGAAGGTTTGTGAGAAGATGTGCGGCAATAGTTGAGCATGGCATGAGGTTTTTTGGAATAATAATGATTCTTATAATTCATATAAAGTGGTAGGAAAATCTCAAATTGGTATGGTGCCTATTAGGTCTATGTGACTAGACTTGTTCTTGAGCATGAACATAGCTTGTAGAGGCATGATGGTGATGATGTGGATATGTATGACCTTGAAGTTATGAAATGAAATATGTGATCATGGTATATGGATATATGACATGACTTTGAGGTTTTGAGAGTAGTGTAATAGGTTTAAAGGTGTTTTCAAGGTCTAAATGTGGCTTACAGGTATAAGCCTAGTGTGTAAAGAGACCTAGTGTGGACTAATGAGGAGTCAAAGTTAGTTTCCAAGGTTCTATATCTAATTTGATATTTACCATAGGTGTGATAGGTTTTTTCAAGAGTTATCATGAAGTTTTAGTTCTTGATTCAAAGGAGAAATCATGAAAATGAGTTTGAAGGTCTCTCGAGTGTTAGAATAGAGTGTTACTGACCTAAAAAGGAACTTCTTTTGCTTGTTGACATGTATGAATATTGCATGGGAAGATGAGGTCATGGGGAGAGATATAAAAGGTTCCTAACAATGTTTTTCAAGAATTAGGATTTAGTTTCAAGGATAGAGATGTATAAACAAATGTTAAGAATGGAAACCAATCTAAAACCCTTATAGTCACTTAATGGTGAAAATTTTATTTTTGAGTTCCCCAAATGGATTGGTAAGGTTAGTTTGATGATTTTAACATGTAGATGAGTCTCTCAGGTACTTCCAAGTGGAATTGGTCTACCAGATGAGTGAGTGGAAGCTACATAAAACCCTTATTTCTTAGATTTTTGATATAGTAGGTAGGGTTGACCAGGTCAAAGCATGAATTTTATTAGAGGTTGAAGCCAGAGACATATATATTATGACCATGGTTATTTTTTATCAGGTTGTAGACCTAAAATATGCTAAACTAGTCATGGAAGTTGGCCTATCACTAAAAGTCCAAGTGAGGAAGACAATGAGAAAATAAGGCAGAAGTGAGAATGAGAATAAAGATATGCTACCATGGATTAGTAATGAATCCAATTACATGAGGTTATTTTTTAATTCCTATATCACATTTCAATATTTTTAAGTTGTCTTGAAGGTCATTAAAAATGTTGCAAATACTATTCACAAGATGTCATATCTAGTGAAGATGAGATAGTGAAGGTGTAAGTTTCAAAGATTGGTCTATATATTTCATATTTGATAGTATAAATTTCTATATTTGTGATATGAGATGTTAAAAATATTTATAAGTATCATAATAATACATCATTATTTTTTTCTTGTATATACACAAGTGTTGGAATGTAAGATCATCATGACTAGTTCACAAGGCAAAATGACAGTTTTGAGTAAGTGAGATTGATGAGTTGGAAGATATATGAAATTATTTGATGCATATAATGAATAGGATATCATTTTTTAGGATAAAAAATACCTATCCATTTTTGATATAATTTTGAGTGTCACTTTAAGAGGTTGTAATATGGAAGCCAAAATGGCTTATCTAGTTATGTAAGGACTGTGAGAGAGAAGTTCAACAAATTGGTCTACAAGACCAATGGTTGACACTATATATTGTGATATATAAGTTTTATAATGTTATATATGTCACATAGGAACTATTAATATTCATGATATGTCTTGAAAGTGTCCTTATAGGAGCTAAAGATAACATTCTTCATGACTATGTTTTTGGAGCTACACACAATTTTCTATCTGTAAGTGAGAATGATGTTCCTATGCCTTTATGACTAGTTTTTAAGTATACCAAGAATGTGTTTATGTTTTATAAATTAAATAATATCTTATTAATTCATTCAGAGTGTTTTAAATTGCATATGTAGATGTTGCTGTTCAAATATTCTCGACTGTGTTTTGGAGCTTTCTAACAGATTAGAGTGAGATTTTTGTAGAGGTGTTTCTAAGTCTTTGGATCCTAAGTGATGGAGTATAATGAGTTTAATTATAAACTTGAGTTCATTAAGTTTTTATCCATATGTGTATTGTTCCTTGAATGTTTTTATACATGGTGATTGAACTATATCTTTGAAGATAGTGTTTTTGGGGTAATTAGGCCTAATAGGTCTTTAAGGCCTAATGGATATTTTATGAGGAGAGTGAAACATTTGTGACTTATTTATAATATATGAGGTTAGTTTAGTTTGTCATATAATTGATTTAAATTTTTAATGAATTTGGTGAGGACTATCTAGGCCATAGTGATTCAAGTTGTTTCGTGAAGAATATAGACATAATGCATTATGTCTCTAAGTAGGCTTAAAAGAAGATTGAGGTCTAAATGAGTTTGGTCAACCTAAGGTGATCCTAATTTTATTTATTATTGTATGTAATGTGATATTAAACATGTTTTGGGTCTGACCCTAATGGATTAATGTCTTGGCCGACCAAGATTATGAATGATCTAGTGATTGGTATAAATACAAGGCTAAATAAGCCTATTTAAAAAAGAAAATGAATGAGTGTGCAAGTTAACAAAATATCAACTTAAGGATAAAAATTATGTCATGTATAAATTCATAGGGGATAACATCCATCATAAGTTTTGAGTATGATGAGTAAGGTCACATGACCTAATCAAGCCACATGAGGGTTATTTGAGTGAAGTAGAAGAAGGGAATATTTTCTTGTTTGAAGAGGCAATTTAAGAGTGTTGAAGGAGTGTGCTACGCCCCTAACCTATCACATGTATGAGGATAGTATTAGCTGAATTGTGGCTTACTTATCCCTCTTTGATGTTATATTACATTTATCTATGCTTTCTTTTGATTAGTAGGTCGGCCTATGGAGTAACCATGGCCTAGTTAGACTATATATAGGAGGTAGTGGGTGATTATTTATCATCATATTGTGAATTATGCTCTTATTGAAGCTTGTGTAGGTTTCCCCCTCAAAGTGGCTTATATATTATCATATATTTGTATATATTTCAGTCATAATTGGATATAATTCTGCTATTATACTTAATTCTTTAAGTAATTTCATTACAAGTGGTATCAGAGCTACGATTTGGGCAATCTTGTGGGCAAGACAATAATTTTTTTAATTTTGTGATATGTAATAAATGGTTGTGAATTTCTCTGCAAATTTTTTACTGAAGATGAGAAATAATCAAATTAATCTTCCATTAAAATTTTAGATCATTTGGATTTGTTTTACAAATGTTATCTCTATTTTATGGTTTTTCATAAAATTGCTCTATAGTGCGTAATTCAAAGAATTTTTTTGAGTTATTTACATTTTTGGAAATCTTAGAAAAATATGGATATGGTATGTTCTTTGTATATTTTTATTTGAGGCCGACATAATTCAAAAATCACTTGGTCAAAGTTGGGTCAAAAGTGCCAATAAGGGTTGACATCGTAAAACCTTTTTATGGTAGGTCCACAAACTCGAGGCTGAGGAAAGGGTGTTGAAACTCCAGGTAAAAATCCTAACAAGGAAGAGATGGATTCAAAATGGGGAGGTACTAGACCCTTTGTACCAGGGTTTTCTGACATAGATCACAAAGTGAGCCAGCTTGACTATAGTGTGCAAGGCATTCAGAGTGAGGTGCAAGACATACAATCTAATATGCAATCCATACAAGATAGTTTGGGAGATATCTTGATGGATTTGAAAATTAATCAATCAAATCATCAAGCTAACTCTATTGCACAAACCCACCAGGGTGGTTCTCCTAACCAGTCTACTTCAAATCTAACTCCGTGGCCACAGAGGACCCTATTACCAAAGGTGGATATGCACAAATTTGATGGAAAAGATCCACTCAATTGGCTCAACCAAATGGAGAGTTTTTTTGACCTACATCAAATTCTAGGTGGATAGAAGGTTACCATGGCATCCTTATATCTTGAACCTGATCAATTTATTTGGTATCGATGGTTGTGTGCTCAAAAGAAAAAGATGACTCTCAATGTCACCTGGTCAGTTTTTACAGAGGAGCTACAATTACACTATGGAAATAGTGTGACAGAGAATTACTTCAGCCAACTAGCAAAATTGTGACAAATTGGCTCCTTCAAGGATTATATTCATCATTTTTAGAACCTGTCCTTACGTGTGGAGACAATTTCTGACACAAACTTAAATGGCCTATTTTTGGGTGGACTCAAGGACCACATTCAACATGAGGTACGCATGTTTAATCAACTTAAGATTTTTTATTCTATTATCATGGCACGTAGACCTAAGGAAAAATTCATAGCCAACAAGAAGTAGCCATTCACTCACTTCAAACATCGTAGCATATCGTCATCAACATTTCCTCCACATACTAGATTGACCCCTCAGCAAATTGAAGAGAAGCATATAAAAGGATTATGTTTCGGTTGTGACAAGTGGAGTAAAGGACATAGATGTGTTGAGAATAATTTATTCTACATTGAGGGACCAAATGAAGATGAAGAAGTAGATGATGCCTCCAATGATGATGAGGAAGATATAGAAGAGGTACTTGAATATTCCCAACCTACAATCTCTTGTCATGCACTTGCAGGTATTAGCACTCCATAAACTCTTAAGGTGGTGGGTTTCCTCAAGAAACAGAAGGTAAAAGTGTTGATTGATTCAAGGAGCACACATAACTTTATAAACCATAATTTGGCCACTCAATTGAACTATTTCATCTACCCAGCACTAGAATTTTAGGTCATGATTGCAGATGGTGGCATAATTAATTATTCAGGCAAATGCCATAGTATTAAGCTTACTATGGGTGGGTAAAATCTCGACTCTCTTATGTTTACTATTCCCATGGGTAACATAGACATTGTTTTGGGATTCCAATGGCTCATAACCTTAAGTACCATTGAGATGAAATTCCAAGAACTATTCATGTGCTTTCATTCTGAAGGTAAGAAAATTGAACTACGTGGATTACATGCAGAATCTCCACAATTGATTAGTTCACATCAGATGACCAAATGCTAAAAAAGGGGGCAGTTGGAATTATTTCATGATTATGTCACATAGAAGTTCAACCCACATAGGTATTTACACATCCTGATCTATAGATAATTCTTGAGGACCACTCATCTATGTTTGGGGCCATGCCAAAAGGACTACCACCAAAAAGAGAACATGATCATGCCATTCAACTAATTCCAAGTAGTCAACCACCAAATATCAAACCATATAGATATCCATATGCACAAAAGAGTGAAATTGAAAAGATGGTCCATGAGATGCTGGAGGCAGGGATCATCAAGCATAGCCAAGTGCATATTCATCACCAGTGGTCATGGTGTGGAAGAAGGATGACACATGGAGGATGTGCCTAGATTATAGGGAACTCAACAAGTACACCATCAAAGATAAGTTTCATATTCCAATAATTAATTATTTACTTGATGAGTTGCATGGTGCTAATTATTTCACAAAATTAGATCTTTGCTCAGGGTACCATCAAATTAGAATCAAGGATGAAGATGTTCATAAAACTACTTTTAGAACACATGAGGGCCATTATGAGTTTTTGGTAATGCCCTTTGGTCTTAAAAATGCACCATCTACTTTTTAGATCTTGATGAACACTATTTTTAGGCCTTTTTTAAGGAATTTTGTGCTAGTTTTCTTTGATGACATATTGATTTATAGTCAGACATGGGAAGCACATCTGCAACTTGTGAAATAGGTGTTGATAGTTTTGGGGAAGCACCAACTTTATGCGAAGCCATCTAAATGTGCTTTTAGAGTATAGGAGGTAGAGTACCTTGGTCACATTGTTTCCCATGAAGGTGTCAAAGTTGATCCCCAGAATATCAAAGTGATAATGGAATGGCCCATGCCAAAAACTCTCAAAAACCTTCACGGGTTCCTTAGACTAATAGGTTACTATAGAAGATTTGTGAAAGGTTATGGCAGCATAACAACTCCACTCACTGCATTGCTAAAGAAAGATGCTTTCCATTGGAATGATGATGCCACCAAAGCATTTGAGAAAATAAAAGTAACTATGTGCAGCACTCCAGTTTTGGCTACTCCAGACTTCTCACAGACATTCACTATTGAATGTGATGCTTATGGGTTTGGATTGGGGGCAGTACTAATGCAGGAAGGAAGACCCATTACATTTGAAAGTTGTCAATTCAAAGGTAAGAATCTACAAAAACCTATCTATGAGAAAGAAATGGTGGCTATTCTTCATGCAGTTAAACAATAGAGGCCTTATCTAATGGGTAGACACTTTAAGGTGAAAATGGATCATGATAGTCTTAAATACTTTTTGGAGCAAAGATTATCATCTGAGGAACAACAAAAATGGGTAACCAAAATGTTGGGTTATGATTTTGAAATCATCTACAAGAAGGGTAAAGATAATTTAGTAGCAGATGCACTATTGAGATGGGATGCATCCATAGAAGCATTACTTTGTGCAATGTCCATGTTGCAAGCAGATTGGGTGGATGAAGCTAGGTTAGAATGGGAGAAAGACGAGGATACACATGTTCTGATTTAGAATATCTAGCAAGGTAATTTATCCTCTGACAAATTTGAATGGAAAGGCAATGTCCTATGGTATAAGGGTAGGTTATACTTGTGCAAAAATTCATAGCTTAAGCATAAGATTCTTGCAGAGTTACATGCATCTCCAATTGGGGGACACTCAGGGTTCTTGAAAACTTATCATAGAATTAAGAAAGAATTATTTTGGGAAGGACTCAAGGGAGATGTACAAAATTTTGTGGAAGAATGCTTGATATGCCAATAGAATAAAGGTGAAATAGTTAAGACCCCAAGTCTGTTACAACCGTTAGCAATTCTTAGTCAAAGGTGGGAGGAGGTTTCCATGGATTTCATCACTGGGTTGCCTTGTTCTGAAAGTAAGAATGTTATTTTGGTCATTGTGGATAGGCTTACAAAATATGCCCATTTTTGTGTTCTCTCACATCCATTTTCAGCAAGTACAGTAGCAACTATTTTTATGGAAGCAGTTCTCAAATTACATGGAACCCCAAAAATAATTATAAGTGATCGTGATCCTATTTTCACTAGTAATTTTTGGACTGAACTATTTTCTTGTTTGGGTACTCAGCTAGCTCATAGCTCCTCTTACCACCCCTAATATGATTGACAAATTGAAATGGTTAACAAATGTTTAGAGGGGTATCTCCATTATTTTGTATCAGATAAACAAGAACATTGGGTTAAATTGCTACCACTTGTAGAATGGTGGTATAACACATCTTTCCATACCTCTTATAAAATGTCTCCATTTCTAGCAATATATGGTTACCATCCACCTTCCATCACTTCTTCATTAAAGGTGCACACCAAGGTTCGAGATGTGGAAGAGCACATTCAACATCAATAAGAGGTTTTGGCTAGTTTGAGAGAGAATTTGGCCTTGGCACAAAATAGGATGAAGCAACAAGCAGATCAACACCTTAGTGAGCAAAATTTTGAGGTGGGTGACTGGGTATTTTTTCATTTGTAGCATTACAAGCAGATGTCCTTGAAGCAATATAAAAAGGACAACAAACTTGCTCCTAAGTATTATGGCCCTTATCAGGTTCTACAAAAAATTGGAAGTGTGGCTTATAAGCTCGAGTTATCTCATTCATCTCACATACACCCAGTATTTCATGTTTCCTATTTGAAGAAGGTCATTGGATAGAAAGTTTCTGCCCAGACAGAGCTCCCAGAACTAGATGAAGAAGGATGAGTCATTTTGGAACCAGAGAAGATCTTCCAAACATGTACTAAGAGGTTGAGAACTAGACAGATTAGGGAATATTTGATCAAGTGGAAAAACTAGAGCAGTGAAGATGCAACTTGGAAAGGTGAAGATTTTCTGCAACAACATCCAGAGTTATTCAACATTGAGGACAACGCGGGTTTGAAGGGGAAGGGCATGCTACGCCCCTAACCTATCACATGTATGAGGATAGTATTAGCCAAATTTTGGCTTACTTATCCCTCTTTGATGTTATATCACATTTATCTATGCTTTCTTTTGATTAGTAGGTCGGCCTATGGAATAACCATGGCCTAGTTAGACTATATATAGAAGATAGTGGGTGATTATTTATCATCATATTGTGAATTCTGCTCTTATTGAAGCTTGTGGAGATTTCCCCCTTGAAGTGGCTTATCTATTATCATATATTTGGATATATTTCAGTCATAATTGTATATAATTCTGCTATTATACTTAATTATTGAAGTAATTTCATTACAGAGTGATATTGTGTTGATTTAGAGAACATAAAATATGTGTTTCTAAGGTATGATAGTGGATAGAGTAGATAGAGAGCTAAAGAAGAGGTCACCATCTATTGATTGAACAACAAGGTATTATGAAGGTGATCAAGTTTGTCTTGGCTTAGTTGGTGATTAATCAAGAGGAAGTGAGAGTTTCCTTGTAGGTTGGTTATTTAATAAGTGTAATTGAAATGGTTGAGTTGGTGTTGAGTCACTTAGGGGGTGGGTTCCTCCTTGCAAGTTGGAGCTTACTAAAGGACTAGTTGAATTGGTGATTGACTAGTGAGGGATTGGTGTTCCTTATGGGATTGGTGCCTCACTAAATATTTATTAATTGATTATAGGATAGTATTCTAAGTGGTGTTTCAATGGATTTTATACCCCATGAGGGTTTCCCACATATCTCTTGTGTGCATGTGTTGATATCTTGCTTCATATTTATGTGATTACTTTTCTATGCATTACTTGATCTCTATACTAGTTTGAAAGCTTAATCATATTAAGTGAAAATAAAGTATTGTTTTAAGACATTTATTCACCCCCCCCTCAATGGTTGTTCTTCCAACACTTTATAAACAATAGTTAACACCAAAACCTACGTTAAACCTCCCTAAAACCCTAAGAAGGCCCTGGTGTGAAGGATATTGTTCAAATCAGCTTAGAATGGTTTTGAAAGCCTATAATAGATATTTAAACATGCATTAAACTCTCTCAGGTGCCTCCAAGTGGTGGTGGTTAATCAGATGAGAGAGAAATTGCATAAATACAAGCTTATTTGTCAAGAAGTTTTTATAGTTATCAAAATTTACATTAGTCAAGGAAATAAAATAGATGGAAGAAGAATCTAGAGACCCATAATTCATGTCCATTATGATTTATGGATAGGTTCCACCCTTTACATATGATAATTTAGTCTTCCAAGTTAGCCAGTCATAGACAAACCTAATGGTGTGAACAATCAAAACCCCAGGCAGAGATGAGAAGATGAATTTGAGAGTATGAGCATGTCATATTGATAAAAAAAGGTGTATGAAGAGATTATTTATTACTTTTAAGTCATTTTTATATTTTTAATAATTTTTTGAGGTCAGTGGATATGGTGCAAAAGTTGCTCACAAAATGACCTATCTAGTTCAGATAAGACAATGTGATATAGGGTCAAGAAATTGGTCTACAAGACTAATATTTTCCATTAGATCATATGATATTTCTATCTGAAGATGGTCTAAGTATCTCATAGGACCATTTACATTCATCATGAGTCATGACAAGTGTCTACATAGCTGTTGTAGGTCTAAGTCACCATCATCAATCTTTGAGGTAAATTAGCAATTCTAAGTGAGTGAATTACAAAGATGTTCTTAAGTCTTTATATCTTGAGTGAAAGTGTTCCAATCATTTTTTGATGACCCTAAGGTCATGTATAACCTTTATACATGTTTCATTCTTTATATTTAAATATATTAAGGGTTTTTGAGCTTCATTCTTTCAAGATAGACTTTTTGAGGTACATAGGACTAATAGGATAGTTTGTCCTAAAAGAGCTTTCATGGTATGAGTGAATGATACATGTCTAACCAAGCATGGATAAGGTTATTATATGTCATTTTATAAGTTATTTAAGGGTTTTAAGTTGTTTTATAAAGTCATCTAGGCCTAATAGGATCAAGTTTTTATGCTAAGAAGATAGACCCAATGCAATTAGGTCTCCATAAGACCCAAAAGAAAAATAAGGCCTAATTGAGTTACTGTAGATGAAAATGGGTCCAAAGTTAATTTTAAACTTTTTTATGATATGTTATAATACCTATTATATTTCTAAACTAAGAGTTTGAATTTGTGTGGCCAACTAAGTGGTGTGTGACCATGAGAATGGTATATATACAAGGCAGTTTTAGGCCTTTTGTATGTAAGCAACATAAGCAAATAAAATATTATTTGGTATATAATAAGGAGGTCTTGAAATGAGGACATAATAATAGATTAGAGGTGTGGTGATAAAAATATATAAGTTGGTTGAGTTTTTACTAAGTCACTTAGGGAGTTGGTGCTTCCTTGTAAGTAGGTGCTTATTAAAACTTAGTCAAGTGGGTGCTTGACTTTATTGGGGTTGGTGCTTCAAATTGAGTTGGTGATCAAAATAATTTTATATTTTATTTTATATTAATATAGTTAATTTTTAGAGATAATAGTTGGTTTTCTTCCCCTTGAGGTTTTCCCACTCATATATGTGTTTATTGTTTTAAGCTCATGTGAATGGTTTTTATGCATTGCTATATCTTAATGTTGCTTTCATAGTTCATGAATGATTGGATATAATTGAAAAAAAATTGGTACATTGATTCATCACCCCACCTCTTAGTGATTTTTCTTTTAATAATTGGTAACATAGCTTGGATTTTTTAAGCAAGCCTAATAGTTTAAAGGAGATCCTAGAAGCACAAGTATGTCTAGTCATCAAGTACAAGGATGTTTTTCAACCAATTAGGCTCCTCTCTTTAGTTGGAATATGTATTTTGGATCATAAAAATGAATACATATCTAATTTCCTTGGGATATAACATATGGAAATATGTTCTTGATTGATTCATTCCATCTTCTACACCACCAACTAATGTAGTAGGTAAGAAGGCAAGTGAGAACAACTTTAAGGCAATGAATGCCATTATTTGTGGTCTTTTGGAGGTAGATTTTTTAAATAGAATGAATTTTGATACATCTAAAGGTATTTTGGAAAATTTGTAGACCATTTATGAAGGAGAAACCAAATTCAATTTTACAAAGTTTTAGACCCACAGAAGGAAATTTAAAAGTCTAAAAAAGGAGGATGATTGCATCTTATCTGTTAAGAGTAGATGAAGTGGTAAATATCATCAGAGGTTTAGGAAAGAAGTTGGAAGAATTATCTATAGTTCCAAATATCTTAAGATCCCTAACATCTAAATTTTATTCAAAGGTGTTTGTTGTGGAAGGGATTAAATATCTTAACATACTATAGATAGATGAGCTTCATGGCATCTTGACTATGTAAGAAATGAGAATAAGTGATGGAAGACCTTCCAAGAAGGAAGTTGCATTTAAATCTTAAAAAAAATCACAAGGTAAAAAGGCCAAGGATGATGTTGACACAGACATTGATGATGAAAAGATAGAATCCATGTTTGTCCAAAAAATAAGGAAAGAATTAGATAAATATAATGGAAAGTTGTCATTCAAGTGTTTTAACTATGATAAGTGTATGTAACAGGAAATACAACAAATCTACAAATCAATCCTAGCTTAGAGAAGATAGATCCTACTTAAACTTTTGATTGGAGATACATTATATACTTAGGGTCATGAGCAATATAGATTTTCTATACCTATCCAAGGGATATCTTATCACAATAATTTCAATAGGGAGGGTTCCAAAGCCTCCAGTAAATCAAACTATTCAATAACCCTAACTAGATCCTATGTTTTTATATTCACTAAACTAATAACAAGTAAATCAAAATATAATATAGTTCTCACCAAAGCTAGTGGCACAAAGTGGGGGTTAGTAAACATAAAATTAAACATGTATAAAAATATATTATTTAAGCTATGTATAGGTAAAACCCTAATGTATGGAGAGAGAAATATTATTTAAAAGCCATTATTTATGTTACTTATATCTATTAAAGAGAGGAGCAAAGTTATAGGTACTTACCTAGAATATGAACCCATCGAGACTCAATATTTACATTGGACAAAGGTGTTTTTCAAGAGGTTGTTATGTTTTGTAAGGATCACTAAAAAGGGCCAAAGCATCCAAGATTTCTCCACAATACAATATTTTTCTCCAAGTAGAAACCCTAAGCTAAGACTCCTCAAGTAGAATGGTGTAAGATCATATTATAAAGAAGCACAAATGAATAATAACTCTTTTTTATTCTCTAATAATGATAAAATGGATGTGTTTATATAGGTAGATCTAACCCTAAACTCTTTTTAAGGTTTCAATTGACAAGGTTGACCCGATCGACCTAGTATTGTAATTGACAAAAACTAACTAGGTCATGGACTAGGTTGGACAGGGGCTGACCTAAACCCTAATAAGTTTTTTCAATAATAATACAAGGTTGATGTGGCCAACATAATCATGTAAACTATCAAAAATGGGTTTAAGTTAGGAAAAGAGCTAATGAAGGTGGTAAAAGACTAGATGAGTGTGTAAAATGGGAGGCAAAGTTTAGGAGAATTATTTTTAGGAGATGGTTAGATTGATAACAAATGGAAATAAAGGAAAACAATCCTATAAAGCACTAATGGTTTTTCCACCCCTTTCTTGGTATACCCCTTAAGGCGTGCACTCAGAGAGATTTAGACTCAATAAGTTCCTACAAGATAGAAAATGTCAATAATTGATAAAGTTTAAAAATATAATGTGTATATATGCCCCAGTCAAATCTCATCGTGTATCACTTAGGTGAAATAGGGGATGGTACTTCAAGAAAGAACCTATTAACATGCAATGCTGAGGCTAAAAAAAAGTTACAGTATTTTAAAGAAAAAATAACTAAAATTAAATGATAGAAAGGGAAATAACTAAAAAAGTAAATGTCTGCATATCTTTACTTACCTTTATCTCTGGATGGTTATTTTTTATGTTTGTAGTTTTGATTATGGAGGGCAAAAAGACTAATTTTTGCAAACCCAAGAATATAAAATTAAAGAGCAAAAATAAATAAACCTAGGAAAATCAAGTTAACCAGTGTTATGTGGATGGGACGTACTTGAAAATTTGTCAAGCTATGGTGATAAGTGCTATGTTAGACAAAATGACCAAGTCAAAATTTAGAGTAAATTAAGTAACTAAAAATTCAAGGCTACTAAAGACTGAAAAACTCAAACAAGTAAACCTTAAGTAAGAAAGGAAAACTCACCAAGTCAAACCAAGGATACATGTTAAAAATATGTTAATCAAACATCAATGTTAAATTATTAACAATCCTTTCTTAAATAAAAATGGGCAAGTAAAATGTTATAACATTGATGAGTGAGCAATAATAAGGTTTACTCAATCATCAATGGAAAAAGGTGAATAAAATGGAAAATAACATTAGTAAGTGAGAAGTAACAAGCTAACCTCACTCAAGAATTAAAAAAAAGTATATGAAATTAGAAACAGACTTGGGTGTCCAAAAAAAGAGGGTAGTACAATAATTATAAAGGGTACAATAATGTATGGGATAATTTTATCCCACTCTTGAAAATTATGCCATCAAATTTGCTAAAAAGTGTACTCTTTGCCAACTTCATAATGATTTAATTCATTCACCTCTAACTGAAATTCAAATCATAAAATCTCTTTGACCATTTTCCATGTGGGGATTAGATCTCATTGGAAAATTACCTCACTCTCAAGATGGACATGTCTTTATAATAATAGCCACATAATATTTCACCAAATGGGTTGAGGCTATGTCCTTTTTAATGTCATTGGTACCACCATATCCAAATTCATCCTTAATCAAATCATTTGCCATTTTGGTGTCCCTAATACTATCATTTTAGATAATGGTGGTAATTTCAAAAATAAAGATGTCAAATAGCTCTGTGTTAAATTTGAAATTCATCACAAATTATCCATACCCTATCATCCAAAATGTAATGGCCAAATTGAAGCTACCAATAAAATTATACAAAAGACAATTCATGAAACTTATACAAATTGATACCTTCATCTCTATCCTACTATTTGGCCCTATCACATTAGTATATGTACTGCCACTATGGCAATGCCATTCTCTCTAGTCTATATTGCTGAATCAATCCTTCCATTAGAAGTTGAACTTCCCTCTCTTTGTATATCTCTTCATTCACTCTTAATTCTTCTTTCACTTCTCCTTAAAAATGATGGGAATAAACTTGTATATATAGGAATATTTGACCCTTGACCCTTTCAAAAATCTTGATCGATAGGGTCAACCCTATCGACCTAGCACAATTTTGGACAATTATTCACTAGGTCATGAGCTAGGTCGGCTAAAGGCTAACCTAATTCCTAAGTGAAAATAACTCGAAACTATATAGGGTTAACCCAATTGACCTAGCACAGTTGACTCATAAAAATGGATTTAGGTGAGGAAAAGGAGGATAAAATGTATCAAATGCTTTGAATGGGTAAAATAGAGAAGAATAAGTTTAGGGATAATGGTTTCAGGAGACAAGTGTGTAGATAACAAGTAGAAAAAGGGATAACGATCCTGTGAAACACTAATGGTATGTCCACCCTTTCTCAGTGCACCCCTTAAGACATGCATTTAGAGAGATTGAGACTCGATGGGTTCCTATAAGATAAAAAGTGTCAGTAATCAATAAAATTTTGAAAATATTATGTTTATACATATGCCCCACTCGAAGCTCATCACGTGTCACTAAGGTGCAACAGGGGATGGTGCTTCGAGAAAGAACATGATAACACATAACATTGATGCTGAGTAAAGTTTAGTAAGTAGTATTTAAGATAAATGAAAGGACATAATTGAAAAACACATACTTTTACTTACCTTAGTGTTGTAGATAAATAAGTAGACTGCAAGATAAGTGAAGGCATTTAATGTGAAAAACATTAGGTGAACCTATAAAAGTAAGTGTAAAAAATAACTAAAAATTGAAAATTTTGAAAGATAGACATATAGTATTGGAAAATATTCTCTACATCATTATGATTCTAGACTAGTTTACAGTTCAAAAAATGTATAAGTAAAAACAAAGATAGAGGAAAAACAAGGAATTTGACAGAAAAGATTTGAAAGACTAAGATTTTTGAAAAGTGATCTTTAATAGGTTGAAATGAAATTCATTTGTTATTTTTTAATTGTGAAGGAGAGAAAAAGATATCTAATAGAGAAAATGAGATAGGAGGGTGAGGAGATGATAGGCTAGACAAGAGGGACCCCCAATGATAGCAACGAGTGCACTACAAGTAGGCAACTGAGAATATCAAACTAGTTTTTGAATATTTTAAGTGTATTGTATAAATTTGGAATTTAAATCATTTTTAGACATCATAATTAACTAAAATATGATGCTAAGGGTAAGAAAAACCATTTGGGGAAATGGGTTTGAAGGTTTTGGGGAAATAACTTTTAGAAGGCATTTATTACATAAAATGTAAGGGGTCGGTAGGTGAAAACAACTAGGTTGACCTAGTCAACCTAGTAGACTAAAAAGTGTCAAAACCCACACTACTAACCTAGTAGGTATGTACCGACATAGTTTGTTTTTTAGACTACCAACATAGTGCATTGATACTGACCTAGTATAAAAAGTCATTGTGACAACTCAACACTAAGAGGGGAAAAATAAAGGGTTGACATAGATTTTTATGTCAACCAGGTCAAAATAGGGAAATTTTAGTTAGATTAGTGTTTGACCAGAGAACCAGAATAGTATGAAAATGCATGTAAAAGGCCAAAAGAGTGATAGAATGGCCCATAATGACCATTTGAGGATAAAAAGGGCCAAGTAGGCTAACAATAGGTGGAATTGATTAAAAATGAATAAATTAAAGTAATTAGAATTGTTTTTCTATTTGAAAAGAATGTATTTTGATTATACATAACATGAAGGATCTGATATATCTTTTTTTGTTTCCTAGTTTTAAGGGCATCCAATATTTTGGTATTTGGTGGATGCATCAAGGCTTCTCAACTTATTGCATCAATTAGCTATAGAAGATAGATCTAGATTGATTGCTTTAGGTTTAGGAGGTATCATGGAGATGTGTAGGATACCACTTAGTCAAATTTGCCAGTCACATTCTTGGGATGATAGGAATGATTGACTTACACCTGTTGACCAAGTCTGACTTTCCAGTCAAACTAGGGCACCTATAGGCAAAAACTTGAGTTTTTGGGTCTATAGGGGTTTAAATGGATGTTATAAGGTGTTTCAAGGGTCAATTAATGTTATTATATCTTTGGTTATTACTCCTCTAGGTCTATTTATCATTTTTGGGTCATTTAGAGGTCATTTTAAGTGCATTTAATGCTTTGTACAAGTTTTTTGATATTTGTACAATTTACAAATAATGATGTCATCCCCCATGTGTCCTTATAATTATTTAAGAAGATTATATAACTAAATAAATTGTAGGTTGTTGAGAAAAGGGTAGTTTTCTTGACCAAAGAGAGAAAAATTTCTTCATTTTCCTCTTGGCATGCAAATGAAGGTCAAGTTCAAACACTCACTATGAGCCATATAGGTGTAGATAGGAAGAATGGTCTTGGGGGTGGATAATAATCTTATTCCACTTAAATTTAATGGAAATAAGTCTTATATTGGTGCATTATACTTTATGAACCATTTATAACAATCTAAATAATTTTTTATGATAAAATAAATATCTCTCCATGATATTTTAAAAATATAACATTTCACTTTTCATTGCTTGTGAAGGAGATCTCAAATGATGCTTATTTTCTAAGTTTGCAGAGTTGTGTACAGGTGTTGAGTTCTCCAATGTCTAAGGAGCTTCATAGTAGTGATAATGTGCTTGAGATTTATTTATGAATATTTATTTCTTGAAATAATCTTGTGTGAGGTCCAACCAACACCTTTACAAAACCATATTGCCCATATACACCTTGTTTGTTGCCTTCTCATTTTCAATCAAGTTGGTGCTTGTTTCATGAAGGTTGTACGGATATGGGAGAGTTGGAGAAAATGATGTAAGTCATGATTGGTACCTAGAATATCAAATATCCCTTTTTTCCTTTCTAGGATGGTTTAAAGGCTTCTACAAGTGGATTTTTCACTCTAAAAGGAGAGTTGAATGTTTTGGGCTCTCAATCCCCAAATGCAGAAAACAGAGGTCCTAAGGTTTTTATGGACTAATGTTTGATATGTTATAATATGACTTCAATAATTTCCTTGTTTTTCCTTTGTATTCATATCTACCTAGTACAACCATGCCAAATTTGGCATCCAAAGTCTAAGTGTAATGTGAAATTTGATCCTCTCCAAGTTGTCAAGAAATCACTGAAACTAGGTAGTGATGTCTACAGGATTTCCAAGGAAAGGTTGATACTTGCACCATAGGAGGAAGTTCTAGACATGTCTAGTAGGGAGAAACATTTTCAAAGGTTTTAAAAATCATCTATAGGCACTCATTCCATGAGATAAAGGATAACTATTTCAAATGACCTTTTGGACCATCCCCTGTCCATACACAGGGTAAAGAGGTAGTGGAGGCAAGGCTTCAATGAATTGAAAACAAGAGATGGTGATAAAGAATACATCATGGAACTAGACCCTAGTATGAGGCCTCATGAAACTAAATTCAATCTTAATAAGCTCCATACACTCCTAAAATAATTCAAATGCTACATGAAATGTATAGGCCTAAACATGCACCTACAACCAAGGAAAACATGCATACATAGCTAGGGGTCTTGTCTCAGTCATGAATAAAGTGGTTGTTATGAGAAATTGAAACATATAAGTAGGTTAAATTAATATTTTGGAATTATATGGAAACAAGGCAAGGTTTTCACACTTTTAAGGTTAAAAATCCCACTTGGAACACCTACAGCCAAGGAGAATATGCACACTGATAACCTATTTGGGAGTTGGTCTCAGTTAAGGGTAAAGTGAGGTCCTTGGAGCTCACTTGGAGCACGTAAGAAAGAAATATGACCATAATGGAGTGAATATAGAGACAAAAAAAGTTTTTAATTGACTTTCAAGAATAAAAACTCATCTTCGCAACCTACAGGCAGGGTCTTGGGAATGTCTCAGTCTAAGAGGATAGTGAGAAATTGGAGAGCCTAACAGGCCAAGAGGATAGGTTTATAAGAATGGATCACATTGAAATGTGAGGGTGAGTAAAATATGGAATATATTATTTTTATAATCCTTTGTCAACATGATACTATAAGGGCAACAAAGAAGAGATCCCATGCCCACTGTCATAGTCAAACAGGGGCATAAACAAGGGAGGAGCCTATGAGGGTTTGGTGCCTTAGAAAGAAAAAAGGATTTTAAATAAATGAAAGGAGTATTTATCATGATAAAATTATTTATGTTACATTAATAAAACACCATTCCATGCACAAATAACCTTTCACCTATGAAAAGTTTGTCTCAGTCCGTACAGGCAGGTTTGGAGAACCTTGTTGCAAGGGACAAGTGAAGGGTTTCATTAGCAAACAATTTTTCCAAAAAACTTAAAAAGATTTATGAGATTTAAATGAGGATGATAAAAAATCTTGATAATTATTTGGGAATGGAAATATCATGGAGATAACATCTACATGGAGTTTTTGGCAAAAACACTTGCAGGAAATAGGGTTTTGACCCTTTTTTGGAAAAGTTGAGTTGGTTTGACCACTTAGACTTGGAATATGATGAAAAAATTTGTTAAAATTGATCATCATAACATTATTTATCTCAAAAAATACTCACCTTTCCTAAAAAATTATGCCTAATACCCTCTACTTTGTCTCATAGGTAGGTCAGTCCTCTCATGCAAGAGAATGGCAGTTTTTGGAAAAGGAGTTGGATAGTGAACCAGAGGTTAGTCTACTTAATTGGTGAAGTTTTTATAGTTGATTTAATTATATAGGGACATGAATAACCAACATAAAATTTTGGGATTCCAAGTAAATGATCCACACAAGGAGGTCTGCAAGCAGACCTAGTGAGAAAACATGCAAACCCCACCCCAAATGAGATGTCACTTCAAGTTCTAGCCTTATCTAGGTAATATAATGTTTTGTGTGATGCATATATGGGTTAATATGATGTTTTAATTCTATTTTAATTCATTTATGGTGATAATTATCATATTTTGGTTCACAAAACACAAACAGGCCTATTGGTAAGGTATGGCTCTTATTCCAAAATAGGGGTAGCTTGCATTTTTGGCTCTTTTTGAGCTCTCAAAATGATTTTAACATGTTTATATGTCAGTCTCAGATGTGAGGAAGATTTTTTTTTGGCTATTAAACTCCATATTAAGCCAACTCCAACTCTAGACATACTCAAACTCTCATAAAGAGCATGAAAGTCATTTGAAGGTCAACTTCCATCACTCATATTTTTCATGGATGTTTTCATGGGACCCTAAGCCATTTGGATATGTTAGGGAGGGTCCTTGAGGATACCTCAATGTTATTTGAAGGTATTTTAAATGTTTTAACTTTATGAATAAAGGTTAAGAGTCCATGTCACTCAAAACCCTTACAAAACCTTTGTAGTGACCTGATTGGAGAGATAGAGCATTTTAAGCATCTAGATGAAAGGGGATGGACAAGAAACCACTTGGAAGTTATATATGACTATTCTAGTATCCAACACATGTGTTTTTTTTATGGAATTATATGGATCAAGGGAAAATAGGGCTTGTTTTGGTAATTTTTAGTGGTATGTAATCTACAAAAGGAGTTAGAGGATGAAAAAAACTTTGAAAGGAAGATTTACACTTGACATAACTCACAAAATTCATTTAATCTCATGAATAAAACCCTCAGTGTCCCAACCAGACTCTCACTTTCATCCAGTCCAATGAGCCAGACTAGTGAACATTTGGGAATGTGGTGAAAATAAATAAGAGAGACCTTTTAAAGGTTTTTTATTTAAATTGATGATATGGGAGCCTTTGATAAGTGTAATTCCCTATTTTACATGGATCAGCCTATAAATTTGGATGTTTTTGAATGCCAAGTGGAGAGGATGCATGGATCATCAAAACCACTGAAGAATTAAAAAATGATGTAGTACCTGAAGCAAGCATTAATCTTATTAAGGAGCCTATGAATTTTCTCTTTGAGGTTGTTACCTATGCCCAGTCAAAAAGGTATGGATTAGGGTCTAGAGGACTCCTAAGTGGATCTTTTGAGCAAGGTCTCCTCAAAGAGACTACCTGATGTTATCATTGATTGGTGGTGTGACAGTAACAAAGATCTATGGTTTGCAGCCTTGCAATCAAATATTGATTCCATACCAAAGAAGCAATAGCTCAAGTGGGCTAAGTGGGTTACACATTCCACCAAAAAATAATAATGATGTTTTTGGGATCCTTAAACCCCATTTATTTTTTGTAGTGCTATTTTCTCAATGTGTACTCTCATACCACTGCCTTTTTTAATCAAGTATATATTATGTTTTATTTAATAGAATCTATCACATATTTTTAACTAAAAAAACTAATAATAATGCATATAGTCCAAAAATGTTTCATTAACCACCCTTCCATTTGCATTTTACCCCAATTAAATTTTCTTATGTGTGAAAACATTTGATCCCAATCAAATTTAATTATATGTAAAAACATGTGAAAACATTTAACCCCAATTAAATCTATTTATATGTAAAATAAAACGAGTTCAAGAGTAAACTAGAACAAAACATAAGTAGACCGTACCAGAGTAAAAAAGGGGCATTAAAAGCAGTCAATAAATTTGTAATGTTAAAAGGAAAGCTTGAATCTTCAACCTTATGGTTAACAGTGACACATTCTAATTGAGTGATCAAGACCTATGGTTGCTTTATTTTTCTTTTTGTATAACAAATAATAGTTAGATATATTAAGTGACCCACTATTAATTATAAATCATTAATCATATATTGGTGAAACCATCACTCGAAATACTAACCTCTTTCTTACAAATTAAAACTAAACTTTTCAAATAATTTAAGATTAAGTTATAAGTAAATATGAATATTTTAGAATAGTAAAAGTAATTCTAAAATGTTCCATATATAATAAGATTTATAGTTTTCTAGTCCTATGTGAATGAAGCTTTTGAATCTTTTTTGTTTTTACCATTCTTTGACACATTTCTAGTCTCATATGACTCTTGCTTGCTAGGTTGTGAATGTGATCACCTTTTTATTGTAAATTTTTTTATGTACTTTAACTCTAAATTTAATGTATTTTATCTCTACATTTTTTTATTAATAGGTATGTTGGGGCATTTTCAATTTAAAAATATTTAAATATTAGATATCCAACTTGAAATAATAGCATATTTTTAAAAAAATTATTGTAATTTGTTTTAAACCACATAATAAGAGGAGAGGTCGAGATGGGAAGATAAGCCACTAAGGAAATAGTACCAATGGTTGAAAACCTTAACTTAATGGGTGCATAGAGCCACGTAGGTTCCCATCTATGTTTTTCAAAATCCATTTTCTAAGTGTAGGGGGAACTATGTTAATGTAGACTATGCTAAAGGTGGATATCCAAACTTCACATTTAGTGAAGCTAATGATGCCATAAGTTGCACATTCATGGGTTGATCTTTTATCTATGTTCAACTAAGGTAGAAAGTTTTTTATAGAGTGTTTTATATGGTTTCAACCTCAAACATAGAAAATATTTTCCATTAAAAATAGGATAAATATTAAAAGAAAATATTATAAATTACATTTTTAAAAATATTTATTTTTTGAAACATTTAGTACAATATAGAAATCCAACATTATTTGGAAACATTAATAATTGTAAATTGAATATTTTTTTGATGTTAACGTTTTTTTAATTAAATTATATTATTATTTTTTGTCTTAAGTTCAAAATAAGTATCACAGTTTAGTGTTTTTAGAAGATGAACTAAAAAATCACAAAAATACGATAAATATATTTGAAACTATTGTATTTGGTAACCTTGCTTTCCACTATTAATTTATTCACACTAATCTCAATATCCTTCATTGAGATCTTTAAATATTCAAAACTAGACCCTTTGTTTATACATTCATGGTTCATTTATTGAACACTAAGTCTACTTTCTCATCAAATATAAGATAAATGTTGGTTCATACACGTTCATAACTATTTTTTTCCTTATCAAATAGATTTATATATTAGAAAAAAAGAGAATTAATGTAGACCATTCACAAAAATAAAGGGTGGTATGAGAGCATGTCACATCATAGCAACGCTAGGCATAAAAAATACCTAGAAATAAAACATTCCACAATTTTTTGCAACAAGTAGAAAATACATCTAGAAACTAAGCAACCATAGTAAAATAGCTAGAGGTAGGGGGTCTTTGTCATCAGGATTTTCCCAACCAACATTATATAGGTTTTCCCCTACAAGAGATGGGTCCAAATTTTTATTAGCATTATTTAGATCTCCTTATTCTTATTCCACAGTACCTATTGTGCCCTAACACACCCCCATTTTTAAAATTCCAATAGGGACCCACTATTGTTGAAAATATTTATTCAAGGACTTGTGAGTGTTAGATTCCATGATATTGATTTAACATTTATAAGCCCAAAGTTATATTCAAAGGTTTGAGTCCAAATTATAGATTTCCTGAAAGAAAGAGAATCTAAACTTGGGCATTATTTATGATTCGTTTATAACCTTGGGTTTTCATATCTTCTCCAAATTTTAATTTACATTTTTTATTAACAAAGCTAATGTGTTGTGTTTTAGTTTTGGTTTTCATGTGTATGCATGGCTATTTTCAAGACTTAAAAATTATCCACACTAGGAACTCTGATATTACTATGTTCCCATGATATTTTGAGATTAGATAGATGATAAGATCGTGTTCACTCATAATCCTTTAGCTTTCATGAATATTCAAAGTCATGAGTTTTTAAAGCTCTAAGATCAAGACAAGTGGCATCGTCATGTTGATTAGATCTCACCATAATAAAATAAAAGTTTTTAACCTTTAAGGTAGTCAAATCATTGTAATTCATATATGTGACAAGACCTTGTTCACTTGAGGCAAAGTTGGTTTCATAAAAATCATGTCTTCCAAGTCCCTAAAAACTCTAAGATTGTGCCATGTGGCATAATCCCATGGACTCAGAACCTAGAAGGTCAAATCAAGTTTTATATTTTGAGTTTTATGAACTTTGAGATCATGATAGGTGGCATAATCCCATTAACTTAGAGCCCTCTAGGAAATGTATAAAGTTAATGTCCAAGCAGTATTGTATCCCTAGAACTTTAAGATCATGTCATGTGTCGACATCCTGACCACCTAAGGTATACATAAATAAATACATAGTTGGCATCAAATAGTTATATATACCTAAGATCACTCCATGTGACTCAATATCATTAGCTCATAGCCCATGGGGCATGTAAATTAAGATTATGAAGCTAAGGTCCCCAGGTAAATGAGATGAAAACAAGTGTCGCAATCAAGGAGGTGTGTGACCAGAATGCAAACAAAGGATTTGAAAATGAAGTAAAATGTAGATAAGTGATAAATAAACACTAATATTAAAGTGGTGATTCATCACTCAAAGATAATGATAAGTTACCATGTGGTAGAAAATAGCCTGCCAAATTTTGCTAGCAAATTTAAATCAAAATTAGAAAAAAATCAAAAAAAATTATTCATCTTAATGTCACATGAAGTGTACATTCAAGATCCAAACTTTGGTGATATATGAAAAATGCAAGCAATGTCAATTCACTTCACCATTAATTAAAAAGATAAATATTATGATTATGAGCTCTCAAGAAACTAAAAGGCATAGTTTTTTAGTGAATTTACAAGTTTTTTCATTCAGTCTACAAAATATCCTGCATAGACTTAGATTACCAAAATGGCTTCTCAAAAATAAACATGCAACCATGCCACTACTTCATATTCCATTTCTGAGAACACTGAATATATAGACAACACATTTGATAAGAGTATCCTTGATTTCAAGTTCACCTATTATTCAGCTATTTGAAATGTGGTGGAAGCCATAGCACCATATTCCTCATCATATCCTTTATCTTAGGAGGAGCAATAATATATTGACAAATTCCTTTCAATAAATAACATGGGATTACATAATACAAATAAAAAATCTTAGATAATGCCCTGTATACAATTACTTCATGATTTAATTTTTAATGGCACTTGCACTGGAGATTGCTTGCATCTCATAACACATAATAATATAGTTAATTATGTTTCAAGACAAGCATTTGAGAGGCCTCTTAGGATTCCAGTGTTTGAAACCATTTATAACCAAGGTTCAGCTAATATGTGGATGGAATGAAATATTGTGGAAGGAAAATTGAAACAATGGTTAGTAAAAGAGGAGAAATTAAATCCCAAGGGAGATATTTCCTCCAATGGTATAATTAAGTTTAGACTGGGTATTAGGATAGCAATGGAATTTTTGAATATGTTATATGACTTCACCAATATCACTTACATACAGGTATAATGGTGCCATTATTGGATATTCTCTTAACCTTGGATAAAATTGTAGCATTGTTGGAAATTTTTAGTGTTAGATTAAAGGTGTGGATGTTCAAACTAAAATAGAGGCTAGCTAGTGGAAATTTTTATATGATAGCTTAGTTATTAGATGTAGGTATTGGGATGGTCCACAAAACTCATGGGGATCCATGGGATCCATCCACTAAGTATCTAAATAATAGAATTTGTGATGATTATTATTTCTTATATATTTATAGATTCAAGAGTGAAATCACTAGAATTTGTGAGGATGTTTATCCTCATGTATATTAGGCCATTTATGGAACCCAAATGCCCAAACTATCTAAGAAATTTAGGAGCATCTCTAAAATGGGAAATTATTGGTACCATCTAGATTGTACCATTATTAGAATTAAAGGGACCAGATCACCCCCTTGTATTTTCCATGCCATGTCCTAGATAAGGTGGCAAAAAAATAAATTACAAATCAATTATATAATAGTATGGATGAGGATCTTGGTATCAAGCACTAAGATTATTATCAAAAAATTCCCCTAAGCATTGGGCAACTTCAGTTTGTAGTAAGTTCCCACCTCAATCAAGTAGGAAAGGTCAGGGTTAATTATAACTTAAATGTGGCCCAATATAGAGAATGGGAACCTAGGGAAAGAGTTATAAATTATATTAAGTACATCAAGGAGAAAAAAGGGGTTACCATTAGGTATGGTCACAAGTAATATGAACATGATGCCATCTTTTTGAATGCTCTAAATGATTCTAAAGTTTGGATCTACATGAAAAATCATGTATATGTCAATGACCATTGCTCAATCAATCTAATATGACCCTAAAATCACTAAGGAGCAAGCCAATGAAATGATGAAAGAATAAAAAATTGCATGAATTCATCAGTGGCCTCAACCACGATCCCAAGGTCCAGTCAAATAGGATCAACCTCCCTCTTCCACATAAGAGGATACTAATTTATGAGAGGGAGAGCCTAGCAGTTAAGGGGAAGAGAATATCCAATTTAGAAAAGATATCCTCAAATGTATCCCTGATCCTCATCCGGTATCCACTCATCTAATTACTAACACTTTGGGCATAAAAACCATAGTTGTGAAGACTTTACCTCCTATAGATGCACAAACAAGGACATTTTCTTGGGCATCTCTGGCCCAAATTACTACAGTCACACAAGTAAGGCTCCTTACATTTCTATAGGGTTATTTTTCATATCTTCCATCTATTTATCCTTCCCCTTTATCACCTCTAGTGATTCCATATCCACCAACTACCACAAGGGAGGGGACATCCCCTCAAATATTTCATACTATACTAGTTTCTTCTCTATCTACTCTTGCCTCCACCACTATTACTCCACTTCCCATCCCTTCATCACCTATAGTATTAATTTCTACTAATATATTTCCATTATCAATTTCATCTTCCCCTTCATATCATATTCATCTCATAATTACTCACCAAGGGAAATCTAGAATTCTTCCAGCCTCTTTCAAAACTCAACAAGTGAAAAAAAGACCATCATCATGTGTATTTGTCTTAAGGGGACCTCATGATTGGGGAATTAAAGGAAGAACATGAATATGTAATTTCACTAGTGTATGACCCCACATATGAATAAAAATAAAATGTATAATCTATGAAGGGACCATAACATGAATTGAGTGAAACAAAAACCCTAAACAAAATAGAACAAAAGATAGAACAAGAGAATATAAAATATATAAGCTTGGGAAACCTAGATGAAGGAGAAACTCTAGCTAGAACATAAATCCAACATATTTTACTGAAGAAGAAAGGTAGGCCATTAATAAGGGAGTTTATTCTCTTATGTCTTCCCTTTCAGTTGTAAATACTTGGGCTATTAATTTACCACCTACTATTCCTAGGACACAAATTTCTAATTCTATTGATTCTTACATTATTTCCACTACAACCAAAATTATGAATCTAGAGAAGGTATATTTTTAGAATTTGGTATCAGTTTCCATTTTTAATCCTTGAGGTCCATTTGTTCCTCCAAAATCCTCAACCCAATTGGAGTTACCATTACCACAGTCTACACCTACATAATCTACAGTGTCAATTTAAAAAACCCTAAGCCAGATAAAGTATGTGGTAGAAATTACACCTCAAAGAGTAGTATTAGGATGGAAAAGGATTAATTAGTCTCCTCTTCAATTTCCCATCCAAATAAGTTTCTCAGTTCCACCTCCAATTATTATTCCACCTTCTACCTCTGTAGATCCCAACTAGCTTAAAGAATAAGGGGGGATCATAATGCCTCAATGGGTTAAAGAATTATAGGGCTAGAGAGAAAGCAATAAAAACCTAACTCTCATAGAGTTACCATAGTCTCCACATCTTTTGAAAATCAAAGCAACATAATTTAGAGTGTGATAAAGAGGAAAGGAGTGAACACTAGAATAGGGGAGGACATAGTGCTAGCACAAAGAGAAAACCTATTCCCCTTGGCTAAGAATCCCAAAATGAGTCCTAATGACCCTGATGAATATGCAAAGGATATATACTGTTTCATAGATTTAGCTAGGGAGGCCATGAAATAAATGCATAAAATTCAAGGACAAGCACAACAGAGACTTTTTTAGAGATAAATCATTCAGGCTCCCAAGAAATTATGGATAATGTACAAAGTACAACCACTAGGTTATATGATATTTTAAATACAATTCGAGACTCTAGGGGTGAGTTCTAGCCTAAAAGGGTAAAGTGCTAAAACTTTGGCACTAATCAAAATAATTTGAAAAGACACTCAACTTCTTGGTTTAATGCATAAGGAATAATGCATATAATCACTTGAACTTGATGTCTGCCTAGGAGCCAATATAGGCTTTGAATTATGTGATTTCAAAGAGATATGGTGCCTTTAATTGGCATACACAGATGAAAGCCTTGATAGATCAGTTCATAGGCCAAGAAAGGGAGGCCATAGAGATCTTAAAATATATAAGGGTCACAAATGTGATAACCTCCATTAGGAAATTGGTAAAGTAGTCTAATTTTGAAGAGCTTCTTAAGGTAGCTACAAATGATATGGTGCCTTTAATTAGCATACACAGATGAAAGCCTTGATAGATTAGTTCATAGGCCAAGAAAGGGAGGCCATAGAGATCTTAAAATATATAAGGGTCACAAATGTGATAACTTCCATTGGGAAATTGGTAAAGCAGTCTAATTTTGAAGAGCTTCTTAAAGTAGCTACACATAGCTTCAAGAAGGAAGTCGAAGGAACTATTTATAAAACTAATGAATAAATTATGGAGTTAATCAGTTTTTTGAAAGATAAGGTAACTAAGGTAGAAGCTCTTTGTTCAAAGTTCAAGGCCTTGGAAACTGAGCATGTAAGGTTAATGAGTGAATATATCAAAATATTTAAACCTTATATGCTTGATTTTGACATTATCAATAAAACATTTGAATTTTATTATTTATTATTTGATAAGCTCAAGGCTACGAAGGAGGCTCCTACAACATCATCAAGAACATATTTGATTATACTTATTTACATATCAACATAAAGTCCTCATTTCTCTGGATATGTAATAACACACACTCCAACAGAAACGATTTTGATATCTCAGGAGACCATAATGGTTACTATAATTACTATAGTTTCAACATCTGTTATGTAACCATTTTCTCTCCCAATGCTACCACATCAGTGCCACCTTAGATATGGATGTGTGTGTGTGTGTGTGTGTGTGTGTGTGTGTGTGTGTGTGTGTGTGTGTGTGTGTGTGTGTGTGTGTGTGTGTGTGTGTGTGTGTTTATTTACATGTTTTAAATTAATTTTGGACTAGTGGTCCAAAAATTATTGGCATATATGTATTATATTTAACCAAATTTGGTCAAGGAGTTTTATTTATATACACACTTTTCATACATGAATGCTATGCATGAATTTTGATATACAATTATATAATTAGAAATGTAAATTTAGATTTTTTTTGGAGTATGAGGCGTCCCCTCCCCAAGCCTATATATACTTGTCTCCTCCCATTTCCAAAGGGATGAGAATGTTCATTATTAAGGTTAATAATAAATTATAAGGATTTTTTTGAAATTGGTTGTGATGTGCAAATCTTATTCTTCTTCAAATTTGTGAATTTTTTAAGAATTTCTATCTATCTGGTATCTTGGTATTTTGGTTATGCATGAATATTATTTATTAAAATTATTCATATTGTGGAATAGATGATTTGAATGTTTTTGTGTGATAATCATAATTTCCCTTTATAGATATCCAATTGCAATCTCATAAATGAAGGAACCTTTAATTATGTGCACTAAATTTCATTGTATTTTTGTTTCCTTGGAATCTTAATTATGTTTGATTATCTATGTGATAATAATAACTTATATAAAGCATTATTTCCTGACTATTTTTCTAACCCCTAGTTGAAATCCAATTTAGAAGGGTTTGATCTTGTTTGATTCACAAACCTTCTTCTCTAGCCTACCCTTCTTTCTTTTTGAAGTTTATTTTGATCTTTCATAGTTTAGGGCAGACTCATAATCAATCCACCTATCTCAATTAAGTATATACTCATGTCACATTCGAACCATCTGAGGTAAACAATTGCTCCTCTCATGACTATTCCACTATTAGGTTGTTTATAAAACCCAATACCCTATAACTCATGCCTTGGAGTGAATCTTTCTTCACTCATCCTAAAATGTTAGAGGATATCTCATAAGGTTCTTTGGTGTGTATAAAACCCACATCAACAATAATTTATCAATCGCTATAAGGAGGGACCATGTTTTTTTTAAAAGATCACTTGAGTTGCACTAGATATACCTAAAAGACTAAAAATGTCTAGCTCAGATATTGACATGTTATTCTCACCTTTGTAAATATATATAAAATTTATGTCAAATAATGTTTTATTAAGAGGACCCTAGGCCTAATAATATTCCTCAAATATATGACCCCATATTCTTATACTATAATGGCCCTAACTTAGTTAGTCAGTTCTTCTATTGTCATCCCTAGAGATGTGCATGATCTGCTTAGAAACCTTGAAAAGTATCTTCCTTCCTTTTCTCCCTTGGGAGGAAAGACTATTGAAGAATATGTGAAGACTTAAAAAATCACCCTATGCATAATGAATGTAACCCATGAAGACGTATCCTACCAAAATTTCCATTTTACCTTGTAAGATGTTGCTTATGACTAATTTCTCAATCTTCTGGAAGACTCAATTACCTCATGGAACTAGTGTCGAAATAATTTTTTGGCATAGTTTAAATAAGTTGCTATCTTGAGTGTCATACACTAACACTTTTTAAGTATGAGGAGAGAACCCAATGAATTAATTGAATCCTTTAATGCAAGATTCCAAAATATGTATAGCCAAGTATACATGGCTTATAAACCTGATGAGATGTAAAGCATTTCTTTAGATTCTATGATAATTGTCTTTCTATTCAGAATGCCCAATATCAATATGATACTTTTGGATTATGTTGAAACTATTAACAATGATAGATATACAATTGAATCCATAACTACAGATCTTGGCCCCACTCAATATTGGTCTTAATTTTCCATCCCTCAACCCCATTTCAAAAGCTAATCATAATGTTGTGGCTCAAAATCAGAACCAGGTGTACACCCAATTACTTTTAGCCCATACTCCACCTAACCACCAGCTCATAATTATGTGTCTACATCTAACCAATAAAATATGAACCAATCTTTGATAATAGTCAATATTGCTATTACATAGAGTATTGTTGTTGATTTTACAAAGATAAAAATGGATGCCATCCAGTGAATGGTACATAAGTTGAGAAATGAGTTCTTAAACATGCATAAGTGAATGGGAAATACCACATGACATAATAACAATAAAATTTTTACATATCAAAGATACAATAGGCCTATCAATAGATCTAGCAACAATGTAGAACAATAACTATCTAATAAGATGCCTAAAATAAACATCTTGGAAGCATCACTCCCTAACTAGTGTCTATTCCACAACACAATGCAACATGGTGATCTAGACTACATATAATTCTATAGCACCTTTAATATTTTTTAGAAAGAAATGGACACAAAAAATCTTTGCAAATAATTCATATCTATCTTCCTCTACTACTCTAGGTCCTTATAGCATAACAATTATCTTTGAGACATATGACTTTTCATTCCCTATGGAAGATGAGAATGAACTGGAGGATAATACAGATGAAATTTATACCTTTGATTAGTTATAGAGGAACACTTATAATTTGAGAAATAATTAGCTTGCCATTATTTTGACACTCCCAAATAATAGTGCTACTATGATTCTAGATCCGAAGGCACACAATAATCCAACCCCTCTAAAATGGAATGATCAGCTACAAAGTATAGAGCCATAAAGTAAATGAGGATATAATATAGTTGAAGATATGAATAAGATCAAGGTGAATATTAGTCTTTTTGAGATAAATCAGATCATCAAATAGAGAGAGTTGTTTCTCAAAGCCTTAACTAGAAGACCATCCCCTAATAAATCAAAATTTTCCCATAAAAACATGGTCATTTACAAAGACAATTCTAAGTTACCACCTTTCATATTAACCATCAGAATGTTCAGAAAGAATGTGCATAATTTTTTGGTTGACTGAGGTGCCTCAACCAATGTGATGCCTATAATTATATGCAAGAAATTGGGTTTGACCTCAAATAAATTCAAAAGGGTGGTCCTAAAATTGGATAAGTCTTTTGTCACATGTGTTTGGGAGTTGACAAATGTACACATTTAGCTTGCATCTAAACCACATGTGCAATAAAACATATATATTTTGGTCCTTGATATTCTATAAGCCTATGGTTTATTATTGAGTCAAGATTGGTCAAAGACACTAAATGGATACATGGATATAGACTTCTCACACATGTGGCTTCCTTGGAAAGGAGTAGCCAACTAAATCTAAATTAACCAAGAACCAAAGATGAAGTACTTCGAGGACAATGCTAATAATGAGAAAGTTAATTTTGCATCATCACATATAGGTTTACATATATTTAATACTAAGTAAGAACCTCAAGAACAAGAATTTGAAGGTAATTCCCAGTTACAAACTCTTTATTTTGAAGGAGTCAGATCAAAGTAAGATTCAGGTTTTGGTGTATCTTTAATTGACCCATATAGGAAACAATAACTAGTCATGTATAGGATGAAATTTACTTGCACCAATAATCAAGTTGAGTATGAAGCTCTAATCCTCGGTCTATAATTTGCACTAGAACATAATGTGAGGTAGTTATGAATATTTCATGATTTAGAGTTGGCCATCAACTAGATCAGAAATAAATATTAATGTAAATTAGTTTACTTGAAGAATTACAAACATCAAATGTGGGATTTGATTTACTCCTTCAAATAATTCAATATCAGATCCATCCCAAGGGAATAAAATCAATTAGTAGATTCACTAGTGTCTTAATTTACCAACTTAGCATGACTCCAGGAGTCAAAAATGTAGAAATTTCCTATAAAACTAGTTATTTGTCCCTCTATCCCAAACAATGTGGACAGCTTAATGGTATTTGATGATGATCAGTAGATCATAAAATTCATGGGTAGTTTTGGAGCCTTTTAATCCTAGATAATATATGAAAAGGACATTGATCCTATGAATGTAAAATATTAGGGGAATATGACATCCTTCAACTAAAAGAGAATTGCATTCCTATGGTAATGGTCTCACTGGAGCAAAATTTCAACATGGATCCACAAGCACAAAAACAAAAACAACCTAAAATAATGAATTTCATTTTATCAAGGAGAATTTGGGCACTACCCAACATATCTAGTGTGTAAACATTGGTTTGAGTTGCACTAAAAGTGAAAAATAAAAGTTGAAGGGTCTATTGATAGAATACAAAGATGTGATCGCTTGGACATATGAAGATCTAAAGGTCTTTGACCCCATACTATCCCATTGAAACCAGATCACAAGACCTTCAAGAAATGATAGACACTAGTAAATCCAATTCTAGAACCCCTCATATAGACAAAATTTTAGAAGCTCTTAAATGTTAATATCATCTTCCCAATCAGACATTCCACCTAGGTTACTAATTTAATGTTTGCTTGTAAGAAGGGAGAAATTAGACTATGTGTTGACTTCAAAAACATGAATCAAGCGTCATAAAAGGATAAATATTCTTTTTCCTCTCTAGATAAAGTTATCCAAATGGTTAGTGTATCTGAGATGATGTCCTTCTTGGATGGATTGTTAAGATACAATCAAGTTTTGGTAGAAGTAAAGGATAGAATAAAACCTACCTTACCACCAAATGGGGTACCTTTTTATATAAAAGGATGCCTTTTGGCCTAATAAATGCAAGGGAAACCTTCCAACAAGATAAGTGTTTTGCCTTTCAAGGACTTGTAAAATGCATTATCATCTATATGGATGACAAAATAGTGTTTTCAAAAGATAGAGCAGATCATGCACAACATCTATAAAAGGTATTTGACAAATGTAAAAGATATGGAGTTTCACTCAATCCAAAGAAGAGCATTTTTGAAGTCACTAAGGGAAAAAATTTAGGCCATGTTATTATAAAAATGGGATTTTCATTAACCTAGAATGAATATGAGCAATTTCCAAGATAATACCTCCTAATATCAAGAAAGAATTGAAGTCTTTCTTTGGAAAGATAAAAATTTTAAGGAAATTTATTTCTAGATTTTCATAGAATGTAAAGCCATGGAATGCCATATTAAATCAATATTTTAAAATAGAATGGACAACTAAATCTAAGAAGGCTTTCTAGGATATCAAAACTATCATTGCTTAGGCTCTAGTTCTAATCAGCCTAGACTTCACTAAGGACTTCTTCTTTTATTTGTTTGCTTCAAAGTACACTATAGTGTCAATACTCACATAAAAGGTAGATGATAAAAAACATATAATTGCCCTCATGATTACCAATCTTAAGTATGTAGAGTTGAAATATTCGATAATAAATAAGAAAATATATGCACTGATCAAAGTTGTGAATAAATTTAGGCATTACATTCTGAGTAACAAGACACATGCCATTGTTCTATATCTATTATTTAAGGTCACACTTTGATAAAATAAATTGGGTAAAATAAGAGGTAATTAGTTGGTAAAATTACATGAGTTTGATCTTGAAACTAGACCAACCAAGATGGTGCAAGGCTAGGGAATCATTCAACTTGTGATTGAGACTGATCCACACATTTACATTGAACAAATCAATGAGACTCAAGTGGTTGGTGGTAAATGGTATGTCTAAATCATCCACTAATTACTCATAGGTATATTTCCCCCTAAACTAAATAAAGATCAGAGGTAAGCCCTTAGGCTCAAATCTACCCATTATATTATAATGAAGGAAGTTTTGTATCAAAATAATTATTAGGGCATTTATTTGAGATGTGTTTCAAAATAAGAGGCCACAAACATCTTAGATAATATACATCATAATATATGTAGTGTGCATCCCTCAAACAGTATAATAGTTCATAAAATATTGAGAATGGGATAATTTTGGCCTATGGTTTTCAAAGATGCTTATAATCATGTTAGGACCTGCCATGAATGCCAAGTGTTTAGAAAAAAAGTACACATTGTCATGACTTTATAGTCAGTCATTAATGGATGTACCTTCACTCAATGGCATCTTGACTTTGTTGGGGAGATTAACCTAAATTCCTCAGTAAGGTATAAATTCATCCTAACAGCCACTAAATATTACACTAGATGGATAGAAGTTGTGGCCACTTAGAATTTCAGAGCACTTGATGTTATAAAATTTCTTGAAGAGAATATATTGATCAATTTTGTCACTCTAATCTCTTTAATTTATGATAATGGCTCAACTTTATAATCCATAAAATTTACTGAGTGGGCCTATAATAACCAAATTACCATAAATTTTTCTTGAAATTATTATCTACAAGGGAATGGAGTTGTTAAATATACTAACAAAAATATAATAGATGCCATCAAGAATTCGTCATTAGATAAATCAAGAGAATGGCATTCACTACTAAATTATGCCCTATGGGCATAAAAAATAAGCCACAAGTAAGCTCTTAAGGCTTCACCTTTCCTACTAGTATATGGATAGTAACACATCCTACCTATGACTCTCAAGTTGCCAACATACCATTTTATGAAAGATTACATGGGAGAAGATGAAAGAATATAGTCTATACTACTTAACATAGTACAAATGGAGGATGCAAGAACTGAAGCACTGCATAGCTTTAGCAAACACTAAAATATTGTCAAAAGGTGGTTTGACAAAAGGTCTAAAATCAAGACTTTCAAGATCTTAAACCTAGTGATTTTATGGGATAAAACACATGAAAATAAAGGACAACATGATAAGTTCACTCCTTTATGAATTGGGACATATCAAATATCTAAAATCTTAGGCAATAATGCCTTTCACTTGAAGGACTTTTAATGTAATGACCTTACTTTTCTAGTCAATGGATAGTTTTTGAAACATTTTTTCATGGTTGATCCAACTGGAGACACTTCAGAATGACTATGAATTTTGAATTTAGAAGTAGGAGTAGATTAGACTTATTACTTTATATAATAGATTTCATGTTTTCTATCATTCATTTTCTTGGCTTGGATTTCCAACTTTCCTACATTAGCTTCATATTTTCAACATTTATTTTTATAGTTAGTTGTTATGCTTTATAGATTAGTTTGATTAAATCATAGGATGGTAAAATAAATTTATTATGATATTATATTGAAAATACTTACTAGAAGAAAGGGTAATATATAACAAGAAACACATTGGCATCCACCAAGATTCGTTCTGATAGTGCTTGAGGTCCCAAGATTGAGG
Source organism: Torreya grandis (assembly GCA_037957365.1). Lineage (NCBI taxonomy): Eukaryota > Viridiplantae > Streptophyta > Pinopsida > Cupressales > Taxaceae > Torreya > Torreya grandis. Next base: position 916,472 of record JARHVA010002883.1, on the reverse strand, counting down.
TATGTGTTATGACTGAAATAAGTTTTAATTAGATTGAATGAGTTCACTAGGCCTTTGGAATTTACTATGATATAATCCCAACCAATGAGATAATACATAATTACTATGAACTACACTATTACATGCTAAAACTTGGAGGAGAGATAACAAACAATGATATGGATGTACACTGGCAGGGACGTGTTGATAAAAATAATTTTTATTATAAATACACCCAACCAATGGTGATTCCTAACCCTTCTTCCATTTGATCTATTGAAAAAACTCATGGAGAAAGGGTGATTCAAGAAACCTCTATCGAGGCTATGGATGCCTAGCTGATAGTAGAGCAAGGTTTAGTGCATAATTAGAGGTATCTTTGTCAGGGATATGGATGCATGGCTATTAGAAGAGCAATTCCTAGGCTCCCCTTATTATTTAATTATAAAATTAGAAATCAAAATGAAACCTATAGTGTTTATCCAGGTCTTTGTTAAAAATATCATAATAAGGGAAACTAAACTTCACAAAATCACACATATAGATTCCATGAATGAAAAGGGTTAGTACATTGCATGAGGAAGGGGGAGTCATTTTTAGCAGATTGGTCCACTTATTCCTTCCTTGTTGGAATTAAATTTATATTATGATGCATTACTGATATTTTGGGGTTCTCTAATACTTTGGAGTATTTCCCCACTGAGTCACCATTTGTTGTGCCCTAATACACCCCAATTTTCAAAATTTAAATAGGGACCCACTATTGTTGAAAATATTTATTGGAGGTCATGTGAGTCTTAGAGTCCACGATATTGATTATACATGTATAAGTCCAAGATTGTCTTCAAATATTAGATTTCAAATTGTAGAATTACCAAAAGAAAGAGAATCCAAGATTGGGCATTATTTATGATTTATTTATAACCTTGGGTTTCTATATCTTCTCCAAAGTTAAACTTACATTATTTGACTAACAGGGCTAACGTATTGTGTTCTAGTTTTGTTTTTTCATGTGTACATAGGGATATTTTAAATAAAGGTTGGCTGGGGGAAAATTTTATATGATGAACCATTATTCTAGACTTTGGTACTGTTTTTTCATGTGTACATTATTTTGTTTTGTTTTTTCGTATAAAATAGAGGTTGGTTAGTGGAAAATTTTATATGATGTATTATTTATTGATGCATTCATTGGGATGGTCCAAAAAACTCATAGCGAACCATGGAATCCATCCACTAAATATCTAAATAACAAAATTTGTGATGATTATTCTTTTTTGCATGTTTATAGATTCAGGAATAAAATCACCAAAAATTTTGGAGATGTTTATCCTCACATCTATTAGGCCATTTATGGAACCTAGATGCCTAAACTATCCAAAAAATTGAGAAGGATCATCTCTAACAGTGGAGATTATTGGTACCATTTGGATTGTATCATTATTAGAATTGAAGGGACCAGAGTACCCCCTTGTATTCACCATGCCACGTCT